>JAOTQQ010000001.1:176754462-176836854 GCA_026546715.1 Gallinago undulata | reverse complement strand
GGGTCCGGCCCTCCAGCCAGTTTTTAACCCAGCAGAGGGTATTCCCATCCAAGCCATGGGCAGCCAGTTTCACCAGGCCGATACTGTGGGAGACTGTATCAAAGGCTTTGCTGAAGTCCAGATAAACAGCATCCACAGCCTTTCCTTCATCCAGTCCTTTCTGGCTGATGGTTAGGAGACCACACATGGCTGCTTACCACAGCTCAGCGGATGGGGAATCTCCCAAAAAAACCTTCTCACTGCCCACCTCTATACTTGTCCAAAGCGCTTTGGATAACTGTATTTGTATTCTCTCCTCCATTGGCCACCTGTGCCTGATCCTCACTTATCACAAGGGCTCTTTGCTCTGGTTTTACTCGAGGACTTGAGAAAGGGCAAAATAGTCCTCTGGGCATGCTCCCCATGCAGATTCATGGTGGCAGCATGCAATGTCTGTGAAGAGTGGTGTCACCAGAGCTCACAAATCCCTGTGAACAGGCAGGAGGTATGTACAGCTTGCAAGCAGCTCTATGGGCTGTGATTTTTCAGCATGGGGATAAAAAAGGACATGGAGAAACAGCTTAAGTAGTAACTAGTCTAACAACTTCAGTTTCCAGGCTGAGCAAAAAATCCATGAGTGGTGTTTTTAAACATTTGCCTGCATTCATACTGACAATACAAAATAAGCTTTAAAAAAGAGATCCATGTTAAGTGAATTTTCAAGGTGCAGCGTGACAATGATTTAAGACCTTCCTGAGACCACTCCACTGGTGTTTAACTTAGACACTGCCAACTCTCATGACACCTAAGACCATGGATAGGTGTCCTTTTCCAGTTGTGGTTGGGCTGGCTGCTTTGGTTGCTGTCCCCGCAGTTTCTCTATCTGCCAAGGTTTGCTGGCAGAGCATCTTGTGTGTCCATCCCTAACCCCTTTTGGTCACGGAGGCATCATAGCCACCTGAAACAGGAGAACTCTTCTCACCCAGCCTATGTGGACTGAAGCAGTGTAGAAAAGACCCCACGGGCATCTTGGTGGGCGGATGAACCCTCTGGGAGGAAGCCGTGACATGCAGCAGGGAGCAGCATGGGTTGTGCCTGCTTCAACCAGTGAGGCCACGGCCAGAGGGCAGCTATGGCCTTGGCATTCGCTCAGGAGATGTCCCAGTAACTGGGACTGCATCTTATCTGCAACTGGCAGACACTAATTTAGGCATTGCAGTAGCAGCCTGATGACATCTCTGTCACATGGCACGCGGAGATAATCACTTTGGGACTGATAAGCAGGCTGTTCTCAGATATACAAGGTCAGAGACCAAATTGTGTGGAAAAGTTAGACATTGATCGCATTTTATTATAGTAAGTGTTTTGAGAACTTCTCTTTCACCATATGATAGAGCTATCTTTGTTGCCTGGATAATTTTCCACTTAAACACCCCACTTACTGGAGAGTACTGTTTCCTCCATTTTATAAAGTAATTCTGCATTTTTCTTTTAGCCTGGCTTTGAATAAATGGGGTTGGCTGCCAACTCACCCTGCACCTGATGAGCCAGATCCGGAGTGACTGCTTGGGGTTTTTTAGAAACAGTCACTGGATGACTCAGCTTCTGAGAGGAGTTTATTACATTTCTTACTAATAAAAACTTCAGAAGTCTCAGAAGACATCTGAGATGTCTTCCGAAGAAGACATTTCAGAATATGAAGAAGGATCAAAGACTTTCATCACAAGATGCTGTGCGCATATCACACCATCAAAAGTTAACAGCCTAGGTTGTTTCTGAATTTTGAGCCCCATAAAATGCATAGATGGTCCAGGACTTTGCAGACTGCAAATCACCCCTCTGCGTTGCAGCTACTCTCCATCTTGCTTCCGTTTCTGTTCCCTTTTGTATTTATGGCTCCATGACAGCCCAGCTTCAAGACAGAAAAGCAGGAGGACTCATCCTTTTCCTTCCCTTTCCTCACAAAACCCACCTCCCCTCCAGCCCTGCGCAGGGGCATTGCCTACAGAGGAGGTCTCCAGGCCGTGACAGCGAGCAAAGCCACCACTGCAGGCTCCAAATCTCTGTTGCATGAAGAAGCTTGAACTTCAGAGCTGAAATAAGCACTGCATACCAGGTAGAAGTAAAAATTTAGATTCTCCTTCCCCTGTGCAGCATTCCCTACAAGCTAGTTCAAGTGTTCTCACCAGTCAAGGACCTTGTCTCCCACACTCCCTGCATAGGGCACCTTGGACACCCCAAACATCATGCTGTATGTTGTCACCCTAAAGTTAGATGGGCTTCTGCCTGAGGATGGTCCATTGTCTGGTGCATCCTTCTGTCGTTGCAGTCTCACCAGGCAGGCCATTGTCTGCTTTGAACCATAGCAGAGGGGGTCAAGAGCTTCTGGAAGCCCACCCAGGTCTTGATGCACATGTACAACCCAACAGACTTGTGCAAACTCATCAGCTCCTGGAGCATGGGTGCATTTGCACACCAGCTCGGGTAGCTTGGCAGTCCCGCAGCCACCGGGACTGTGCAGGGAGACATGGAAATCCCCAGCACCAGGGGAGCTGGAGTGAGACATCAGGCATCCCAGGCAACACACACGAAAGAGTCTGCATATTTTTCCAGTTGTTCAGTCAATATTTTGCTCTCTGCAGGCATGAACTTCCAGTGGCAAAGATTTGCTTTTTTCACGCCAAGAGATTTTTGGTAAAAATGGATCTGTCAAACATGTAGAAGGGATTACCTCCATTGAAGGATTTAGTGCTGCATGTCTTCAACACGGCAGCTTAGCCTACTAACACATATCTATTTCCAGAGTCTGAAATTACAAAGACTACACTCATTTTCTGTGCAATACAGAAAAAAAAACAGCATCCACTCTTAGTAGCTCATCTGCTGTCAGCCATAAGGCTGGATAGAGGGGAAGATGAAAGTCATGGCTGCATGAAGAAGGGGGAAGAAGCAGGGACAATTTTAAGAGGAATTATTCAGAAAGATAAAGCACAGAAGGTTTTCAAGCTGTTTCTTTTGCAACGTTCATAATAACACCTTTTTTAATTGCTTGTGGTCCTTTCTTAATTGTTTGCTGTTCCTCATTAATATACTGTTGAGGGCAGAGGAACATTAATATATAGATGGAATGGAAAAAGACATCTAATGTTGTCTTAATGTAAGATAAACTGTTCTTTTCTAAGTACTTAAATTGGAAATGTTTTTTGCCACCCCATACAAAGGTAGATGTGGGCTTTAGGAAGAATTGGTTGTCTCCAAAAGCCGTGAAGCTGATGACAGCTGGGAGCATTAGTGCTTTTCCCAGAGAATAGTCGATCCAGTCCTCGACTCTGAAAAGACTGAACTGGAGCAGGATAAAACACCAAACGCTTTCTAAGGTCTTCATCTAAGGCCCATTGAAGTAATTGGAATGAATATTGCCTTTTTGGATTAAAGCATAAATGAAACAGCCTCAGAAACTCTGAGTGGAAAAAACTTCCTTTATTTCTCTTCAAGTAGCCAAAAGCATTTCAGATTTAACAGGTGCAAGGTTGCCTGGGTTCCTAGTATAGTCTATCTTCTCTACTTCTACAGCCACTTCTCTGCCTAGTAACCACCATGATGCTGACGTGACTTTCTGCTTGCATTATGCATTTTGCGTAATTGCACAGTCCGCAATTGCAGCCCCTATTATTTCTGGTTTGTGTGTTAGACATTATGGGATTGAAAACTGATGTGATAAGGGAAGAATTTGGCAACAAGTCTAGTTATGTCTATCCTAAGATTTTGTCTCCTAAAGACTTGTCATTTGTGTACGTTGGCAAATGAATGCAGTTGTGCAGTTCCCAATGCACACAGCTCTGTGGTTTGCTCTGTGTTTACCCCGAATTAAGTGCTCTGCGAACCTTGTGTTCTGCTGAACTCTCACTTTGTACAAGTATAGACACTCGAAGCAAAACAAAGTTCATTTCTTCCCTTTTTTGCTGACTCTTTTTCAATAAACCTGCCCCAACAACTGGATAAAACCCAACAACAACATTCTAAAATCAGACCAAATGTACCAAGGTGCTCCGCATCTTGACTAAACAATGGCTAAACACCACTGTAAGATACAACCTGCAAGTCCTTCGACCTAAACTCCAACTGCCACCAAATCCACTTTCATATCCAGATAATCATTGCTAATTCTTAGCAAAAACATTATCACAGGCAACGCTGTGCTTCACTGCAGCTGTGTTCGCTAACCACAGCATCTTCAGGTAATTATCTTTTTTTACTGTAGCCCCTTTGCCTTTTTATGCAATGCATTTCCAGTGCTATTTCATGCTCTCTCTGTAGGGGTGGGTGTGTATGTGTCCGTACAGAACAAGCCTAAGTGCAGCTGCATGTATGCATTTATATGCATGCACTCACAGAAGTGCACTCAGATGTGAGCACTTACAGAGAACCCATTTGTCTGCATGTGTATTTGTACAATAAATGCACACGTACATACACATGCTCAATAAAGAAGTTGAATTTGAGCATCAAGACTAAATTGTGTTGGCCAGAATTTAGAGAGCCATGGGAATAAATGTGGGACACAAGTCCCCCTTTCACCCAAAGCTGATGGCTTTCATCTGCTGAAGGTCCCTCTCCCCAGAGCACGTGGGAGCTTCTTCCTCCAGGCACAGGCCACAGCTGACACAAAAAATAAATTTAAATTTTTGTCCTTGATCTGGATTTTAATGGTGTTTCTTCAGATAAAACTCAGGTGGGGTTAGATCTCAGAGGCCACATTTTCTATTCTAGTGGCTTTGGGAAATGATTTAGGGTATTGTGTGCTGTTTTATACTTTTTGAACTGTGTTTTAAAATGCCTTATAAAGATAGTCTATATATGGTATTTTGAAGAAGATAATAACATGACCTCATGTCCCATATTTTTACTCAGCATTTTAGGAAAATAGATAAGTGTCTATAATGGGTCATAAATACATTGTAAAAAATGTCCATTTATGTGTTATACTTCCAGCCTTGAAAATTGCTTGGATTACATATTCATTATGCAATTAGTTTGCAACCAGTACCCCTCCAGAAAAAAAGTGTGAATTAATTTAAGCTCACCTTTGTCACAGACTACATGCTTTTGTGACATGACTTAGTGAAATCCTCTTTGCTGGAATATACTGAAAACAAGACTGTCTGAGCAGGGCTGGAAGCGGTGGTGACAAAGGTGGGAGAGAGAGACGCAAGTTCTGCAGCAGAAAGTTCCTCCACCGTTACTGGTCGGGGGCCGTTCAGTGCTAAGTGGAGTCCGTCACTCACACGTCCCACCTTGCCGCACACCGGGAAGCTGCTGTGCTGGCCTGCTGGCAATCGTTGCCCTTTACCTGAGATGTTTAAGTCTGAACTCTGGGTTTCTTTGCAGGCCAGGGTGTGCTGTCACAGAATCACAGAATGATATGGGATTGGAAGGGACCTCTGGAGATCATCTAGTCCAACCCCCTCAACCAGAGCAAGTCCACCTAGAACAGGTTGCACAGGAGCATGTCCGGGTGGGTTTTGAATGTCTCCAGAGATGGAGACTCCACCACCTCTCTGGGCAGCCTGTTCCAGTGCTCTGCCACCCTCAAAGTGAAGAAGTTCCTCCTCATGTTTAGGTGGAACTTCTTATGTTCAAGTTTGTGCCCATTACCTTGTGTCCTGAGACAAGAGGCCTGTCACCCCACACATGCCTGAGTATGCAGCCCAGGGGCACCTCAGCACCCAACTTTGTGGTTGATTGTCACCAGATGATCTTGTTTACCAGCACAACTAGTGTTTGGGACCAGTCTGGAAATGTCTAAGCAGCCTGATGTGGTTGGCTATGCAACCAGGATACTGTCAGTCAAGCTTGCATGGGGTTTTACAGCAAAACTGGGAGATAACTTGCTCCATCATGTTTCCTCATGTTTTACTTTCAGAGTCTTCAGTGCAGTGAGGACAGGCTGGGCAGAGGCTAACTGGTCTTTTGCTGCAGGAAGAAAATAAAGGGAAATACAAATTTAATTCAGTTTTGTTTGGCAGGGACGTTTCTTCCACTTTGTTGTTGTTGTTGCTACAAGACCAAAGCTGTAATTCTCTTGAAATCCGGCGCATGCCACCAGAAAAGAATTAGCACAATGGTTTTAGTTTTATGCAACATACCCAATACCCAGCGACTGAGTGCTTTAGAAGTGAATAAACAAAATGAAGTAAGCTGTTTGTTCATCATGTTCCAACACCCGTCCATCTGTCTCTCTTTGTACTCGCAGTCCCTCAGCCACAACTTTTCTTTATCTATCTGTTACTGTCAAGAATATGACTCATTTTTCACATAATAGACTGGGGGGAAAGTACAGAAGTTTTTATACATAATAAAGCTTTCTCTTGCCCAGGATCTCCTGCATCAGCTCTTATTTTACTTCTCATTAAAAAAAATGACAAGATGAAAATGTACTTTTTCTAGCCTTAGTTAGCCGCAGTAAGATTCACTGTCTATGCCACAATTAGCTCTGCTTGACTCTTCACAGAACCAGGCAAAGGAAGCTTTGGTATAGCTAATTTTAGGACAAGAATTTTCTCCAATTCCCAGGCCATGAGAGGATGGAGTGTTAGTACAGTTTATACAATTAGAGAATCTGGAGAACGGAAGGAAGTCTCCTCCTCTCTACCCAGGAATCTTAAAAGCTCAGCTAACACGCTTTCATGGCTGCAAAGCAGAAGACAATCCAAAGTGGGGACACTGGCCAAAATGTCTGCTTATGCGGCTCCATCAGATTTTGAATCTGTGTGGTGTCACCATGAAAACCATATCCCCAAGAAGATGAAGTGGTTCCCATGGGAAGGGTCTGTGTAGTCTGCCCTACTGGTGACATCTTCAGTAACCACCTCTTTTCCATGGCATTGTGCTGCACTATGCTAGCAACAAGGCTGATACTGGTTTCCCAGGTTAAGGCTGTGTTTTCCTGGCACAGGGCTCCCTGCTCTTGCTTTCCACATGCTAGACTGATTTTACAATGCCTCACATGGCTGATAGACGGAAGGCAAAACACACATCAGGCCACCAGCAGGTTCCCAGTTCAGATGATATCTCACAGGTTTTTTTCACACAAATCATAGAATCATAGAATGGTTTCAGTCGGAAGGGACTTTAAAGACCACCTACTTCCAATATCCCTGCCATGGGCAGGGACACCTCCCACTAGAGCGGGTTGCTCAAAGCCCCATCCAGCCTGGTCTTGAACACTTCCAGGGATGGGGCATCCACAGCTTCCCTGGGCAACCTGTTCCACCGCTTCACCAACAGTAAAGTACTTCTTCCTAATATTTAAACTAAATCTCCCCTCTTTCAGTTTAAAGCCATTACCTCTTGTCCTATCACTACACTCGCTAATCAAGAGTCCCTCTCCACCTTTCCTGTAGGCCCCTTTTAAGTACTA
This sequence comes from Gallinago undulata, assembly GCA_026546715.1. Lineage (NCBI taxonomy): Eukaryota > Metazoa > Chordata > Aves > Charadriiformes > Scolopacidae > Gallinago > Gallinago undulata. The sequence continues at coordinate 176,829,455 of JAOTQQ010000001.1, read as the reverse complement.
AAAGGCTGCAATAAGGTCTCCCCAGAGCCTTCTCTTCTCCAGGCTGAATAATCCCAACTCTCTCATCCTGTCTTCATAGAAGAGGTTCTCCAGCCCTCTGATCATCTTCATGGCCCTCCTCTGGACCCATTCCATCAGGTACATGTTCCTCCTGTGCTGAGCACTCCAGAGCTAAATGCAGTACTCCAGGTGGGGCCTCATGAGAGTGGAGCAGAGGGCTAGAATCACCTCCCTCAACCTGCTGGCCATGCTTCTTTTGATGTAGCTCAGGGTATGGTTGGCTTTCCCACAATGAGACCCTCATACGCATCAGACAAGCATTGCTGCCACAGGAATCTCTCATGTGTTAGACCCATTTCCCTACAATGTGAACATCACTTGCCAAGCAGTTGGGGGGGGAGATCCAGCAAACCCAGAGGTCTCCCAAGACTGCTGGAACCCCTGACCCACAAATATAGTGTGTGTGGCATCATGTTGGGGCAAGGAAGGCTCTTACCAGTGAAAAGGATCTCTAGTCAGCTGGAGGATGCCTCTCACCAGAAAAGTGATCTTTTGCTTTTCTCAGTGCTGAGAAATGTGATTTTTCTTAGTTTTTACATTCACTAGCACCCATCCACAAGACAGGAGTGGGACTGCAACCCATCGCATCTGGTGGAGATGTTCAATAGCTTTGCCAGGTTACTTTGTGATGCTTAAGTTATTATAGAAAGTCACAGGCTTACGTAAAGAGAAAACAAGATAAAACTAGTATGCTTTACAATCAAGGCAGATATTTAGCTTTTGGATCTTAACATGATTTGATCGAACTACGAGATGAGTCTCTAAAACACATCACTCCAAGGAAAGCTCCATAGAACACCACCTTTAATATGCGCTTTCCACTTCATTTGCTCTATTATATATTTTCATTTCCTAGGCATCTCCTAAGTGCTTTGAGTATGATAGTAAGTATAATTCCTATGAGCTAGCTAAATTACTTTTAGCAAATTTGTATCAACACATATATTGTATTAGCATCATTACCTTATAATTTAGACCTTTCATTTCACTACTAATCAAAGGCAATTCTAGCAAATAACCTGAATGTTCTAATTTAACAAGAGTATCATATCTAACTTGCCTTTTTAATAATCAAGCACGGTCACTATAAATTCTGTAGGTAGTAGAGTAATTTCTACATATCCGTATAGCAGCACCATTCGCTTTTGTTAAGCGAACTTCCTAGGTCTAAGTATCCTCTGTTGCATCTCTCTAAACCTTAAATACTGTCAGGTCAGTAGCATTATGTATACAAGATCCTCCAGACACATCCCTAGAAAATTCTGCTTCCCTTTGACAGGCAATCCTGAAAACATCTGCTAGTGTAAGCAAATTGGCTGTGGGAACTGCATACTCCCACTTTAGGGATGTTTTCTGCTTTTCATTTTTTCAGCTCTCTAGTGCACAGATCCATCACCTGTACTGCTGAAATGTATTAGAACTGGAATTGGGAGACTAAAGTGCTAAAATTAGCCAATAGTTGAAAGTACAATTTTACTATGTCAAGAGTTTACAAACGAGCAACCGAGGCTCTTTTCTGTTTGATATGGCAAATTTCAGTAAAGCTAACACAGTATTTTAAAATGAAAGCTTCCTTTGTTTCAGCATAAGAAATCTTAGACACATCTATAAAGATACTATCCAAACTATGTTTGACAGTTTCTTGATATACGATACACAATGCTTGCAGGCCATAGCCACAGAAACATAAATATTTTGCTTCCCTTTATGCAACTATTTAATAGAAGGAAAAAAAATTAGAACTAGCGATGAAGAGCTGGCCAATATGTATCAACACGTTGTTGGGTGACTGTTGGGTCATGCTTGTGTTCACCAGGAACACGAGACACCATAGCTAGAAAGCAGTGACCACCTTGGTAATACACAATGGTAGCCTTACTTAAATTATACAGAATAATGAGCTATACAATAAGAATTAGATCTGCATCTTGGTCACTTGTATTTGCCTGGGAAAAAAAAACTCTTTCTGGTCTCAAAGATGAAAATATAAGAGCTGATATATCCAATATACTGCTGTCAGTTCCCTGGTTGGGTTTTTTTTTTTTAAAAAAAAAGCTTTATCTTGAAGACCACATTTTTGGAAGATCAAATTTACAGATGTACACACATGTTCTTCACATCATTGCAAGAGAAAATCAGATGCCAGGAAAGGTCACACAGAATCAGTCAAAATCCTCAGTTTCCCTGGCACCCTGCCTGTGACAGGGACCAATCAAAGATGCCTGAGGAGCAGTTCAATAAAAACTCAAGTATGTAGTAATGCTTCCCCAGTCTTTCAGCTGTCAACAATTCTTGCTTAAGGATTTGCTGCAGGAGAACTGCCTGGAGATTTAATAACCCTTGATGGGTTTTTCTTCAATGAATTTGCCCGTGTCAACCTTTGGCAATCCAACATCTTGGACAGAAAAGTTCTTTTGCAGAAGTACGTATCATGGAAAATATTTGCTACAGAATAAGATCATCTACATTAGACAGATGCACATATGTACATTAGAACTACCTGCATGAAAATCACATCCTTTCATCTTTTTTGAACCTGCTGCCTGCTAAGTTTCTTTGGTACTCCTTACTTCTTGTATTGAAAACGATCAGAAAAAAAATTGTTTCTTTCTACATACGAAGAGGTCAGACGATCCAGAATGAAGATATATCTAGAACCATAGAACAGAATCATAGAATTGTCTAGGCTGGAAGGGACCTTTAAGATCCCTGAAGACTAAACAATCCCAGTTCCTTCAGCCACTCCTCATAAGACTTGTGCTGTACACCCCTCACCAGCTCCATTGCCCTTCTCTGGACACACTCCAGCACCGCAATGTCTTTCTTGTAGTGAGGGGCCCAAAAGTGAACACAGTATTCAAAGTGCAGCCAGTGCTGAGTACAGGGGGATGATCTCTTCCCTAGTCCTGCTGGCCATGCTATTGACCAGGATGCTGTTGACCTTCTTGGCCAACTGGGCACACTGCCGGCTCATATTCAGCTGACTGTCAACCAATCCCCCCGGCAGCATCCTATGCCCAACAGGGCTGACAGAGAAGTGTAGGAACAAGGCAAACTTACATGGGACTTCCCCTTAGTATTCTCCCACATTACAACTCTTTTTAGTGAAGACATTTTCTTTTCTTTATTCTGAATCTGGCTCCCACTGACTTAATCTGACGGCCCCCGTACAGAAAAAACCCTGGTGCATTTGGAAGACAACATATACAGCTTTCTGGCATTACCACAGGTGAAAGGTTTCCCTTTATTTCCAAACTCCATGTGAGTACAGTTGATGTGTATTCACCTTTTCCAGGCCACCTGTGGTTTTTTAGGCCTTTGCCACATCCCCATGTCATCTCTCTGCCAGGCTGAACAGTCTCAGCCTACACACTCATTCTGTGTACAGAAGCTGGGTTACACACTTCAGTCATTTTTAACCCTAAACCTTATCCAATTTAATATCTGATGAGCAGGGAAGCTCAGTGCTGTACAGAAAATTAAAGTCACTGGTGCATTATAGATTTACACAATGTTGTAGTAACATGGGGGTTTTGTCTGCTCCTGAACATTAAGCTGAGGTCTTCATAGAACAAGCTTTTATTTTTAAAAGACGGCAGTCAGCTCAGAGTCCCCCCATCATATTTATAAAGATAAAACTGCTGGACAAGGGGGTTCTGATGTGCATCATTTTGCATCTGTCTCTACTAAATTTCATGTGTCATCTAATTGTTCTGTTATTCATACTCACATGGTGCTTTTGCATTCTTCAAGGTCAACCCTTGTCTTTGGTTTTCTGCAGAATAGCAAAGTATTCTATGTATCATCTTCATATTGTATCTCCTAACTTTTTACCTTCTTTTCTAGATTATTTAAATATGTGGAACAATAAAGATCTCTGAAACATACGGGTAGCAACCACTTAAAAATGGATCATTTGCTTCTACCCTTTCTCTTCTGATTATTCACACAAAGACCTTCCCTTCTATCTAATCGCTGCTCAATTGCTCTGAAAGGCACTTGAGATTTAGATTGTTTAATATTTTTTGAACATTGCCAGGTATGCTGAATCCAGGTCTCCTTATTTTCATGCTTTTTCATTCTGAGGACTCCAGTATATTTGTGTAACATAATTTCCCATTGTAAAATTTCTTCCTCACTAGAAAAAGGTTATTTCTCACACACTCACACACACAAAAAAAGCTCTTCCTCACTATGTCTGGCTTATGCATCTATCCACTAATTATCAATGGTTCTTTAACAGCGTTACCAGTAATTTGCCTGGTACACGTGCCAGGTTTTTGAATTGGTGGTTCAATTTTTCACATTAAGTGTCTTCCATTCTTTTGGTACTGACAGCTGTAAATGCAAAGTTTTACATTACAGGGAGAACTTCAGCAATTTCTACCTGGAGGTCCTTTGGTGCACTTTGGATAAAGACCATCAAGTAATGGGGACTTGTGAATTCTTTCTGTCTGTTCCAATGCATTTTTAGTTAAAATGGGGACATGTCCACCGATAAATCCTCTGCAAGAAAATCTATCCAGGCTCTTTGTTGCTCCAAAAAGTATGAATACATTTGTTTTTTCTGTCTGTGGCTTTTCTTTTCCCTGCATCTTTCACAATTCAATCATTGACCTACCCTAACACTCTCCTGACAGGCTTCCTGCTCCTGATTGGGATTTACTAATAGTTTTTAGTAAATAATTTCCTGGATTATTTGAAATTTGATGGGGGGGGGGGGGAATAGGAGGTGACTTTTTGGCCTGCCTTGTTACATTTTTGCACTTAATTACAGCTGACAGATCTTTCCATTCACCTTATTTGGGCATGACTTCAGCTGTTTGAAGGAAGCCTTCATGTTTATAATAGCATTCTGTTCAACAATGTTTATCTATGCTGCCTTCCTTCTGTGCTTTCTCAAATCTTTTTTGATTAGCAGAAACCATTTGCTTTGTTTCTCCCCTATGGTGTCCTTAACTGGTCATGAAATTGTGTGCAGAGATTCAATGACCCTGTAAACACCTTCTTTACAAACATCCTCACTTTTGTATAATTCCTCTTTGTAAAAATTAACAGCTGTAAGGGAGTTTTACTTGTTTCTTTGGGCTTTCTTGTTCCTTTTGATGCCGAAACTGTTGTAAAGTCATTCCAGGTACATCATGGTCACGATTACAAAATGGCTCTTCCACAGTAACAGTCACTATATGCTAATATTGTTCCTTCTTGACAGTCCTGGGCAACATACTCCAACTGACCCTGCCTTGAGTGGGGGACTGGACTAGACAATATCCAGAGATATTGGAGCCACAAATGATTTTACAATGTAATATTATGTAGTAACAATAAAGTGGTAGAAAATAATGTAATATGAAAATTATCACACTCATAATATCATCATATAATACCACATGCTAATTCTATATTTTTCCTTCATATACCTGGATTTCAATCTGCAAAGAATCCAAAGTGTTTGTGAACACTTAGTTAACATGATTAAAGTTTTCTGTAACATAGAGCAGATCTTCTCCATCAGCACAGCTCTCCTCACCTTTCAAAAATACTTTGCATCCTGTATCATTATGAGTCCCAACAGGTTTCTGATATACATATTATACCGATATCCTCATTGAAATTTTCTGTCCCATTCCAGACTTCAGCTGTTCTCCCACATTTCATTCAATAGTTGAATATTGCAATATTCTGTCCTGCCCTTTACTCAGTAACACAGAGTTTCCATGACTTTTCCTCTACTGGATGCTACATCTCAAACCATATGCACTTCAGTTTAAATACTGATCTGTCACCTTCTCAAGGTAAGTGCCAACAACATGATTACTTTATGGTTCAAACCAAGAAGTTCATCTGTCTGGTATGTGCTCCCTTCACTCTGGAAGTATCCTCTGTTCCCAAGGATTTTTTTTTTATGCCTCCCTGTTATAGCATTTTCTCACATAATTATTGGAATTACATCTCTGCCTCTTTCTGGTCTTGCACAAGGTGCCAGGAGCATTGTGGACAGGACAGCCAGAGAGATCCTGGTACTCAGCTTCCTACTGAAGACAGGTCACAAGTGCCAACAACTCTCCAGTATTTCCTAGAAGCTGATTCAGGTGCATTTTCAGGTTCACTTGGCAAGCAAGTCACGGCTATGAACTCAGCTATTTCTAAGACTGGTGATCTAACTGACCACCACTACAGCTTTTCCTCCCTACAACAAGTGGTGTCTCTGCCTCCAGAGGGTTAATTTTATGCAAGCAACCTAATTCTGAGATATATGACTTAGGGGAGGGAAGGGGGGAAAGGCGGCTACTTCCTTCTGATTAGGAAGGGAAATATAACAGTATCAGGGCACTCCTGGAAAAAGATGCAACTTCTTGTGGTTTACACCTTAAGGCAGAAATATTTCAGTATCAAGTTACTCCTGAAGGATTTATTTAAGGAATTAATAAAGGACTTAATTCCTTAACTTAAAGACTTTTAATCTGAAAGATGTATGTTTGATGCAGGAGAATTTGTTTTTACATAAGCACTAGTAGGCCACACCTGGTCCATGCTGGAAATTAAATGCCTTCCTAAGTGAGGAAGGCATTTTTTTTCCTCCACAGAAAAAAAAGGAAGACAGCCATGAGGAAATTTTAAGAGAGAAGATTTCTGAAAGGCTGCAAGGGGTCTTCATGAAACACAGGAAGAGGCAAAAGGAATCAAGGAAAAAGAGTGGATTTGTTTTTTTTAAATAGCACAAGATAATTAATTCAGACATGTTTAGTGCTTGTCAGACTGTAACTGGAAGGGCTCAGAAGGCAGGCAGAGATGTCTTCCAGTGGCATCACTAATCAGACAGGCGAAACAGCAAAGCACACAGATCAACACTAAGACCTGAACTGACAGACATGAGAAATTGTCTTCTAGGAATTATGGTTTATTCATAGCTATGATGCCTACTTATGTTTGGAAAAGTATTAATAAAATGTGGACAGAAAGAGAAAGAATATTGAGATTTCAAATGTTTATTTCTTTTCCAAGGCCTAGGCTGGTAAAACTGGGCATGGCAAAACCTTGGATACTATCATTCAAAATAGTCCTGGGAGAGGCTGAAGCCTTTGGTGCCCAGATTAGTTCAAAAGGAGAAAGAGTCAGGTCCTTTGAAGGTTGTCTTGGTCTTGGGATTGAGCATCCGATTGCTGCAGGGGTAAAATTCAGCCCCCAGGAGGCCAAGACCCAAGGCATGTAAATTGCAGGTGGTGACATCTTAAATCAAGAAACAAAGGCAAGAATGGTTTTGTTGACAGATTTCATCCATCTGTGGGAAGGATATAAAAGAAAGTTGGCAATGGATCGACAGAAGAAAGAATATAGCAGCTAGGCAGAGATTAGCAGGGAAGGAAAGCTGCTGTTTAGCAGGAGAAAGCAGATCCCTACAAAATATGGTGCCCAGTGGGGAGAGAAGCAAGACAGAATCACCGGAGAGGTAAGGAAATCATCACCTCATGTTGACTCCAGCACCACGTTCTGGATGCTGGTGTTGGCTCCTTGCTGGCAGGGGGGTGCACATGGAACCCAGTGACAGGACTGGGTACACTGGGGGAATTCAGCGAGCAAAGAAATGCCCTCAGCTTCTGAGACAGGTGAAGACTGGCAACAGGATCATTGGCATACTGTGCCCCCTGAGAGCCATCCCTGGGATCTTCTCAAATACAGGGATGAGGAGGTTCTGACAGCAATTACTGGTAGCTCTGTGTATTTAAGACTTGAGATGAGCAGTAAACACTAGTAGCATTTAAAGTAAAAAAATAAAATAAAATTAAACCTTAGATGTTATTTACTGGAAAAATCCCCATTGATAAATCTGACAAACAGAGATCCCTGGGAAAAGCAAGAGTCTATTAAACTTCTATTTTAAGAAATACATGCTACAATTGTAAGAGTGAAATAACACAAGCCCAGAGATGTTCTCAGGCACCAGAAATGTTCCTGTACAGTCTACAGTGTTTAATGGTTAAAACAGTCCGGTACTGGGGGTGCCAAACTGTGCTCTTCCAATTTCCATGCATGATTTGGAAGTTACCAAGGCCATTGTAATAGGCTGTTTGGAAAAGACAGAAGGTCAGAAAGGTTGAAGGGGTCAAATTTTTGCAATATGGACCTGGACTGTTCAGTTCAATGTGAGAGAGAGGTTCAGCACAATTACTACTAGCATAGCTGCAGCCATGGGAATTGCAATAGATCCGGGAAATGAAGTGAAGAATAGGAATGACTAAAATCTATTATAGCAGACTCATCTTCTCTGGTAACTCAAAGATTCAGGACAAGAGTTGAAGCACGATCTGGCTGGTAAACAGCAGATTTCTGAGAAAGTGAAAAATGAGATTATGAGAAATCAGGCAGATCTGAACTGAGGGAAAGGCTCCTGGGCTACAAAAGCAATTTAGGGTGGCTCCTGAAGCAGGGAAAAAAACGTTGAAAAATATACTAACAATTGCCTACCAAGAAAAGGGACAAACACTAATTGTAAGGAACCAAGCATTCCTATTTTTAGTATAAATATCTTTCTCAAAAGAAATTTTATGAAACCTGCCCATTTTGGCAGGGCGTGCATACTGATTCAGCAGTAACAGGGGTTTAAACATTTCCCATTAAAGGCAAAAGAGAGAAAAACTATGTGGACAGGACCTGAAGAAGGGAGACTCTGCCAAAGGGACCTGCTTTTGTGGGTGACATTACTGAATTGCACCTCAAATCAATGGTGATGGATGAATTAGACAGTGAGTCCCTACTCCCTTTTACTGTGTGGAGTACACCACCAGATCTATGACCTTGTTTGATTCCATTGCAGGAGAGAGAATAACAATATCAGAATACTGATAGACAATATTTCAGTTAATATAAAGGGTGCCTGTTTACACTCCCTCCCTGGTGATGCACAAGCACTTGTCTGTTGGCATAGGGTGCTGCTTGGAGTCCAGTTAAAGAAGATAAAGATACGATTTGCCTGAGCCAAGGGAACCTACAGAGCTGGGGTGAGGAACGTATCCCAGAAGTACAAGCAAAAAGCACACCAAGGAAAGTGATGGCCAGTCTTACAACCCCTATCATTGGCTCTCTGGTCTGAAAGACCAGGTATTTTATTTATGCAGCCTTAATTTTGATTCCAGAGCAAGGCTTGAACTGACACTTCTGCATCTCATCTTTGTGACTGTACATCTGTCAGGTGATGGAGTGATGTTTCACTAATCAAGGTATGTGCACTAACCCAAGTTTACAAGGTGCAAATTGTTTTCTTAGGTACATAAATTATTGTAAAGCTCCTAAAAGAAGCTGAAGGACCAGACAGAATTATTTTAGAGTGCATCTGACTGTGAATAGCTGGGCTGCTGATGCTAGAGCAAATCTTTATCTACTGAAATCCACCTGGATGTTTTTTTGTTTGAAGGCTGGCTGTCCTTAGCAACTTATTAGCAAAAGCAACAAAAAGCCTCAGGAAAAGACTTAATGACTTTGATCTAAATAATCAGAAAGCTAAAACTTTACAGCTGTCTAGTGTATGCATAGCCAAGTAGGAAAGGCTCTCTTTTTAAGGCAAAATTACTTACTTATACAGTAACAGAAATTCTTTGAAGTGAATCAATATGCATTCATTTCTGGTACACATGAACAGCGTGGCCTTGCCAGTGAGAACACCAAGAAAGTGAATAAAAGGTAGGGTTATTAATTTTGAAATGAGTTTGGGCTATTGTCTCATTATGATTGTATGCCAGAAGAAGATAAGATTTGAAGTATTTTGTACAGCTCACCTTTCCAATCTACTGGTGGAAGGAGCTACATGGTCATCTTCACAAAGGTATAGAATACAAGTCTGGAAAATATCAGGAAATGGCTAAAATATAACAATTTAAGGAAGTATCTAGAAGAGTTTTCACTTAGAGTGCTCCCTTCCCACACTCATGCATATTGGTAACAGCAGTGCCTACTCGAGTTGCCCAGAGAGATGAAAACTGAAATATAGAAGTGTTAGTTAAGGCAAAGGGACACTGATTCTCAAATGCAGCATTTTCTTTTTAAATGTATGTGTTTCTGTTTATTAACTATGTCTAAATTATATGGCACCTTAAATAGTCCCTCCAGGACCATTCTATTGCAAGTAATTGTTATACTGCATCCAGCACATCAGCTCCCAAGCCATCACAGCGAGACTCGAGGACAATGTCGCAAAGGTTCATTACATGTTTGCGCTCTCTACTTGCCAAGTGCTAATGAAGAGTGATGGGCTTTGCTGGTTTTATCATGGGTGAGAGATTATATGTCAAGGATGATCTGAGAGGTGACAGGTCCCTGTCTGTCAGAAGGGACAGAGTCTTCAAGCCAGTATTTTCTACTAATGCCAGAAAGGAGCCCAGGAGTCCTGCAGCACCCTGAACTGAGTAGCCCAGTGGAGATAGAGTACTCCAAAGAAACTAGACTGTGGCAGTTCAGTTTTAAAGAGCCAAAAATGTGGATGGTGGACTTCTTAATACAGTCCTGCTCACGTTTCAGGTCTCCAGTTCAATAATATCTCCATGTAGACAGAGGAAAAAAATCTGAAAAGCAAGTCTCCCTGTTGATTTGAACAAAAGGCAAGTTTATGATTTCAGGAGATGTATTTTAGTATATCTGCAGTTTTATGAACCACAAAATAAACATATGCGGGGACTGCATTAAGAAGTACTTCAACACCCTCTACAGGAACCAGAAATGAAAAAGAAAATAGTTTATAACTGCAGTTAATTCTGACGAATTGAACAGGCAAACTAAAACAATTTTGGGTTACTCGAGTAGCCCTGAGAACTCTCATTTTCCTGACCTGGTCAATAAGTGTGTCATATCCTAGCAGTTATTTACATTTCTGTTTTGTCTCAGAAAAGATGTTGCCTTCAAGACTACAAACCTTCCTCACCTTTCCACTTGTCATTGTATATTTCTTCTTTCTCAGTTTTGAGAGTGGATTGTTACTATCAGGCAGTTTCTGAAGTTTTGGACATTGAGATTCTGGAGGGTGTCCAGAGGAGAGCAATGAAGCTGGTGAGGGGTCTAGAGCACAAGTCTTATGATGAGCAGCTGATGGAACTGGGGCTGTTTAGTCTGAAGAAAAGGAGGCTGAAGGGAGAACTTATTGCTCTCCACAACTACCTGAAAGGAGATTGTAGAGAGGTGAGAGTTGGTCTGTTCTCCCAAATAACAAGTGATAGGACAAGAGGAAACGGCCTCAAGTTGTGCCAGGGGAAGTTTAGGATGGATATTAGGCAAAATTCCTTCCCCAAAAGCATTGTGAAGCATTGGAACAGGCTGCCCAGGGAAGTGGTTGAATGGTACCTCCATTCCTGGAGGTATTCAAAAGATGGCTAAACATGGTTTAATGGTGGTTTTGGCAATGTTAGGTTAATAGTTGCACTTGATGATCTTAAAGGTCCCTTCCAACCTAGATGATTCTGTGATTCTCTGATAATGTCAGTGTTTGAAAGTAAATTTAGTTGAAGCTGTCCATGCTATATCTAAAAGTCAAGTGTGCCTCTTGTCCAGCATCTATTAACACCATTGACAAAAAGTAGGTACAGCTTTTGAGTACAATTCTAAACCCTAACTTCTTCTGGAACTACTGGGAAGGGCTTACTCCATCCCCATTATCTCATATTGTGCCTCAGCATATGAGAACATTGTTTTCACCAAAGTGGCTTCCTCCTGCCACAGCAGAGGAGAGAACAAGAACAGCTGTCCAGGAGATAACACAGACTTCATAGCCAAATCCCCAGCACACTGAGGACTTCCTCCATCATTGAGTAAAGCCCTGAATACCTTCTTCCACAGAAGGAGCCTTAGAAAAAAGCAGCCAAACTCTGGAATAACCAAGGCACTACAGATCACTGTTCTGGGCTATGGGACAGAAGAAATGACTGTGCTCAGCAGTTTATACTTGGGTGTGAGGAAGGAGCAGGGCAGGGTTTGGGAGCTCTCATGCAATGAGTCAGGGTGCAAGGCACACATTATCAAGCAGCACATATTTTATTTCCACTTCTGCTACCAGGATCTCTGCTCTCCCTACTCACAGACACAGCAGGCAAAGCCAGGGCTCTCACAGTAGTTTCCTGGGAAAGCTCCATAGAAATCACACAAGCCTCTGCATGCAGTCTGCCATCCTCAGCCACCAAGCCCACAAGGGGAGATGGCCCGGGGCAATTTGTCAGGAGACTGGTACTATCAAGAGAAGCCTTGATGGCTGTAGCACCACAGATGTCACTGTGTCCCTGGGCCATGGCACAACGAGGCTCCCTAAAGAGGAATGCACACTTCCCTGCATGCCCAGATGGCACATGCAGGAGAAGTCAAACACCCATACACCCAAACCACACCCTAGGGGAAATCATGAGGGCAAAACCAGGGCTTCCTGTTATGATTGCTCTTGTTTGGGTTTTCTTTCTCCATGTATCCTCTAAATCTGACTTTGTGCTGCAATGCTCTGTGCTCCAAAGGCCTGGCCATCTGGACTGCCTCTGCCGAGATGTGGGGATATCACAGAATCACAGAAACATAGAATAGGTACATTTGAAGGGTCTAATTCCAAGTCCCCCACCATGGGGATGGACACCTCCCACTACACCAGGTTGCTTAAAGCTCCATCCATCCTGGCCTTGAATCATAGAATCATAGAATGGTTAGAGTTGGAAGGGACCTTAAAGATCATCGAGTTCCAATCCCCCCGCCATGGGCAGGGACACCTCCCACTAGAGTAGCTTCCTCAAAGCCCCATCCAGCCTGGCCTTGAACATCTCCAGGGATGGGGCATCCACAGCTTCTCTGGGCAACCTGTTCCAGTGTCTCACCACCCTCAGAGACAAGAACTTCTTCCTAGTATCTAATCTGAATCTAGCCTCTTCCAGTTTAAAATCATTACCTCTCATCCTATCACTGCACTTGCTGATCAAGAATCCCTCTCCAGCTTTCTTGTAGGCCCTCTTTAAGTACTGTAAGGCTGCTATAAGGTATCCCCAGAGCCTTCATTTCCCCAGGCTGAACAGCCCTAACTGTCTACTCCAGTCCTCTGATGATGATACACATTCAAGCCAAGACAGGCTGTGTCTGTGAACAGCAGCTTTTAAAGCATAAAATCTCTTCAGGCATATACCTGTTGTAAGATAAATTTGAGTCTCTTGGCACTAAAGCAGCACTGAAGGAGGAGATGCTCTGGCAAGGTGGTGCAAGGTCTGAGCAAGGCCAGATGTGCCAGCTGTGTCTTGAGCAGAAAAGCTTGTCCTTTCCAGCAGCAGGGGGAAGCTCAGCCATCCCATCCTGGTGTGTGGCAGCACTGGGTCAGCAGGGATGGCTCAGGGCTTGGTGTGGGTTCCTGCCAGCAACGCGGTACCAGTATAAATACAGCCAGAATGCCTGCACACACAGCCACAGTGCCCACAAGCTTAAATACCTCACATAAAATGGGATAATTCATAAGCCACAAACCTCCTCCTCCTTCGTGTAGCTGGCTTTAATAGCTTTTCTTCACAGATTCCACATAACATGAGCCACAGGATGGCAAAGCCTCTATTAGACAGACCTGTTCATAGTGAAGCTTCAGTTCATCTTTGAAAAGGTCAGGCTTCTCCCTTGTGTGTTTGGAAAAATGAGCAATCCTGTTATAAAAATACTAAAAATACCTAAAACCTGACTTGGAATCACTTCTCCAAGAGATGTCAATGCTGCTTGCAAAGTGAATTGGTCTTGCGTTAATAGAGATAAGAGAATTTCAGGCCAGTTTGTGCTTGCACTACTTCTTAATGAGTTTGTTGGATGCCTATTTGTCATATAATTTTGCCATTTGCAAAGGGGTTTTTAACCTTTTCCAGTAATCTACTGAATTCTGCGCAAGCTGTGGGTGTGAGCATTCTTTGATCTCCGTTTATATGTACACAGTTTGCTAAAATCTTTGCCAGTTCCTGTTAAAGGAAAAAAAGCAAGCTGTTACCTGTAGAGTGGTTTAAATGACACCTTGCAGTTGTCTGGACTGGAACGGTACCTTTTGTTTACTGAAGTGGCTTCAGGAATTAAATCTCTCAATTAAGCCACTTTCAGTCTGAACTCAGAACTGCTTTTTATATATACAGCTATTCTCTCTCTATAGCATATATGTCAAAAGAGAGACGAGGGAGTTTTGTTCTGTCATACAGTTCAAGTATATGGGCTGTTTCTAGGGGCACCACGGTGTCACTGTAGGATGACAGAAGACTGTGTTTTCCATGTGTTGCACAAAGGATGTTCAGAGATGTGCACATGGTGCACATGTAGGTTTATTTCCAGGGTGTCTGTAGCTGGCTGCTTACAATCACTACAGTGCTGAAAGTTACTTTAGGAAATAAAAAAAATAAAAAAAAAACAGGAAGAAAACCCAAAAGCACAAGAGAGTGAGGGGGAAAGTAAAAACTCTCTGGATGACCAGCCAGGAGGAACAGCAATGGGGACCCAGATGAGCATCCTCCTCTGGATTTCTTATCCAATGAGTGGCAATGACGATGACTGTGTTACTTCCCTACAGCTACACACACTTTTTGAGACCCACTTGAACACCCTACTAATTGTTCCTGTTCAAGACACTCCTAGTGCTGACAGAAATATGCCCATTAGATGCAAGTGTTGCACATTTACTGGTTGTTAAGTTTCCGTGTATATATATTATTGGACAATATTTATGGAGCATTTAAATGATTTCTACCTGATTTATTACAAACAATATTTTGGTTTTCTCTAATGTAAACCAGAAGTCTGCAAAATTAGAGGTAAGAAAGAGGGGGAAAAAGGTGTTGGTCTCATGCCAGTAGCAGTTGTTTTCTATGAAAAGCCATCATAACAAGTCTGGGTTTGCAGGTGCAAAGCCATGAAGTGTGACAAATGACAAGAGCATGAAGCCAACAAGGGAAACCCACTGTTTTAGAAGCTCTGGAAAATGCTGTCACAGCAGAGCTGTGAGTAAAGGGCAGGCTGCAGGGCTGCAGACAACAGGCTCTCCCTGTCACCAAGGCTATGGCACTGAGGTATTGAAGTTGCAGAGCAACACCTTGGCTAGAAGCTGGGCAGAAAAGCAACAGGTCCCGGGCACATACACCCACTGCAGCAATTCCACCTCCTCCCTGCACCACCCAGGCAGCTGCTTGCTGCTGAAACAAATCTCAGCATCAAAACAGTGAGTCACAGGCAGATGCTTTCAGTCCAGCGTTGTCGATGGGGAATGAGATCCTGAAGGAAGACAAAATAATACAAGCTGTGATTAGCCTTCAGGTATGCTGCAAAATCCTCCTTCTTCTTTCAGCACTCCCACTTGAAAGGCCAGGCAACTCCAGTTCTACTGAGGGGAGTTGGGTTTTTGAATGACACATGTTGTAGAAAACCTTGTGAAAGATACGGATTTTCACTAGCTGAGCAATATAATAAAAAATCTGCTAGCCAGAAAGAGTAGCCCAAAAGATAAGTTGGTCCACACTTTACAAAGAAATATATCCCTTACAATAAAAACCATTATTAAAACATAGCTCTTCTCAGCTAACAAATCCTTTTGTTGGGTCTTTGCATGATGAATCTGAAAATAAAAGCCATCAGCTCCTCTTGAAACAGCTGGAGCATGGGAAAACTCATTTCTTCATAAACAGAGGCATCTGTACTGCAGGAAGAACAAACTGACAGAAGGCAGTAAAATATTTTAAAAATACAGTGGAATATGGAAGGCAAACTGGACTACACCAGCTACATGTGAAAGGGCACCACAAAACCTTTTCTTTAGGGAGATGAACTAAGCGGCGTCCCTTATTTCTTCCTTACACGTAAACTGGGATGACTCAGTGCACACAGGGTCCATCTTGGTCTTCGAGAGTGTCTGTTACTACAGGGTTGCTCTCCCGAGCAGTCCAGGAGTAAAAAAAAAAAGAAAGAGTAATATCATTAATCTTCTTTTAGATTTCATGTAAACTGGCATGTTCCATACAACGATAATAAAGCATGAAACAGGTGTAAAAGATATACTGAAAAAAGGAACATCTGTAGAAACCATCCTGCACCATAAAGTCAAGGCTGTGAAAAGTAATACCAGTTGGCAAAAGTTAGCAGAAAGGGATGCAAAGCTGGGTCTTGGCAAATACTTATTTCGGTGGCTTACGCAAGAAATCATTAATATAAAATTGTGAAAATAAGATCCATGAAGAGGAAGGACTTGTCTCAATAATGAGACTCTGGCGCCATCTAGAAGAGGAATAAAACATGCACCAAACAGAAGTTCAGTGGAGCATAAAAACCAGCTCAGCCCAGTTTACAAAGTGTAAAAGGGCATTTCTCTCCCACGGGATTTTTATGAATTCCAAAAACACATTTCAATGGAGATTTCCGAGGCCCAATGATACTAAAAATATTTAAAGTGGGTTTCATCCTGTTTTTATTCATATTTTCCATATGAATTAATCCCTGAATGAGGTTGCCCCCCGTGAAGTGGGATTCTTAGGGCTGACTCGGCTGCTGCTGCTGCTCACCCTTTCACTGCCTGCGAGGGCCACGGCACAGCGAGGCTTTGTGTGTGGCTGACAGAAATGCCACGAATTAATTACAGTGGGGTGTGTGACTGTGGCTTGCTGCTGGGCAAGCATTGGGGGGACAAACAATGGGTTTTTTTCTTCCTTTGCCACATACAATAGGCCACTTGGGGCAGATGAGAAACCATTTCCAGATGGGAGAGCGAAGGTAGAAGAACCACACTTGCCTTGCTGGCATTTTGAGAAGTAATTCTTCGTGATGCCCTTATCGCAGCCTAGGATTCATGGACATTTTGGATGTTATAAAAACTTGTATTCCGAGACAACAGTCACCACTCAGGTGTGTGCTGGGTACATGGAGTCTCCCCCAGTTATTTTGGAGGGAGATACTGCATGGTGCAATAAGGAGATATAGCTGCTGAAGACGTCCTGTCTGCTAAGAGACTTATGCAGGAGAACAGCTGGGCCAGGTGAGCCATAGCACAGCTCAAACTAGCCCGATCATCAGGAACCAGAGGATCAGTTATCCAGGATAGCCTGTTAGCTGGGAATTCTCATCTACCACTGCCATTTCTTGAAAGCATCTACCCAAGCTGTGTTTCTACACACACACCCCTAATTTTGCAGTCCCCTCTTCTCCTTCATGTGTTCGTTAAAGGCAGAAGAACTGATTACCCTTCAGAGCTCCACTTTCAGTAAATGAACTATCCTGTTCTTCCACTAAAAAGGATTATTAAAAGGCATGAGACTTCAGCAAAGGTTTAAACTCCGTCTGCTATCAGCTTGCATTCAAATGACTCTCAATTTAGTTCTTTTTCTTCTGTGTGCTTGAGTCAACAAATTTTATACCTTTGGTAGAAATTGTCCAGCATGTTTCCACAGGACTGAAAAGGCCATGATTTTTGAACTAAAAACCTGCCTGCACATCCGTGTTGCTCTGAGAGTATTTGTTCTGCCAAAATTAACTCAAAAATTGAAAGAGAAAACATAAGACATAAACGTTTTATAATCTATGGCTCCAGTAGAGAACATACAGATAAGATGATTATAGAACCATAGGATAGTTTAGGTTGGAAGGAACCTTTAAAGGTCATCTAGTCCAACCCCCTATAATAAGCAGGGATATCTTCAACTAGATCAGGTTGCTCAGAGCCCCATCCAAGCTGAATGTTTCTGGGGATGGGGCATCTACCACTTCTCTGGGTACACTGTTCCAGTGTTTCACCACCCTCATCGTAAAAAATTTCTTCCTTCTATCTAGTCTAAAACTTGCCTCTTTAAGTTTAAAGCAATTACCCCTTCTCCTATTACAACAGGCCCTGCTAAGAAGTTAGTCCCCATATTTCCTGTAGGCCCCCTTTAAGTACTGGAAGGCTGCAATAAGGTCTCACTGGTGCCTTCTCTTCTCCAACAACAACCCCAACTCTCTCAGCCTGTCTTCATAGGAGAGGTGCTCCAGCCCTCTGACCATTTTTCTGGACCTCCTCTGGACCTGCTCCAACAGGTCCATATCTTTTCTGTGCTGAGAGCCCCAGTACTCCAGGTAGGGTCTCACCAGAGCAGAATAGAGGGGCAGAATCACCTCCCTCAACCTGCTGGCCATGCAGCCCAGGATATGGTTGGCCTTCTGGGCTGTGAGCTCATGTCCAGCTTTTCATCCACCAGTATCCCCAAGTCCTTCTCTGCAGGGCTGCTCTCAATATGGTCCTAAAGAGGGAGAGCTTTCAGGCCTATTAAACAGAGAGCTTATGTGTGATTTGTGTGCCTGATTCACTCATGAGAGGAGCCAGGAAAACTCACAGCAGAAGCCTTGAACAAGGACATTTTATGTCCTAGATATAAATAGTAAAACCACCAGGGTCGGTTTTACCAGCAATATGGGAGAGGCTGAGTGAAACTATGAAAGATGCATCTGCCTCTGTGGTTGCCAAATTACTGGCTTGATAAGGCCGTGGTTTTGAGGCGCACGCTACTGACCATGGCAATTGGTCGTGGCTGTGGTGCAAACAGTGCAGCTCAAGAGGCCAAGATGGCTGAGAGCTTGCATCAGCTATCGTAAGGGAAGTATTAACAATCTATCTTTGAAGCAGAGGGAGGCATCTGTCAGATAAAAGGCAAGAAAGTTTTGTGATGTATTGATTTCTCAGTGTGGACGGATTTAGAGAGACATCACAATGTTTGACACTGCATGATGTGGGGGCTGTGATGAGGCATTTGAGATTTGGGGTGGCTGCTGCACCAGCAGGTCTGATGAGATATGTGTAAGGTCACTGGGACCTTCCAAGATCTTGGTATAACAATGCTATAATGATGTAGATATGAATGAACTGATGCTTGACCAGTGGGACACGGAAACAAAATATACTGTAAATTAGATGACTTGGGCTTTAAAAGGCAATGACTGAGGAATGCTTTTGGAAATACCTCCCAAGCTCGTTGCATCCACATCTGCTCTTTCTCTTCTTCTGGCCCAAAAAGCAGGTTGTGAGCATGAAAAACTTAGTAAGCTAATACAAAGTTTCTCTTTGTGATTACTTTATTTTTTATATATTTTAGCAATTATAAACGTTAACACTACCTTCTGATTTCTGTTTAACTAAGCTTATGACTTCAGTGTTACACTCTTGGGGCGAATGATCCAAATCATTCCTAGCAAAAATAAAATAAGCAGTATTTATGGGGACGACGTCCAAACTCAGTCTAATCAGATGGAAACGTGTGTGATTCCAAGGGCAGTGGGATTAAAATAAAATCCAAAAGTGGACTCCAGACTTTCTGGCCTCTGAATTTTCAAAACATTCAGACTTGATTCAAGATGTTGATATGGAAAACCTGAAACGTAGGAAAGTTGGCAGTCATGTTTGATTCTACTGCTGAAGGCTGGCATGCTTTTTTCCCTGTGGTGAGTGTAAGTAATAGCACTCACGGCATGACACAAAGCCCATAGGGCTAATATTTTAATGAGGTCAGGCTTTTCTTTGGATGAGAAACCTACGAGCAAAGCCAAAATGCTACAAGAAAAACTACTACAAGTGAAAGGTAGTTTATCTGAACCAGAGTCCCACCACAGTGCTGGAGCTGACCTACACGCTGCTGGATGTGCTACCTTGCAGCTGTAGCTTCAAACAGGAGCCAAGATGGTTACTCACTGCCAAGACATCTTCCTTAAGGAGATTCCTGTAAAAAGTTATTCCTGGGAGACCCTTCACTGGATTGAGGTAGTTGAGTGAGAGAAGATCCCTGATGGGGCTCAAGGGAATGAAAACCCAGACTGAGGTAGCTGGGGAAGTGAAAGGAGACCTGGAGGAGGAGAACTGGGTCTTATAGAAATTGTAAGCTGGGCTGAAAGAAATTGTAAACTGACCTGATGAACGAGGCCAAGGAAGGAGAAGATGGCTGTGCAGTTCAGCTGACTGAATGCTGCTGTGGAGAAGGAAACTCTGTCCTTTCCAGGAGAAAGAATCCTGGCAGGTCCTGGGCTGGTCACCTGCACAGAACCCCTCACAGGGGCTCACAAATTGCATTTTTCTGGGTTTGTCCTGAATACTGTGAGCTGATCTGGAAATCAGATATACACAGAGCTACAGCCAAAGGCTCAGGGTCTCAGCTCTCAACAGACAAATAGGAGTTGTGTTATCCTTCTCATTTTAGGGGATCTTGAAAAAAAAGTTATAATTTGTGAAGCATTCAGACACTGAATTAACATGTATGATGGCAAATCACATAAGGAAATTAAGCATTATTTTGAGAAAAGGAGCAGAACAAGGTGCTGTAAACAAGGCTTATGGACCAGCTTTATTTCAATTAAATAAACACTCGCTTAAAATGCATGATACAGGCACTTATATACCTTAGGCTTCCTGTCACGGGAAGGAGAGAAAGAAACACTTCTAGAAAGTAACTCAGATTTTACGCTGAACTGAAAAACCCTGTCTCTCCAATGACTCCAGAGGGAGCTTTGGACAACTGTACCCTAATTTCACTGCCAGTAAACCAGGCCAAAGGTTGATGACTAAAGCAGAATAAAACAAACTGCTGAGGAGAAGCTCTTGAACAATCAGCACTCTTCCTCTTTGCGCAGATTAAGGCAGAAATTCCTTGGAGCAAAAATAGCCAGAGAACCAATAGCTAAAGAGTGTATTAAAACATGTTTGTACAAAGTGGGGGAAATAAGGTTGCTTGTGTAACCCTTTTCTGGCATTCCCTAACTTTGGAGAGCTTGGGTCCAAAGCCTTCATGTTCTTTTAGCGCAGCTTGCCACACAAGATATGCAGATAGCTCTCATTTATTTAGGATATCTTTGTTGCTAGCTCTAAATACATCAGTCTCAGCTTCTGGGGCAAAATGTTAATTTTGTACTTATTTTTTTTCTTTTTGTTACCTTTCCATTTTCAATTTTGATTGGACACAGGATTTCTTTACATTTCAGAAGTGCTCAATGAACCTGTGAGTTAGGTTTTAGATCATGCAATCTCTTATTTAAACCACAGCATGCTAATATATACACACACACTAGACTATTATAATACACAGTATATTTAGCAGGAGTATTAGTTAATCAAAACATATTTGAAGTGAACGGGATTTTTTAGGGGAAATAACAGTATCTCTGCCATGTCTGGATCCTACTTTTCCTTTAGGTTGTGTGAGAGGAAGGGATGGAGCTTCTGCAGCCCCCTCCATTCCTGTTCTACACCTGTGTTAAAGGCGATCCAGATACTACCCATCTGTGGCCACAAAAGAGGTTATAGACAAACCCCCCAGTTCAAGTATTGGCTGTTTTCAGAGAGGATGTAAAGTACATCACTAAAAAGTGGTGTTGAGCAGTTTCAAAGGGAGCTTTCCCAGGAGCCAGAGAAAAGTTCAGCCTGCAGCAGCACCTCGCAGCAAAATGCCTTGGGCCGGAGCTGCTGATGAGGTACCGCTTTTCATTTTCTCCTTTTCTTGCAGCACTGGGTGGAAAGGTCACATCACAGCATATCTGGAACATACACAATTATATATAGAAACATTATTTATAGAGTATAATTATGTAAGTATCACTGCTTTGGCATGAATTGCACACAGCATCATTCTTCCTATAGTCCTCTCTACTAAGGGAACTAGCTGCTGCAATGATTTACACACTTGAGTGAATATTTGAGTTAGAACTTTGAGTTACTAACGTTATTTTAGGAAAACAGCCATGTTTTACAGCCATGCTAAGCTATTCTGGTGAAGTTTCACTGGAATAAAAGGTACTTTAGGAAACATGATTTTGCTCCCATTTCCAACATCTCCCATCATGTATAAAATATATACCATATATATAAGAAGGGAGATTTAGATTAGAAAAACTAGAAAGAAATTCTTTACTGTGAGGGTGGTGAGGCACTGGAACAGGTTGCCCAGGGAAAGTCATGGATGCCCCATCCCTGGAGGTGTTCAAGGCCAGGCTGGATGGGGCTTTGAGCAACCTGGTCTAGTGGGAGGTGTCCCTGCCCATGGCAGGGGAGTTGGAACTCGATGATCTCTAAGGTCCCTTCCAACTCAAGCCATTCTATGATTCTATGATGATTCTATGATATAAGTGCACAGAGCTAGAAGTTATGGCCATTGACACCTGACAAGATGGTGTCATGCAGCCTACCTGTTTTATGCTCTCTTGTGCTCTTTCAGGAGCAGAATGGAAATTATTAAATTACATTCTCTGCCACCACTGCTGTGACTCTTTTGCAAAATACAGGTAATCAATTGCAGGGAATCTAGAATACGATCTGGAATGAATTATATGCTTGCAGCTTTAGTAAAATATCATCTGCCTTCTTACTTTACTTATTTTCCAAATCTACATCTACCCATGGTCTGTCAAAATTTGTCACCACAGCCTAATGACTGGCTAGTTTGTGGCCAGAAGTCAAACTTCAAAAACGTTTTGCTCCAACTCAGTAATTTCATCCTCTGTGGTAGCTCTAAGTGTGGGCACCGCTCTTTTGTTTTCAGTCAGTTCAGAATGAATATCTTATTACATTCATGATCTGATTCCATTTATATAGCATTGGCTAAGGCCATTGTGCCTTAGGAATGTGCCATAAGGAAAATGTTCAATGTACCTTTTAATTCAGGATGGTAACTCCTATCTAAACAGTATCTTGCTGTGAATTCCAAGAAAACTGGAAGACATTATTATAGTAATATTAAAAATTATAACTTGGTAGTAAGGTGACACTGTTAATGAAATAGAACTCCTGCTAGTGCCAAATTGTACAAAACTCTGTGTAGTTTTACTTACATCACATGCTTTCTTTATAGCAAAAGGAGGTAAGCAAGCATGTCTAAGGCAGTGTATCTGACTTATATCGGACATTTAAAAAGGAATCATGCCCCAACACCACTGTCCCTCTCTAGTGACTCTGTATCACAACTACCTCAGGTGTAGGCATTGACATGATGGTGCAATTTGATCAGAAGGTTCCTACCCTAAAGGTTTAGCTTAAAAAGTCAGTATAACGAAATAGCCAAATGAAAATAAGGTTTTGATTGTGCCTACACAAATTGCTGAGAGCAAAGGTAGACCGTGGGTGCAGGGCCCAGGGGACAGGAGCTTGTTGCTCTCGGCAGGACTGCTCCTGTCTGCAAGGACATAAGGAGTTCCCTCTTTTTTCCTAGATGCCAAAGCTGCTTAGATGTGTGATCCCATGAGATGTGCCTTTCCATCCCTCCCTGCCTGTTTGTTCAGCAGCATAAACAGCTTTATCACTTGCATATCATGGCCTAAAACCCAGGAAAGCCAGAAAGGCTATTACAGCCATGGTCTTATTTTTCTTTATGTTGCTTCATGGTCTTGCAGGAAGAAACCTCTTGGATTATTCAGAGGAGTTTAACAGTAAAAAAAAAAATCTCCATGTTCTTACACTCTATATTGTTAGATTCAAACCTGGCATTGGTTTCAGAGCTTCTGAGAATCTCCACCAGTTCAAAACCTTTTTTTCACAAAGCAAATGTACCTAGTCTGATTTTTAGGACCAATTAAAAAATTTAAAGAGGAAAGGTCTCAGCAGCAGCCAAAAATAAATCTTTCCCCTGTGGCCACTCTTGCCTGCAACTAGTCAGCATTTGCTCCTAATCATATTTTCACACATTGCAGTATCTCTTCCTTTGGAGAAACATATGGAAACAATGCCCAGTGATACTTTCCAACAAGCCATATTTTTCCTGTGTTATGGCACACATAGTTTAATAGATGCATCTCTGGCAGACAGAGGGTCTGTCAGTGAAATCACTCACAGTAATTCTGTGCCCTGCCAGCCTGGTTATAGCTGCTGCTCTCTGACTTGCAGGTGGGCGTCTGGACCTGACGTGTGTTGATAAAGGAAGACAACAGAGGCAGAAGGTGGACAGCCACAGGGCAGACTCTCAACACACCCCATCTGCTTCTCTACCTTCAGTCATCCAACACAATCATCCAACCAATCCTAATTGCACTGTTAAACTGGCTTAATGACTACTTTTTGTCATTAGGATGAAAAAAAAAGCACAGTCATGGGTATTGTCAGCATATAACCATTACATGTGAAGTGACTAGGCCTAACATCTTGGCTATAAGTGCCATCAGAAACAATCTCTATAATTATTTTCACTGGCAGGGGGCCTGTGAGACCAGAGATGATGAAATACCATGTATCTGATGTAATTTGCTATGAACAAATAAGTGAATAAATAACATGTGATTCTCTTGCCTAGCAAACCTGACGTCCCTAAGAGAGAACAGGTTCGCAATAAAATTAAAAGCAACAACTTCCTAATTCTTTGGTTCACTCTCCGCACATCTAAAATTAGTCTGCAGACTGCTTTAATTTGCAGTAATAAGCCAATGTCAGCTGTACATTGCAGGAGTGGGACACAATTCTGCCATTCCCTGAAATAATACTGCCGGCACAAAGAGGTGTTGAATTAGGAAGTTTTCTCCAAAATCTTTGCGCTGTCTTAAACAGACTGATCCACACAAACTCTTTTTTTCTAAGTTTGCTTCAGACTCTCTTTTCTAATCTAGGAGATGTAAGTTTTGAGGTCTAAAACCCATTCAGTAAGAGGGACACTGTACACTGTCTCCTTTGTTCCACTGCAAGTTTGGGTGTCCATCAGTCCAAACCCAACTATCTGCCCTACAATTTGTGGTTCAAAACATAAAAGACTGATGGCTGAGGTAATTACAATATATGTAACTGTCTGCAAAAAAATAGCTTATTCTCATTTATGGAAGTAAACCCAAGGTTTTGTGTTTAAAAATATTGGAAGTACTCATACAAAAGAACAATAGGAAAAAAAGGTAGTTAACGTTCAAAGTTCAGCAGCACTTTATTGAAAGATTGCTACTCAGCAAATAACACAGTCCACCCCAATACCTGAGCGTGAATTT
The DNA here is from genome assembly GCA_026546715.1 of Gallinago undulata. Lineage (NCBI taxonomy): Eukaryota > Metazoa > Chordata > Aves > Charadriiformes > Scolopacidae > Gallinago > Gallinago undulata. The sequence continues at coordinate 176,804,483 of JAOTQQ010000001.1, read as the reverse complement.
TTAAGAAATAAGTTCCATGGCTGTATATGTGATAAGGATTAGCAAATGTTCTTTTTTAATATTATTTGTCTCTTCCAACTGCCTCAAGGTGTAACAAAGGGGGAATTCCAAAATATTGAATTTGCACAGCCAAGACGGGGTAAGGAGTATTCTGTAGAGGAACAATAATAACTTAGGTTGTGCCTAAGCTCAGGGTTAGTATAACCAGTGGTTAGTATAACATCATAAGATTGCCGGGTGCATCATGATTAGCCCATTACAAAGTGGAAAATCCCTCTCACAGTGAAATCCTGGTTTGAGTTAGAGCTCAAGCCCCAGAGCGGAAGTGACAGTGGGCCCGTTTGAGGAGCTGCAGGTTGCCCACCCCCATGCTTTGCCAAGGAGCAGCTCCCACAACCAGGCTCACAGGGATCCCTCCATGAGCAGGACATCCAGGCAGGGGGTTGTGATAAGGCTTTAAGGATTGTCCCTAAGAGCTTCAGCATCCAGCATTTGAATTTCCAGAGAGCTTTTTACCTCTTGTACAGATGTGTTCCTGTGCCTGGTGCTTCTCCAGACAGCAACAGCTTTCTGTGCAGGGCAGACCAAGCCCAGGACTACTTATCATCTCATACCAAAAAAGAGCTGAAACAAATGCATTTGTGCAAAAGGAGTTTTTATTTCAAGTAATTGGCATTTTGTGATGACAGTTGCTTTGGTGAAAAGTTCTTGGCCTTCTCTAATCCTCATTATACATCTTTATCGAATGTTGGGTTTTTTTTGCTTTTGGTTTGTGTTTAATTCTCCCTCTGGTGCATATACACTTGGAAAACAAGAGGCTCAAAGAGGCCACAATCCCACTTGAGGCTTCCACATGTGAATAAATGTAACACTAATTGTGGTGCGTGCAAAGTGTGTGTCATTATCTGGCACAGAAATAGCAGCCCTGCTTCTGAGTTCAAGGAGTTCAGATTAAAACTGAGACTGTAGATCACTTTTTCTGGATTTTTACATACTTTTCTTAAAAACATTCTGAAAGCCTTATTCTCAGGCAGTGAATCAAGGTCAAATGGAATCTGTTTTCAGTCTGTTTGTGTATTTGGACAAGTTTAGAAAGCTCTTATCAGTTCATTCAAAGAGGATAAAGCAAAGAAAAATGAACCAGGGCCGGGGTAGGGGGTTAGGGGTGAGGAAGGAGAAAAAAAAAAAAGTAAACAGACAACTTGCATAATAAATGACACAATTAATAGGTAAACCAGACCTCTTGGTTTAGGTCCCCTCCTTTCATCTGCACCCATGTACTCATCCTACAGTAACCCAAATCCCCCCAGATACCCTTGTGTTCTTCCAAGGACCACAAAAAAAGCACATGCTGGGGCAGAAGCAATGTGTCATGACCCAGGTCTACTTCTTTTTCCATCAGCAGAGGCTTTTGTTCAGCTTCCTCCTCTATCTAGCTGTCAGTCTCCACAAATCTGGTAGGAGCGTAGTTATTTTGGAAACCTCTATCCCTCTGTTTCATTTGATTGAAACAGGACAAGGAATTTAAAAGTCATTTGGCGAGAAGATGGAAGGGGGGGGAGGTCAGCAAATGAAGTGATCATATGAATGTAATTTCTTTTAGAAAAGATGTTTTTAAAACCCAGGAAAGTGTAGACAGTGAGGAGCTCCTACAAAGCAGGAACAGAGAGAAATAGCACTAGGATTATTATTGGCATGACCAGAAATGAGAGAGCTAGTCAGTTTTAGTTTGAAACTAATAATATCCAATTTATTTTCTTTTTTATTTTTGATGTCACTATTCTAAAGAGACCAAGATTTTTTTTGCTTATGTTGTTTAATAACTTAAATGTCCAGAAAAGTAATTGATTTAAATTTAAACCTAAGTGCTCAAAGATTGTGTTCAGCTTTTCCTGATGGAGCCAGAGAACAGACATTTCTAATTCTTTGTACAAATCAGACTGAAAAAAGAATTGTGTGAATGAAAGCTATTTACTCTGAGGAAATCAACTGAAAACATCAGATATCATATGTAGTTCACTATAGTATTATGGTATTTCTACACACATCTCCAGATAGACAACCTGTACTTTAATTATCAAAATATCATCCAAGAGCTCAGTACATTTCAGGATGTTGTCATGCTGTCATTTTGTAAGCAGCCATGTGCCCATGAAGCCCAGTAGTCAGTGATGGATTTACTCCATCAAACAAGGATTTCTGTGCCAGTCACCATCCTAAATTCCTACTATAATCAGCAGAGAGAAAGAGACATTGCCAGGATTTAATTCATCTTGGCCTACAGCAGGCATCTAAAATAAAATAAATCACCCCTCAAAACGATGATTATTTTCCACTGTTTATAATGGTTACAAGGGTGATTATGCAGGTCTAGCCTGTAGATATCTGAAGGTAGGAAAGGTGCTCCCACCCAGGATGCCTACTTGTGTGGGGACTGGATCTGGCCTCACCGCAGACATTTCTCTCAGCGCCCAGCACTATAAACTACATTCCCTGTTGAAGAGGTTATGCCTTTTCACAGCATGAAAGAAGGAATATTTTAGATTGATTAAAAAGGAATGATATCTGTACTTCTGGGAAGCCCCTTGCGTTTAGGGAATGGAGCCAGATTCCCCTTGATATGCCACATTATGAAAAGACTCACTTTTAGCCTGGCATTCTTCACACAGATTTTACTTCTACCCATATTTATTTGCTTATGTAACTTTTACATAAGCAACTGAAATGTTTTCCTGTAGAGTAGATGGCACAGCATGCATGAGCTGGGAAGATTAATGTATGATTTGAACAGTGCTTTTTGCTTCATAATTTAATTCTTCAATTATCTTGCTTCATAGAACCCCATCCTATCAAATTTCCTGTTGCTCAAGAAGAGCAATGAGCAAACCAAAGCTTCAAATATCATTTAAAACTTCCTAAATTTGGGCTGTGATACTGAAATTCAGTTGCATCCCTAATTTAATATCTCCAAAGGGCAAACTAATATCGGTTTGGTTTTTTGCTTTAGTGTAACTTATTTTTTTTTCAATTAACTTACAAGTTTGATTAGCCATTTGGATTCAAAGAACCAGAAGGAAGAAGGAAGAAGTTAAAGTTTTCTCTTCAGAGGCTGGGTAGCGGATAGAAGAGAACAGGGTTAGATAGGATTGTAACCATAGCTCCTCAGAAAGAAAGAAATTCCACTAAGAAGGAATAAAAGCCAAAGAAAGAGCTTCTGGAGAATAATTCTCTATATACGAAGCCCCTGCAGGGGATAAAATGCACAAAGAAAATACTTTTGGTAAACCGGAGCTGGGAGAAACTCCTCTTGAAATTTTTAATAGTTCCATCCCAGCATTGGCGATATGAAGCTTGCACCCAGAAGTCCAGATGGCTTCCAGATGAATAAATATCTCTTTTGACCACACCCCGTTTAGCCCTGTTTTGCTTGTTTTTCTGTTTGCTGAGGCATGCTAATCTGTAGCCTTATCCCTGCTGCATGTTCTGTCACTTGTCAGGCAATACGCTTAGAAGTTGCAAGCCTTGCTTCAGTCCCCTGGCAGCAAGTCAACCAGTCAGCTGGCAAAGCTGGATAATTACTGCTTAGCCCTAAAGAGCTTAACGTTTGTTTGCCTAGACCCGTGTCCTGGCAACACCAAGGCACTGAACCAGAGGGCAAACTTTCTTTTCCTTCAACATTTTCTGCAAGGGAAAGGAAATAAGGGACTTTAAGGCAGACACAGACTGGTGGTTACCAAGAAGGATTACCGGGGACTGAGATACACGGACTATCCTCTACAGTTGACTTGCTGTCATTGTAGTGTAGAAGAGACCACTGGGCTTCATTCTTCCTTCTTTTATGCCTTTGTAGGAAACTGTACGTGGCTCCACTGGCCTAAAGGCTTTTTTGGGAATTGTGTTTGCACAGGTGCTTAGAAGAAGGCCTAACAAATAGACTGTGGTAAAGAGAAAAAGCCAGCAAGGAGACATCAGGTCACACTTTCAAAGTAAATCTGAAGTTTTCTCTGTTTATTCAGTTCCATGTACTATCTGACAAGTTCTGGCTTTTGGGCTTCTTCTGATTGTTACTGTTGCTTTTCATGGCTGACATGTCCTGACTGGCTCCATCTGGGAGAAATAACACTGCTCAGGATGGCAAGGAAGGTGCTTAAGTAAGATTGAGTCACATTCATCGCTGTTCCTCTCCTGAGCTGGCTGAGCCTTTCCATGGCATTGGTGTCCCATGTGTAGGATGCTACATTGGAGCAATAATGATGCTCACACCGATAGGAGAGACAACTGAAATAGTTATTCTGTCGTGGTGCTTAATTACAGGTCTGGGCTAGGCGCTCTGCTGAAGAATGTGATTTACATATCAAAAGTGCTTCCTGGACTTCCGCATCTATTGCTTTTAAGAAGTGGTTTTTGTATTACTTTGTATTACTGTAGAGTGGTCAGAGCCCTGCTTTGGGCATTTAAGGACTAGACTGCAGCCAAGTTTGGACTGAAGCAATTTCACCCCATCTGTGAGATTTTCAAGGAAGACATATGACACTTGAGAGGAAGGGGGCTGAAGAAGGAGAAGGAAAGCAATACTGTAGAACATGCGATAGATAAAACGTGTAGCAGTAAGGAAAGAGAAAAACTATAGCCCTGAAAGACAAACAAGTTAAAAGTAGAATAAAAGAAAAAAGATGGAATTCACTTTTCATGCAAATCATAGAACCACAGAATAGTTTGGGTTGGAAGGGACCTTCAAAGGTCATCTAGTCCAACCCTTCTGCAATGAGAATGGAAATCTTCAACAAGATCAGGTTGCTCAGAGCCCATCCAACCTGACCTTGAATGTTTCCAGGGATGGGGCATCTACCACCTCTCTGGGTAGCCTGCTCCAGTGTTTTACCACCTTCACCACAAAAAAATTCTTACTTATATCTAGTCTAAATCTTCCCTCTTTTAGTTTGAAGCCATTACCCCTTGTCCTATTACAAGAGAACCTGCTAAAAATTTGTCCCCATATTTCCTGTAGGTCCAATTTAAGTACTGAAAGGCTGCAATAACATCTCCGTGGAGTCTTCTCTTCTTCAGGCTGAACCCCAATTCTCTCAGCCTGTCCTCACAGGAGCAGTGCTCCATCCCTCTGATCTTCGTGGCCCTCCTCTAGACTTGCTCCAACAAGTCCATGTCCTTCTCATGTTTGGGGCCCCAGAGCTGGACACAGTACTCCATGTGGGGTCTCATGAGAGCAAAGTAGAGGGGCAGAATCACCTCCCTGGAACTGCTGTCCACACTTCTTTTGATGAAGTCTAGGATACCGTTGGCTTTCTGGGCTGCTAGTGCGCATTGTCCACTCATGTCCAGTTTTTCAACCAGAAGTACCCTCAAGTCCTTCTCAGCAGGGCTGCTCTCAATCCATTCATCCCTCAGCCTGTATTGATACTGGGGGTTATCAATAATCAGATTATCTATTCTTTTCCATTGCTAAACTGAAAAGCACAATTCGTATCTACAACTCCATTAAGTTAATTTTGCTTAAATTAAGTAATTTTGACAATAGAATTAAGACAAAATGAGGGTTTGGGCAAAGCTGCTTTATTCTTCCAACTTCTTCCAACTGTTCTTCCAACTGCTCTCCTGATAGCAAATGCTCTCCTGAATGTTACAGCTTCCATCATGCTTTTTAGAATCATCTTCATTTTTCCATTGGAAGAGAAACTGACAGTGTGATTGATGAACTGTCACACATCACGACTTGCAGTTATCAAAACGTGGGAAAAACCCGTGAAATGCAGTGTGAGCTATTCCCCAGTCTACAAAAAAAGAACATCAAAAACCTTGTGGTGGTCCAGAGACCCTTGTCACTGAAAAAGATTGAGGACTTTAGGAATATTTCAAATGAAGCTGAGAACTCAAAAGTGTCTGTGGCTGGTTCGAGGAACTCCAGCTTTATAGTTCCAGCTTTTTCCCCTGAGCAACTTGTCTATTTTCCTTTCCCAATATATTGTGAGAACTAATGGTTACACACCACTGGGGAAAAAGTAACATGAGTTTAAAAGCAAATAATAAATTCTATTTTTGTATCCAATTTTCTCCAAAGACTACTAAATATATTGTGTAGAGACACTGAATCAACAGCCATCTGCTGCCATAGGACGAATTGAATTAATTGAATATTTTAAAGTGATTGCTGGAAAGGGTGAAAATATTTTGACATAAGTAAACACTGGATATATTAAGATTCTGAAGCACAAATGGAAAGTGCATAACAAGGCACATGCTTAAGGTGTATAAAATTAGAAAGGCAATAGAGCTGGTAAGGCTTCTTTGCCCGTTCACTTGCTCTCAAAATGCAGGTTAATAAGGCTATGAAGAAGCTGAAAAAAAGCCAACTTTAATGTTGATGATAAAGACAAACACTTTAGGGATATTCACTCTCTCAAGCAGACCCAGACTTGCTGCTTAATTGATTTATCTTCATTTCAAATTCTTGTTTTATTTTTTGACATTGTTGATTAATAAATACAACCATCTATTTCTCTCATGTATGGCAGTCTGTAAGACATCTTGAAGGTGATCTATCATGGATTAGTGTAGTATTTTACGTCTATCAACATCTGTATATGGTGTACATACTCCATAATGGGTATATAGTATAATAATACCACATTTCTAATGGCAATATAATAATTTAATTTTATACAGGATATATAATATGCTTCCTTTTTTAAACTAGTAATTTCTGTATATTTTATTATAGTATATATAAAACATATTCAGTGTGGGTTTGGGCATGCCTGGCTGCCTAGCTAGTCTTGCATCACCTTTCCTAGACTAGTACAAAATCTTCAGTCCCTCTGACTTTACTAGAGAATAGTCCTCTAGCAACAAACAGCAATGATGCTTCCATCAAAAACAAAACACACACACAAAAAAAACCCGATCCCAGAAAGCACCAAGCATTTCCTCCCAGGAAGTAAAAAGTGCATATCAGTGCTATCTCAAAAGCTAGATGCATAATTAAACATCCTCTACCTAAGGACACAGAATGAAAAAAGAGCCATTAAGGGGTCAGGCCAAAGTGTTACCAAAGCAAGAGCTCTCTTCCAGCGCTAACAAAATCCGCTCCCTGGCAGAGAGAGTTAGAAAAGAAGGGGGTAAGTAAATATGAAACTTCCTTTAAATATTATCCTATGCTTCGAACATTCGTAGCTCAGAGACTTCCTGAACTGGAGGCTGTTGAGCAATCATCTCATCTCAGTTGATTGCTCTCCCTTGGCTGGTTCATGCAAACTGTTAGCACGTGCAGAATCTTGTAACAGGAAGGTCTGCGAGCTGAATTGCAAAAAGGAAAACTTGGTTTTGTTTGAACTTATAGGACTAATGTTGTGAATTAAAAAAAAAGTCTTCTGTTTTTCTGGCAATTAGTTTTACAAGTTCATATTTTGATAGCAATTATAAATAATATAATATTGCTCTTGGCTTCTGATAAAATGGGATAGTTCTATCATCTATATCATTCTTTTTAACAAATATTCAAAAAGCAATTGCTTGATATTATTTAGCTTTTCAACAGCCCATGGAGTGACTTGCAAATCACTGCCAGTGAAAACAAATGCTTACTGTTTTAAAGACATTTGTGTCAAGAAATATAAATCCCACAAAACCTGAGATATCAATATCATTATCTATTACAAGGTTACTGTATGTATTCCTTGCCAGAAAGCTAAGACCCATGCTAAAGCATTTATTTATAATTAGCAATTACCTTGTCTTTTAATAACACAGTCACAGAACTAATGGCAATTTAGTGAAAATTTTACATCTCATCACATATATATCACCAAAATTTTTATATTTTTAATACAGAACCTTAAAACTGCTTTATTCATTAGGTCAAATGAAATGCCACAAAACCACGACATTCTCTAAGATGTCTGGTTTATAGAAAGCAGATGATGATAATGGATATGATACATTATCCATATATAGCTTTCACACTGCTTTACTTACTATTTATTGCTAGAGTCCAAGAACGGAAAACCAACCTACTTTATCCCGGCCATTACTGTATTCAGTGTAACCAATTTTGTTTTGTGTTGGAATTATAAATCAAGGATGCAAGTTCATTTTCCTGTTCCACAAATGCTTCAAATTTTTACACACATCCTCAGCAAGAGACACAGATGATTACAGCAATGTCACCTTCTTTCAGATGCCTGAATAGGTTAAGCATTGTGGTGGTTGCATGACTTGGATCAACTCTTCGCAAAAATACTTTATTCACTCTCTTCCAGTCTAATTAAAAAACCAACCAACCAACCAACAAACCAATCAAAAAAACCTCAACAACAAACTTTCACTCTGTTTCAGATCCTGTTTCCTTGGATATTTTTCTGAGGATACCTTCAGGATGTGCATGCAAAATATACCTACCCACAATATACCAAAAATCATATCTTTTCCAAACTCAGCCCTGTGCATGTAACTTTGACTAAAGCCTTGACCTCTAGATTCTTCTTTCCCCAGGCTTTTCCAGTAGAAATAAAACTTAAGGCTAAGCCTTAATTATACTCCATAAACTCATCATACCTGGATGCACAGTTGAATGCTTGACCTCTGAACATCCAGAATGCTTGTTAGATGACTTCCTGGCAGACTTGACCTGTGCCAACTAGCACAGTTCATGGAGAGTTCACATTAAGCACCATCTCCAGTGGTGTCTATGGACAACATTGCTCAAATCTGATCCCTACAGAACTCTTAATGTGATCTCAGGAGGCTTTGTACCCTCAAATATCACATGCTTTCAGTAACGTGCCTTAATTTTACTTTTCACAGAATCATATAATGGTTAGAGGTGGAAGCAATGTTAAAGATCATCTAGTTCCAACCCACTTGCCATGAGCAGGGACACCTCCCACTAGACCAGGTGAATCAAAGCCCCATCCAGCCTGGCCTTGAACACTTCCAGGGATGGCACACCCACAACTTCTCTAGGCAACCTCTTCCAGAATCTTACCACCCTCAAAGTAAAGAATTTGTTCCTGATATCTAATCTAAATCTACACTCTTTCCATTTAAAAACGTTACCCCTCATCCTCTCACTACACTCCCTGATAAAGAGTTCCTCCTCATCTCTCCTATAGGAGAATCCCACTGTCCATGTTGCCAACAAAGATGTTAAACAGCACCAGTCTCAGTGGTGACACCTGAGGAACGCCACTTGTCACTGATCGCTACTTGGACATCAATCCATTGACCACAACTCTTTGAGTGCAGCTCATCCAGCCAATCCATTATCCATGAGGTGGTCCCTCCATCAAATCCATGTTTCTCCAGTTTAGAGACAAGGTTTCTTGAAAGACTGTGGGGAAGAAAACTGGAGTCAAAACTTTCAAACGAAAGGCAATAACCAGTCACTTTCAAACACAATGAACTGAAATAAAACCCTACAGACACTTTAAGTATTATGTCTGAAAGCTACAGGATCTTAAAACACCACAGAAGAGCTCCAAGGCCAAGAGCTATGTCGTGTTGTTTGGCCATGATCTTAAGTGAAATACAACCCTAAATAACATGGACATGAGCTAGTCTTGTGCCTCTAGGCTGCAGGGACAGAGGCTCCATCCTGGTCGTTGACTATTTAGAATCATAAAATCATAGAATCATCTAGGTTGGAAAAGACCCTTGGGATCACCGAGTTCAACCATCTACCCTAGTCTACAAAGTTCTCCCCTACACCATATGCCCCAACACCATATCTAAATGACTCTTAAACTCATGCAAGGATGGTGACTCAGCAATGTACCTGGGCAGCCTATTCCAGTGCCTGGCCACTCTTTCTGTGAAGAATTTCTTCCTAATGATGTCCAGTCTAAACCTACCCTGTCACAGTTTGAATCCATTCCCTCTTGTTCTGTCACTAATTGCTTGTGAGAAGAGACCAGCACCAACCTCTCTGCAATGTCCTTTCAAGTAGTTGTAGCGAGTGATGAAGTCACCCTTCTGTCTCCTCTTCCTCAAACTAAACAGTCCCAGCTCTTTCACTCGTTCTTCATACGATTTATTCTCCAGGCCCTTGACCAGCTTCATTTAGTAGAAGCATAGTCAAATATACCTACAATCTTTGTGTGAATGAGAATCAGAATCAGCTGTCAGTGATACTGCCTGCCTCTTACTACTAAACTAAGTAGGGAACTCCAAAAAAAGGCAAAAATGGTTCCGATGACTCAAAACAGGACATTTGCATAGAGTAAAGTTCTTGAACATAGTCTTATTTTAATATTAGTTTGCAAGGGCAATGCTTTAAAGCTGCTTAGAAAGTGACAAATTTTTTCTGATACCCCCCCAGGACAATTCAAGTCCTAGTTTGCTCTGAACTATTAGAACCTACATGAATTCCCACATTCTCATCTGAAGCTATTTTAGAAGCTTACTGAAATCACTGAGACAACAGCAGACAATGCTCTATTTGAAATACTGAGGAACCTCCACCCTTCTGGGAATTGCCCGTTCCCAGAATGCCACGTGTGTACTGCGATTTCACTTATTGCTCCAGACAAAATTTAAATGAAGGGAAATGGACAATATAAAATCTTGCCTCACGTTATAACCAAATGTCTGACTTGCTGAAACCTTTGTTTGACAGGATGAGGACACTTAGCCAGATCACATATGTGTGTTAATTATAGCAAGAGAGACAACAAAATGACAATAGTTAAAACAAATCCTACCAACAGGAAATGGTTATCAAGCTGTGATAAAATGTTTATCAGGAAACGTTGTTACGCTATCCAAAACATTTCCTGTCTGTAACATTTTTTGTGGGAAAAAGAATGTCTGTGGTGCTAGAAATAGCATCTTTGCAAAGAAATAAAGAACAGTACTTATAGAATATGGAAATAGTCAGAGTTCTAGCTTCTGTCCTGAAGTAACTTAAAAAGAAAATTGCTTTCAGAAGCTACATGGGCATTCATTAAAGTTTGAACTTCAAACATTAAAAAATAATTTAAAGCAAAATTTTCCTATGTAGTATCATGCAGGTAGTGAAGCCCTGCTCTTTCTCTCACGGACTGATAGTGAATCATTATTTCTGCTAGTATATCTTGGAAAGATCAAAAAGGATTAATTGGACTAAAAAATCAGTACTACTGAAGATGTCGAAAGAGCTATGGTCAAGGGGAAGAGGAGCCAGGGATTTTCTACTGAAATGTTTACTCAAAACAGAAATTCTGAAGAATTATATTTCCATAGCAATGACGTTTCAAAACTAGGAAAAATCTGATTTGTTGTAAACATAATGGGTAGTATCAAAAAATCACAACAAAACTGACATTTTGATATAAAACAAAGATAAGCCAGGACCAACTGACAAGACATTACTAAATATGGAAGCAAAATACGGAAGTTCTTTCCAGACTTGTTGCTCCATTAGCTGCATGAAGACTAACTTGTATTCTGTTATTCCTCTCTTAAAACATTCCATCCCAAAAAAAGATTTAGATTAGATACCAGGAAGAAATTCCTTACTGTGATGGTGGTAAGACACTGGAACAGGTTGCCCAGAGAAGTTCTGGATGCCCCATCCCTGGAAGTGTTCAAGGCCAGGCTGGATGGGGCTTTGAGCAACCTGCTCTAGTGGGAGGTTGAAACTCAATGATCTTTAAGGTCCCTTCCAACTCTGGCCATTCTCTGATCCTATGATTCTATTAAAAACAGTAGTCAACTTTAACGGATTTTTAAAAGGAATTCAGTCACTAAAAATGCTTGAGTATTTTGAATTATTAGGTTATTGTGAAGTAATCTTTTTATTTATCAACATTTACATGAAAGATATTTTGCTTTGATTAAAAACTGCTATTTGTTCCTATTTTAACTACAAGTTGTATCATTTTGCTGATACAAGTTGCAAATAAATGAAACTAATGACAGAATCGTAAAAGTGGAAAGGACCTCAACAGGTCACCTGATTGACTTCCATGACCTGAATTAGGATCAACAAAAGTTATTTTATCTCTGATATACAATCTGTGATGATGGGAACTGCAACGTCAGCAGGCAATCTATTCCCAACTTCCTAATTATTACTGTGAGAGCAGTTTTCCTTGTTGTCAAAGCTGAATCTCCTTTACTTCATTTTTTCTCCTGATCATGCAGGGGAAAAAAAATCCCCTTCCTCTTTGCAATAGCATTTTACACTCTTCAGAATGTTCTTTTCCCTCAGTCCTTTCTTCTTCAGTCTAAGAAGCCCTATTTCTTTAGTCCTTTCCCAGCTCTGTTTTAATTGTTTACTAAGTTTAACTTTCCTTCAACTACTTAGTTGCTTTACAACTTTCCTGAAACACATCACTCTGCAACTGTTCCACAGCTTTCTGCAGCTCCCATAACTGGGAACAATATTCCTTTGAAACCTTCTCAGTACCAAGAAAAGGGCAACATTTCTTGTCTATCTTAAGACACTCTTTTTAAACATCCTAGTATGATGTTTACCTGTTTTGCAATAACACAATGCTGCTGTCCTAGCTAAAATTAGACTGCTTTCCAGTGCACTGCCAGTCCTTCCCAGCTTTGTATCAACCAAAAAAGTAATGACTGCCATCCGGGTCATTAATGAAAATATTGGAAAGAACTGGACCCACGACAGTTTATTAAACACATTCCTTTGGCTAGAGAACCATTGCTAACTAATATGAAAAGAGTTGTCACCACATAAAGCAATGAATTTTGCCCTTCTATTAACTGAGTAAAACTCAGAGCTATGAGTGTCTGTAATGAAAAACATTATGATGCAAAATGCCCTACATATTACAGAAATATTTCCTCCCCCTATATGTGACTGGTGTAGCTGTCGAATCATATACATCTGTCAGTTAGAAGGTTGGAAGCAAAAATAATTGAAGAAAGGCTAGCACTAGTAATTTTAGACTATTAATGTTTTGCTAATTTTATTCTAGTTTATGGTAGTAGGCCTTTAAACCATAGATTAACAAGGCAAGTAGCAGAGAACAAACCAGGATGGCATTAAGATAATGCAATTAGTAGTAAGGATTGCTTGGATCTTGGTCAACTTGAGAAGAAAAAAACCCAATAACATATTAAAAGACAAAACAGTCGAGATAAAGCAACTTAACCACAGTAAACCATTTCTTTACAGCAAAATGGTTGGATGTATTGATCCATAGCAACTATAAGGTACTTCATGCTCAGGTCTTCCCTTGAAATGAAGCAGGGATGTGGTCTGGACACAAAACCAGACTTCATGAGTTTGAAAATTCATGGATGCACCCACAAAACTGAGGCTTCTTAGCCTTTCTCTGCTAAGATGCTTTTTATTGTCAGGAATGTAACCAAACCCAAAGCATATTAAAATGTTTAATGGCATTTTTGGACCTTTGTCCAAGAGAAGAAAACAACTCTTGTCAAGTATCTGCTTCTTGGCAACTTCCCCCTTCTTTAACTTGCTCTGTTTGCTTCAGTTCTAACAACTTTGTATAAACCTAGCCCTAAATCTCTTAAACTCTCTCCCATCTCATATCTGTCAAGAGAACTTACCAGCCTAGAGTTGCCTTCCACTTGCATCATTTTGCTTTCACAAAGGTTAAGATGGTCCTCTTGTGCTGTCTAATAACTCTGCAGACAACTGCAGTTTCGCCTGATGTTTGTAACTGCAATGTCATCCCCCAAAACCACAACACAGGTGACGGGAACCCTGCCACTGAGGTCAGAAGCTGGTTTTATTTTGACCTGAAAGGACTCCTCTGGCTTTCTCACTTCCTTCCTGCTGACAGATTGTCTAAGAAAAGAACACAACTGTCATGTTTTGAGGTAAAACAGAACTAATTTTATTTTCAATATTTTTACTTTTCAGTTAAGCCTCTTCTAACTCTCTGACATTAATGGCGTATTTTCAGACAGTGTCTGCTTCTGACAGACAAGGTCTGATGTTTCTAGTGTATACCACGCCATGGTATGCAGGGAGGCTCCTGCTTACACTTATTGCTAGAACAACCAAATTCAGGTAACTTTGTTATGCACAAAGTTGGAGGGTCGGAAGCAGAAGTGCACAGAGGGGAGGAGCAGACAGGAGAGATGACCCAAAACTGACCAGTGGGGATTCCATCCTATCTGCCCCATGCTCAGGATAAAAGCTGAGGGATCAAAGGCCTCTTTCTTCAATGGATGGTGTCTGAGGAGGGCTGTCCGTTCATCTGCCTTTGATCCTGATCTGTGCATTCCGGAATCCATTTCCCGTCCATCACTGAGTCCAGTCTGGGACTTTCCCAGTGGTGGTGACGTGACTGTCATCCTGGGAGCTCGATACAGTTTTGTATATATTGTATATACTTTGTTATTTTATTATCTATTGATTTTATTTATTGTTTATTATTATTATATTTTATTTTTATTATTTTAATATTAATATTTCATTAAAGTAGTTTAGTTTCTTTTCAACTCATAAGTCTCTCTCTCTCTCATTTCTTCTCCCACTTGGGAGAGAAGTTAGTGAGCATCTGTCATTTGTTTAAGTGACCAGTCCAGCCCAAACCACCACAACAACAAAAGGTTTACTCAGCACCTTTATTTTGCAAAGTCAGTCTGTTCCTTTGTCACCCCTGTGCAGTAGTTGGGCTCAAGTACAGAAATTGTAACAACTACTGAATGAGAACTACAAAAGTCCATGTTTATGTAGCAAGCCCCCAAGTCAGTCCAAAGCTTTCTTGTCAGCTAGGAAGTACAGGAACCCTTCCGAATGGTTCAAATACTTCAGGGAGATCTGTTAATTAATGTGAGTTCAGCTGGATGGATGGCAGGGGCAGCAGTCAAGACAGCATGATTCAATATACTCCAGCCAATTCTGTAGCTGATTCTGAGCATCAGATTACCATGAGTTCAAGACAACAGAGGCAGGGGATGGCTCTGGGTGCTACAGTGGCAGGATAGTTTGCATGTGAGAAGAGATGATGCTTCAAAAAATACAGAGCTACCATTTAGATGTTGCAGATAATAATTTTATTAAATGTTTTTGGAAAAAAAAATAAAAGACTACCTACAAATATATCTTCTTTTACCAACTGGGTCTCTAAAAAAAACCTGCTGTGCTCTCTGTTTCCTCTCTTTGGCTTCCTCTGGTTCTTAGTAGCGATCCCTCCACTCTTTTTGTGGTATCATGATCATACCAAGGTGTAGCAGACTGAGTATTATAAACCAAGGGTTTGGATGCAAAATCTATCCCTGCGTGAACAACATGGGCTAAGCCCTTCTTCTTCTTTGTAGTCCTGGAGAAGAACACACAGAGAACACTCTACGCTGCTTGTAGTTTTGTAGTCACAGAAGAGTCTGATCTCCAAAAGGGCCATATGGGAGGCTCCAGACCACTGCACTCATTACTACAGCTCAGGAAGGGCTACAAATCTGTGACTCCTGGAGTGCTTGCAGAAAGCACATTCTGTGAAGGTAAGTGGACCTTGCCTGGAGAACTCACATCCTGAAACACAAGCGGGCTGCCCAGAGAAGTGGTGGAGTCTCCATCTCCGGAGACATTCAAAACCCACCTGGACAAGTTCCTGTGCAACCTGCTCTAGGAGGATCTGCCTTGGCAGTGAGGTTGGACTAGATGATCTCCAGAGGTCCCTTCCAATCCCACGTGATTCTGTGATTCTATGATTCTGTGCTGAACTGGTGCTTAAATATTTAAAAAATAAACAACTCCATACTGAAGACAAGCAACTGAAGTCCCGACTGGAGTACTTTGGTGCTTGGACCAATAAGTCAGTTCATTGATTGACAACTGTTTTATGATTCCTGCTACATTCTTGTTTAATGTCTAATTATATTTTTACAGTGCACAAAATAATCCTGCGAAATTAAAGTGAATTAAACATCAGTTAATCAGAAAAGAAAATCAGGTCAACTTCAATCAAATATTATTCTGAAGACTGAGGGGAAATGCAGAAATTCAAATGAAAAGTAAGTTAAGGAAGAGATTCAAAGCTTAAACTGCAGAGGCCAACAATAGATTGCTACTAGAAAAGATGGAAAATCCAGTCCTGGATCAAGATCCTTACCATCACAAAAGTGTGTGTAACTTGAAAGTGGCACCTATTCCCTTCCACTCAGTGCTGTTGAGTTCTAAATCTAGCATTACACTTAGGAAAGAAGCAAAAAAAACTGGAGACAACTCAAATGAAAGGAAGAAAATGAGATGTGAAGAACAACTGGCATGTAAAGAAAGGCAGAAATAACTGGATCAGGTTTTTACTTTAAGGCATAAAAAATGGAGACCACTTTCCACTTTTACTGTCAGAAATTTGTTCTCCATTTCTGAGTTGAATTCCCATGGCCTTAATTTCTCTCCATTGCTTCTTGTTATGGCTTTTTTCCATTAAATTAAAATGTCGCTCAGTACCTAATATTTTCTCATTGTAAGGAATCTATAAACTGTAATCACCTTTAAACTGTTTTTAATAAACTAAACAAATAATGTAAGTATCTCTTATTTTCAAACCATTGATGAGCTTCATGCAGCCTATCCCATTTTTGACTTCTCTGTCAAAATGTATAATAGCATCACATGCAGTGTCCCATTAGTTGACTTCAAATAGTAATTACTAGAGGCAAATTACCTTTTAACTACTGTTTCCTCTGTTTATACATTCAGGAATGATGTTAGCCTTTTTCACTTCTACATCCTCTGGCATTACATTTTCAGTTGTTCACTGATCTTAAGCCGTGAGGTAAATGTTCCAGAATGCAGTTTCTCTGCTTGTAGATCTACATCCACTGCTTCTAGATTTAAGGACTTCACTGTATTAAACTGCATTTTGTTTCAGTGGGTCAAATACACCATCTGTTCCACTGATTCTAAGCGTGACCTCCAGCCTAGCACAGCATACAGCACTAACTTGAGTTAACTAGAGCATAACTTTTTAAAAAATATTCAGTACTATTATAAAATGCGCACTGAAGAATCGATAAACAGCTCACAGCCCAACACGAAACTTGATTTAGGGGACAATTACTCTTTCCTTTAATGCCAGTCTGAAAATTAGTAGCTTCAACTTCCACTGGGTGTTACCACTGTCTGCTTGACTGAAGCAGGGCAATGAAGCAGGTGAGGGGTCTGGAGAATAAGTCTTATGAGGAGAGGCTGAGGGAGCTGGGGTTGTTCAACCTAGACAAAAGGAGGCTGAGGGGAGACCACTACCTGAAAGGAGGTTGTAGAGAGATGGGGTTCAGTCTCTTCTCCCAAGTCACAGGCGATAGGACAAGAAGAAATGGCCTCAAGTCACACCAAGGGAGGTTCTGATTGGATATTAGGAAAAATTTTTACAGTGAAAGGGTCATTAAGCATTGGAATGGGCTGCCCAGGGAAGTGGCTGAGGCACCATCCCTGGAGGTGTTTAAAAGATGGGTTGACATAGAGCTTAGTGACATGGTTTAGTGATGGATTTTTATCAGAGTTAGGTTGATGGTTGGACCAGATGATCTTAAAGGTCCCTTTCAACCTGGACAATTCTATGATTCAGGATGCATGCATAGAAAGTTGAATGCATTCTGAAATATGAAAAACGGTTGAGAATCTAAAAGGAGATAGTGACTCCACGGAACACTACAGACAGTGGCATAGAGTATGCATGCATTAAGGGAGCACATTAGGATAAGGGCTCTTCATGCATTTTATCTGTGAAGAACAGGATGCAAGGCACATGTAGGATATCACATGAGACTGTCATGCAATGCAGCAAGTATGGAGAATGTTGATAGTACTCCTTTGGTACCTATGAGCACAAGTTCTTGCTACTTTAGGTACTTATAACACAATTTCAGACATCCAGTCTTGAATCCAACCACATCAATCTTTGTAGTATCAAAACACTTAAAGGCTGTCATTACCACAAGAAAAACAGACCTCCCCTAGGTGATAAAGGAATTTAATTTTCAAAAGAAATTTAGTTTCTTAGTCCCAGAGCAAACTTTCTCCTTTTGAATAAGGTTTCCATGGCAATATTCTAACAGTATGATTGGATACCACAGGAAAGGTCTCTGAACATGTACCACTGCGAGACAGCAGAGTATTACCACACTGAAGGTAAGAGACATAACTAAACAAAACAGCCAGGTTGTTGCCTTTTGGAAAAGTTTTCATGTCCTCTTTGGGAACACTTAATTTTAAACATAAATCTCAGGAGAAATGAGGGTAGATTTAGATTAGATATTAGGAAGACATTCTTTACTGTGAGGGTGGTGAGGCACTGGAACAGGTTGCCCGGGGAAGTTGTGGATGCCCCATCTGTGGAAGTGTTCAAGGCCAGGCTGGATGGGGCTTTGAGCAACCTGCTCTAGTGGGAGGTGTCCCTGCCCATGGCAGGTGGGTTGGAACTAGATGATCTTTGAGGTCCCTTCCAACCCAACCCATTCTATGAAACAGAAAAATACTTACATCCTCTCACTTCCCTCAGGAAAAAATAAACGGCAGCATGTTGGAACAGTATAGCAATATTTGACATTCCCTTAACAGTTGTCTTTGACTGTGTGTCTGTCACTATGCACAATCATCTCCTGTACTTAGGCCCAGGCAGCAGCTTCAGGCCTGGCGGAAAGCAGTGCCGTGTTTGCTGTGAGCATCGAAGTCTTCCCGAGGTGGCCATGTCACCCAAAGGGTTGGGCCCTGGTGGGAAAGATACAGAGGGGTTCTCCTGGCCTCCCTTCGCCTCAGCAGGGCTTCTCTCGGCCTCTCTTCGCCTCTGCCCCACGGGAGAGGCGCGCTCCCTGCTACAACGCCAGCCGCTCTGCAGCCGGGGCGCACCCCGGGCCCTTCTCCCCCGTCCTACCCCAGCGGCGCTGGGAGAACCGAGGCCGCCGCTCTCCCCGCTCCCGCCGCAGTAGGTGGATCCCTGGGAGGCGCTAACCGCCTTCCCTCCTCCCTCCGCCGTTGAGGAGGCGCTTGAGCGCGGCGGCATCTTCCCCCGACTCAGTGGAGGGAGGAGGAGCCGCCGCCACCGCTTGCGGGGAAGGTAAGCTACGGAGGAAGGGGACAGGGGCCGCCGCCGCCCGCCCTCGGCCCCCCCCGCCGCCCCCCTTTCGGCAGGCAGAGGCCTGCGCGCCTCCCCGCTGAGGCGAGAGGCACCGCTGCCCTGGGCCGACCGGCGGCTCGGACCGTTACGCCGGGCGCTGGCGGAGGCTCCCGCCCCGCCTCGCCGGGAGGGACGGGCGGGCGTTTCCAGCCCAGCGGCCGCCGCCGTTGGCTGTGGCCGTCAGGCGGGGCGGGCCGCCGGCGCGGCGTCTCGGGCGGGCCGGGGCCCGCGGCCTGAGGGAGCCTGGGCCTGGAACTCGCCGGTGAAGGGGGCGAGGCGGCGGTCCTGCCCCATTGCCGCCGTTTGGCCGCCCCACCCGCGGCGTGGGTGGGGAGGGAGGTAGGAGTGGGGATGGCCGCTGTCGCCTGTTCGGCCCCTGCTAGGCCGGTGCGGTGTCGCGTTCCCAGGCACCTGGTTTATAAATGGCTGATAACGGGGGCGGTTTCTAACTCGTGTCAGGAGTTAAATTCGCGTAGTGCTGGAGAGGCGTGTGCCCACAGGTGTGTAGAGGAGGTGTGAGGCTCTCAGGACCGGAAGCAAGCTTGGCTTGATGGCCATTTACAGTTTTTGAGGCAGAGAAAAAGTACCTGGCAAACTGCGTGGGAGGTTTGCATTGTGTTTCCTTGTGGAGATGAAATTTCTAATACTGGTGGATAAAAAGAGAGGGCACGACTAAGGAGGAACGAGCTGCCCAGGGAAGTGTTGGAGTCGCTGTCCCTGGAGATATTTAAAAGACAGGTAGACGTAGAGCTTGGTGACATGGTTTAGTGGTGATTTTGGTCAGTGTTAGGTTGATGGTTGGACTCGATGATCTGAAAGGTCCCTTCCAACCTAGACAATTCTATGACTCTATAACAAGCGAAGAGATTTTGCTCCTGCTTATGAACTGAGTAGGGTCTGTAGACGGTTCTGTTTGTGCACCACCAGAAGCCATTTGGGCTGAACTGAGGTTGAAGGATGTGAAAGCAGACGTGGGGTAAGGGAAACACAGAGAAATAACCATCCTGCGGAATGCAGGGTCGGAGAGCTAGTACTGTCACCAGATACGAGAAAGAAATGTGACAGGATGACACAGGATGTGAGTGATGTGATGGGCAGTAAAGTAACAGGAAGAGATTGTGTGGATTAAAAAAAAAATAGTCAAGCACATCATTGCAGTGAAAAATTTTGAGAAGAGCTGGTCTATTAGCTTGTGATCTTGGATCACATTTTTAATTAGATTAAATAAAATAGAAATAAAATAGAGGGCTAAACAGAAACAGGTTTGAAATTGTCAATTTTAGAAGGGCAAACTTTGAAAAATCAAGAGGTTTAATTGGTGATCTTAGTTGTACTGTAGTCCTGAGGGCCCTAGAAGCCAAGAAGGTATGAAGTTGTTTTATGCCAAAGGTAGACTCTTATTTGGAATTTATATCCAAGAAGTGAAAGAAGGTCTGTTGAAAAGAACTTTGACCCATCTCAAAAAGGATTTTAGGAATAAAGACTAGAAAAAAGATGGATAAGCAAAGGAAAATCGAAGAGAATAAAGCGCAGTTCTAAAGTGAGAATCAGCAAAAGGAATTCAGAGTTTTTGCAATTTTTTTTTAAGGCTTCTTTAGTCATGTAAATAAAAACAAGAATAGAAGTAAGACCATTGAGTGATAACATTGAGGTAAAACAGCCTTGGCGTCGTGGGGCATATGATTTGTTGCAGTTTGGAGGAGGTTGCTGCAGTAGGTGGATTTAATATTAGATGCTTAAACTTAGACCACAAAGAGTAACATTTTGTCTCTTAATTATTTATTAGAAGTTGGGAAACCTCTATGTCTATGTCTAATCCAGTGCTTTTGCCACTTAACATCAGTCAGTTTCACTATCAGAAGACTGAAGACATACCTAAGTGAACAGTTACGCAGTCATTTACTCATGAGGCATGGAGCTGATGTCCAGTCCAGTAAGGTTCCCACATGCAGGTGCAATGTCACCTAACGTCTGAAGCTTGCACATGGTTTATCCTGAACAACTTTATGACCTGTTAGTGTTTCTTAAATTCTTAAAGCTTTAATATTTTCTGTACTCAGATTCTTTAAGTTTATGAAAATATAATAACTGTTTCTTTCACATACAATATTGCATTATTGTGAATTATTTTGCTTGTTACCTTGATAATACTTGTAATAAAGTTATTTTAAAACCAAATCTTTGGAACACTTTTGTTTCCCTAAAGCTGGTTCCTTTAACTTTCATGTTGGAATGTCAAAATGAAGAATGTTTCAATTCTACCAAAACCATTTATATGGTAAATTAAATTTTGTGTAGCATTTAAAATAGAGAAGAGCTAACAATTCCATCAGTTGTATTTTATTATGTTTGTGTGTCTGTAGGGACTATAGGAACTGAAGCATGTTTAGACTTTGGCTAACAATTCAGCAAAGAAAAAGAGCTTTTCAAGTTAATTTTTTGAAAATCTTGGATCAGCCACATTAAAAAATGCAAACAAATGTTTTCCTTTAGCATCTGAAGTTAGATTTAGGCTAAATTAGATTACATTAGATTGCATTTAGATACAGGAGTGACGTCCTGTTCCCAAGAGACTGTCTAACAAAATGTTTGATTGTTTTAATAAACTTCAAGGTCTGGAGATAATGCTTGTTATATTTGCTTAATTTTACTGCAGAAGTAAACCACTAATTATGTGCAAATGACTCCAGCATCCTCCTATAATGCTTTTCAGCTTTGAACTTAGTTCTTGCATTGTTTCCATGATCTGAAACCCTTGTTTGCCTTCAAAAGGTATTTTTGCACTTGTAGAGAAATGTGTAAATATTTTTAAGTGAAAATATTTTTTCATTGCCACCTTCTTACCAGGCTTTTTTAGCTGCTGACCTTGACAGTTCAGCAAGTCTGTTAGAGGTATAATTTTAGTATAGACTTCGTTACTATTTTCTAGTCTTTGAATTTTTGGCTTCCATTAGTTTGTTATATAGTTTATCTTCCTTATTAGTTTTTAGTTGGTTTATTCAAATCTTCATTTTTTCAGCCAAGTAGAATGCTAGTCAAAGCTTTGAAATTATTTTTTTTTCAGGGTGACTGTAGGGTTTGTAGAATGAGAAAAGAATTTGAGTTGTTTTTTTTCTTCTGCTTTAAACATGATCCTTCTGGTGGGTGAGGATGGGTGACTTTTTCAGTCACTTCCACTCACATTGCTCGCTGGTAAACAATACACCATTCTGCATCAGTGATGACAATGATAGCAGTTCTAAGGGGGAAAAAACTGGCATAGGAGTGGGAGAAATAAAGAAACTTAATATGAGCAGTGTGTCTTATCATGTAGGGCTTTTAAAAGTCCTAGGTGAATTGATAAAAATCAAATTAAATGAATTGTCTTGCTAGTCCAAAATGCCATGGTGGGGTTTCGTTTGGAGGTGAGGGGAAGGTGTCCCAGGAGTCTACATAATGATTTTTCAAAGTAATTTTGTCACTTAGGGCAGAAATTTCACACCAGGCCCTAACACTTATTTTTAAACCAGTGGAGAGTTGAAAAATCATGCCCTCTGTTTTCTTTCCCACCTTCTTGCTGCTTGCAAAATGTCTTTCCCTGATGTATTTGCTCTTTATTGCAGGGGTATTGAATCTTTATTGAGGGGGGTGCTGCTAAGCATGGGTAACAGAACAGAATTCCCAACATCTTCCTTGCTTTTCCTGTTCCCAGGTTTTCTTTCGTGTGTTGTTTGCATCTTGTCTTTCACTGCTTTCATTCTTGACAACCAATTTCTTTTTTGGGGTGATGGAATTACTGAAAAAAAGGGCCTTTGTGAATAGGTTTCCAGCATCTAGCTCCAGTACACCATGCTGCTTGTAGATGAACCTCTGAAAACTTGCTGGAGGTCTGTCCCTGGAGCCAACACATGGAGCTGGATGCCATGCCACAAGAGAGGTGGTGTCTGACAAGGTGTTTTTGGCTAAAGTTTTGTCTCTGGAGATTGATTGGTAAAGCTGTCTTATCTCGGATCATTTCAATTATAAATTTCTGTAGCAGTTACATACCTTGCGAGGTCAAGGATGTCAGTTTTTCAGACTGTAAATACTCCAGTCTTTCAGAGTTTCTTGGATCTGGCCTCTGAACTGTTTGTAGATTTGCTCTTGCAGTTAGGAGGCAGCCAGTGGAGCTCTCATCAGGATCTGAGAAGTCACAGTCTGGTGTCAAGAAGCAAGAAAGGGAGGGAAGAAGATGATGCTTTAGTTGAAGACATCAGTTTTTCAACCAACCACTTACTGTTTCTCAAGGTTTACAGTTTCTTGGTAATGTAAAATGCTGCATGAATGGAAGCATGAGTGACAAGCTGAGTTCTTTCAGTTTATTGTCTGTACTGGATGGAGTAGTGACATCTCACTGTAGGTGAAGAAGGAGGGTAATTTTGAAAATAGCCTTCCTAGAAAGGGAATGTGACTTGTTCAGTAGGAATAACTGTTGATGGTATTACTGCTCTGTCCTTTCCTGCAAGATCACTTGGACACGTGAACATCATTTCATGACTGTTCCAGTAGGAAACTGCAGAGAAATCAAGAATATCAGAGAAGGTTAGGTTCCTTTCCTAAGGGTGTCAGCAAGTCCCTTATTTCTGTGACTTTTTTGTCCTAATGCCCTCTACTCGGCACTGGTGAGGCCTCACCTCGAGTACTGCGTCCAGTTTTGGCCCCCTACCACAAAGAAAGACATTGAGGTGCTGGAGTGGGTCCAAAGAAGGGCAACGAAGCTGGTGAGGGGTCTGGAGGAGTCTTACGAGGAGAGGCTGAGGGAGCTGGGGTTATTCAGTATTCAGTATTCAGGAGAAGAGGAGGCTGAGGGGAGATCTTACCGCACTCTGTAACTACCTGAAGTGGGGGTCCAGAGAGGTGGGGGTCGGTCTCTTCTCCCAAGTCACAGGCGATAGGACAAGAGGAAATGGCCTCAAGTTGCACCAGGGGAGGTTTAGATTGGGTATCAGGAAACATTTCTTCACCAAAATGGTTATTAAGCATTGGAATGGGCTGCCCAGGGAAGTGGTTGAGGCACCATCCCTGGAGGCGTTCAGAAGATGGGTAGACGTGGTCCTCAGGAATATGGTTTTGTAATTTTTATTTCCTGTTTTTTTTGTGTTTTTTTTATTAGAGTTAGGTTGATGGTTGGATTAGATGATCTTTAAGGTCCCTTCTAACCTAGATGATTCTATCATTCTAATCTTTCCTAAGGCTGTGTTTAAGAGTCCTTGGGGAAGAAGCTCCAGACAGACCTTTTTGATTCTGCAGATGAGATTCATAAATGCTCAAATTAAGTGGGAGGAAATACTAAGTGGAGTTCTGAAAACTTTTGTTTGCTTGCCAAGTTCCTAGAGAGAGAATCTACAAGAATGTTTACATTCAAATGAGTCAGTGAACCTGTTTAATTATTTAGCATTAAATGGCCTTAGACCGCTAATAGAACTTGGCTTTTAGAACCGGAATTTGTATTCCTTAACAGAGTCTTATCTGTACTGGAGAAGTGTATGTGCCTTACCCAAAGACCTGTCATGGTTGGACCAAAACCAGGGTCAGAACTTTCAGATTGCAAAACCTGAACTCAGACTGCCAGGGTCCAGATTACTAATGGTGCTTGGATTCCAGACAAGAGATTTGTGCAAGTCTATTATAAATATTTTTGTGTTAAAATGCTGTGCACTTCCTCAAGAAATGGATGTTTATAACAATGAAGTTTTCTCCTTTTGATCTGCACTTTAGAATTTTTTTGAAAACACAGCGAGTGATATCACATGTAAAATTTTGATACATGAGAGATATTTCTTGCTTACCTTTTTACTTTCCAAAGTAAGTATTGCATTAAAAAAAATAAAAACAACAACAAAAAAACGTAGTGGCTAGCTATTTTAGAGCAAGGTTTCTTAGCAATTACACACACCTTATAAGATTTAGTAGAAGAAGCTGGAGCAGCTTTTGTTAGGTAACTGAGATGGTTAGATCCTGAGGTATCTTTCTTTATACTAATGAATAAACTGCTTTTAAAGTCAAACTCTGCTTTTGTCTGAACAGAAACAATTGAATTGAAATATTAGAACCTGAAGAATCACAGCTTTCAGTTATGTGTCAAATGGCTTGAGGAAGGAAATTGAGAATTCTACATTTCTTTAAATTAGAAAATTCGTAGTTAATAGGTATTCTCTTGAGGGACGTGTCAGTCCTCTGCTCTGACTGTAGGCTAAGGATGGCCAAGAAGTGGGTAACATATATCAGCATTGCCAGGGAATGCTGGAAATTGATGCTGCAAAATATTGGATAGCTTTGGTAATGAGTTTCACAGTAGGACTACTCGCATACTTGAAATTAAATGTTTCAGAACTGCAGTTCAGTGATACAGTCCGGCTCAGGTTGCAGTCATGCCAAAGGCCTTAATTTGGTGAGTTGTTTCTAGTTAAATAGAGATAATGTACAAAAAATCAACTGTTTGTGTTCTTGGTTTTTGAACGAGTAAGCATGTAAGAAAATGAGCTAATAACAAATCGCTTAGTAGCAAGAGCTTAACAAGTTGTAAAGCATGGTAATTAGCTATATCTGCATATTCAGGGCTCTATTAACTTGCACATGCATCATAGAATGGTTCAGGTTGGAAGGGACCTTAAATATCATCGAGTTCCAACCCCCCTGCCATGGGCAGGGACACCTCCCACTAGACCAGGTTGCTCAAAGCTCCATCCAGCCTGACCTTGAACACTTCCAGGGATGGGGCATCCAGAACTTCTCTGGGCAACCTGTTCCAGCGTGTCACCACTCTCACAGGAAAGAATGTCCTCCTAATATCTAATCTAAAGCTCCCCTTTTTCAGTTTAAAACCATTTCCCCTTGACAGCATCACTGTCTTCTAGTTCTTAGCTGCTACTCCAGCATGGCATGGGTATCCTATAGGTCCTGTTTCATATCTGCCAGCACCATTTGGTGTTGAGGACCCCCAAGGTCATCTCAAATCTCAGTAGGTGCTAATGTGTGGAAACTGAATCAACCTATTCATCTTTCCTAGTTAAAAGGGAGTATAACTTAGCTGCAAGTTATGCCAGTTTCATTGGGTTTTTGAGCCTCAAGCTCAAAGTCAACACAGGCAAGAGAGTAGCTGGACTTTCACACGAGCTGAATTTTTCATTTAATATCTCAAACCAAGTGTACAAAATACACTGTCTGTATGTAGATTTGTAGGTTTTGTTGAAGCATATGCTTAACAGTGTGCAAGTTCAGTAGAGCTGAGCTGCAGCAATTGTTAAGTTTTTATTCACTTTCAGTAAATAAAAATAATTGTTGTTTATTCAGTAAATTAAATTATATTTGTTACATCATTAACACTTACAAAATTTAAATCTTTTGAATTTCATCTATTCTGTGTCCTTGGCCTAGGTCTTACGGCATGAAAGTCTTACAGAAGAGGCATGTTTAGTAGTAAGTTAGGTAGTTTTATAAAGCCATATTGATATTTCTTTTAGGGTGGTATTCCTCCGAAAAGTAACCAAGTAAAACGTTAGCTTCTTGTTTGTTGGATGTTATTCTGACTGTAGTCAGATTTTTACTTTTATATTTTTTTACATTTAATTTTAAGCGAAGACTAAACAGATTTTTAGCACTGGCTGAACCAATGTAGCTCAAAGAAAATGATGTGTTCAGCTTTCTCAATTGTTGAGTAAAAGAAGCTTGCACAGTGTCGGAGCTGCTTACTCTTTTTTGCAGTTTTACTGAAAATGGAGTTGCATGGCTTTATGTTAGGAAATAATTTAAAGATAGAAGAACATCTTATCTGAAAATCTGTTTCTATTGATAATACACATCATAGAAGCGATACAAGTAATTTACAGGGTTGGCAATATTTTTCTGAAGCAGAGTGAATATTTTAACAATTCTCAGTAAACCTGAAAAGGCCCAAATGTTTTCCATTGTTTTTCAGAATGCAACTGGAAAAAGAGAATTTGAAAGTTTAAGTCAGAAATTGAAAGCTCTGACCAGTGTGCTTTATGTATGCTGAAAGAAATGTCTTGGAAAATTATGTCAGCAAGGTTATAAATTTACTTTTACTGTAATAAAAAGATATTGGAGTATTGTGTTTATGAAAACTTCTTCTTTTCCAATCACAGTCTGATTAATTTTACTACTCATTTAAAAAAAGAGTTTTGTGCAAGTGTTATTATTTTAGGTAAGAATACAGAGGAGCAGAGTCTACTGACCGCTGTACAATTGAATATAAAACCTCAATTGACTGAGCTTTGTGTTTCTTGTTTTCCCACCCCACAGAAGCAGATAGTTCTGGCTTACTATGAAGTGTGTATAGTTCTGTAAAGTATAGATGCAGCAATAGATACAGTATTTTTAACCATGTTTCTCTCTCTGCAGGGGGACACAAGCGCAAATCCATATGGAGGATGAACCTCCTCCTTCTCAAGGAGTCAGTGTCAAGGTCAGAGTGTGAATTTGTATTGAGAATTCCCTACTGCTCTATTCAAAAGGAAGAATCTTGGTTCCATTTAGCGGTAGCTTAGTGCATGCTTGTAGCTTTCAAGATAACCAGAAAACCAAAGCTATTGGTAGAAAAATGATACCAGAAAAAAAAAGAAGTGTTGCTTGTGTGATCCACAGAATATTAGATGAACTGTATATTCATTTTAATTAGGTTGAATTGCTCCTTTGGCTTACAAGGCTGGTTTAATTTAGTATTAAGTTCTAAAGTTACATGTTCCAGCCTAATGTTTCAACAACATAAACTTGTTAGAATTAACTTTTGTAGCGTAATTTTATGCAAAAACTTCCTCTCATTTTTCTCTTTTATTTTCTTCGAACACTTTGGGTGTAAAACTTAATGAAACATCATTCAGATTTTGAGCTTAATGATGATGCCTTTTAAGGTGATCCCTATAACAAATTGAACTGAATAATCAGTTTTCAAACTGATTGCTGAGGTCAAATGAAGCATAGAAGTTTCAGGAATTCTTGAGGCATAGCTGATTCACCTTTGGGATAGGTAGCTGGACAATATGTAATCTCAGATTCTGGTCTGACTCTGTCTTTCATGACTTTGTGCGACACAATGAGGGAACTGATCACTTACGGGACTTAAGTATTGGCAGGCTGATAGTTCAAGCTGTTTTTCATATTTTTGGGACAAAAAAGATATAATGCAGAAGCATAGGAGGGGAGAACATTTTGAAAGGTGAGGCAGTATCTCTTACTGAATTGAATGTAACTAATAATTCCAGAGACAGGATTTCGATTATGGATATTTTTTAGTCTGATAAAGTTTGTTGTTATTTCTCTTTAAAAAAAAAAATCAGTATCATAAGTATTTCCTTGAGTGCTTTTTATAATAGTAATTTGTTTTTTTTTTCCTTCACTGTATTACTTTTGTGTTAAGAAATACTACAGTTTGTTGGTGGCTTGGTTTTTTTTTTAACCTGTTAATTATGACTGCTTTGTAGAACAAGGTTACAGAAAAAAACTTTATTGTTAAAGGTGCATGAGGGTGTGTGCACCTCAAATTTAGACCCCAAATTTTAAGGAAACCCGTGTGTTATCGCAGTAAAGAAATCTGTACAACTGAAGGACATCCTGACTCTCTGTTTGAACCTCAGGCTTCATCAGTCTTGAGAAAAAGTGGGATGCAGTTTTGTTGATGCAATTAGAAGAGTAGTGTCAGATGCTTTGAGTATTTATTATCATATTTTAAAAGTGTGCAAAATCCTGCATGGAATTAATGCTAACCTCTTGACATAAATTGTTCTGTGAACAGCAGATGAATGAAGCCTGATTCCATATGGACTCATGGCCTTCATTTCTTACCGCCCTCCTGTGTGTCATGAAGGACAGCAGTTACTAGGCCTAGCTTGGACCTTCTTGCTAGCTGACTTATTTCATAACACACGTGCCTGATTGTCCAGCAGCTTACTGCCATATGGATTATGTTAGCAGAATCTTGCTTCCCTTTCACTTGCAAATTTGGCTGAAATTGTTCCGTTACTTGGTGTGAGGAGATGGGGAAGGAACTGGTGTGATCAAAACTGCAACTTCTCTTCAGAGAAGATGACCAGCCCTCCTTTCCTTTCCTCAGAAGCTTATTATAAAGAAATGTGTGATTAACAGCTATTTGTTTAAAGGCTTTAATTCAGGATTAATGTAGGGTTTATTTATGTACTTTCAAATCTTGATCTATGTTTCTGTGTACATTTTTTCATATTAAGTGATACTAATCAAAAAAACAGTATTCTTACAACTGACTATTGTGCTTCAGACTCTAAACTGGAATTTATTCACATCTTCGTTTTGGACAGAGGTAGAAAAAATTATGTTCTGTAACATCATCTTGTAAGTCTGCTTCTTGCTAGAAATAAATTAATGATGCAGTCCTTACTGTTATGTTGTGAACTACCTGTAATAGGCAAAAACTCTTCCTGCTTACCTTCTGATCTGCCAAATAATGCTGATTGGTTGTTTTTTTTCATGTTCAGAGCCTGTTTTAATTTCAGTAAAGAAAATTTGATGCATGCTCCATGCATAATTTGCTATTAAATTTTGATACTGCAGCATTTTTCTGATTTATGCTATACTAAAGCAGTAGAAATGTTGCGTGAGATTCAAGCTTTAGCTTGACTAGTTCTAAAGTCTGGAGAGACCAATTATTCTTTAACTATAAACTTGTAATTTGTCCTTGGATAAGCCGCAAAATGTTCAATTATCTTTTTTTCTTTTATTATATGTCTACTTACATAAAATACAAATATTCTTAGGAAGTTTCCAAAGATTCAATAATTGTTGAGACACAGAAGTAAATTTCAGAAGTAAAGGAGTTTCTCGAGTTTCCATTTTCAACACATGAAAACAAATGTGTATATTTTTCAAAGATTTTTTTTTAGCAGTTTCTTCTTTTAACAGTAGTTTCAGCACCAGAGGAAAAGACGCAGATTATTTTCAAGTTTTGAATATATACTTTACACTTGATATTAGAATCATGTACAGTGAATTCTGTAAGCTTGCAGTTATGTTATGTGAATATAGTGAAAATGCAACCTCACGGTTTAACTTCTTATATGGTGCTTTCTCCATGTATATAGATCCTTTCTTTCTGCATCATGATATATTTTATTTGTTTATTTCAGTGCCTTCCCTCCAAGTACTATTCTAGAACTAAAATACTGGTTTCTGGATGAAAAAGGAGATGGTGGTATTTCTCTAAATTTTCCCTTTTAACTGTGCAAAGGTATACATTTTTCTCTGTCTAGGTATTTGATATAATTTTTTATAATATCAGGTCTTGGAGGCAACATTATTGTCAGCCCTGAAGATGCTGGATGTTGGAAAATGGCCGATTTTTTCTCTCTGTTCCCAAGAGGAGCTCAAATTAATTCGTCAAGCCTGTGTATTTGGCAGTGCTGGTAATGAAGTGTTGTATGCAACTGAAAATGATGAGGTAATTGTCTAAGAGTATGTATGAACATGACACATTTAGTCATTTATGTATCAAGTTGTTCTGAAAGCCATTGCTATGATAGCATACCGAGAAAAAGTTGCAAGCAAAAATGATTAATGATTTGATTGCTACTTAAACATTTTCAATTCAAATTAGTGGCTTCCTACCCCAGTCAGAGGATAAAGAGAAGATGGAGTTAGATGTTTCTTAAAGGTCTGTAGTGACAGGATGAGAGGTAATGGACACAAGCTGGAAGATGGAAAATTCTGATTTGGTATTAGGAAAACAAAATTACAGTGAGAGTGGTTAAATCCAGAGGGGTTGTGAGATCTTTTCCTTGGAGGTGTTCAGGAATCGACTAGACGTGGCCTTGAGTCAACTAATCTATTTAGACCTTTGTTGAGCAGGGGAGTGGACTAGCTGATCTTTGGAGGAAGTCCTCCATTCCAACCCAAATTATGATTCTGTGATATTTATTTTTTTTATAACAGGTTTTTGTGCTTGGCATGAACTGCAGTGGATGTTTGGGAACAGGTGACATGCAGAGCACTATTGAACCGAGGAGGTTAGATTCTCTATGTGGCAAAAAGATAGCCTGTCTGAGTTATGGAAGTGGTCCTCATGTTGTTCTTGCTACAGAAGGTAAATTATGATGTGAATATTGCTTTTTCAGATAGTCCATTTTAATTAGTCCAGCAGATGTGCAAGGTCTGTGCTAGTAACGTAAGAGAGAGAGATGGGATAGGCATTCTGTACATTAAAGAGAATCAGAAATAGCTGGTAATATCTAGTGACTGTAAGTGCTTGGGAACTGCAAAAAGTGACCAGGCTCGTGTTTCCCCTAAACAGCTGCTTTTTTCTACTGTCAGTTGGAGACAGAACTTTGCACTAAGTGGGTCATCGGTCTAACCCAGTCAGACATTGCTTGTATTCTTAATTTTACTAACATGTTTCTGAAAATGCAGGACATTAATAGTATGTTTAGATAATATGTAAATAATACTATGTTTATTAATAAGTAATAATAAGGATTTTTTTACAAGCATCTTCATGTATATTGTAAAGGAATGAAAGCTTGTTATTTGCATTTTCCAAAGTGGGAAACAGTGCCAGGGCATACACAAGAAATTTTGATTGATTGTCAGGAAGAAAGAAATTGAAATTAGGATTCCTGACTGTCATTTTGTCCTTTTCTCTTCTGTATTGCAGTATTTTTCTTTTAGCTATATGATTTCCTTTACTAAGATTATGGTTGTACTAGCCTTTTGGATTTGTTGTCAACATTACGTGAAGGTAGCATCGGTGTGTCCATGGGCTTAAGAGTCCCAAAGGGTATATATATATGTTATATACACGTAATCATGTATATTGTTATTGAATGTGACATTTCAGTTTGTAATTTTGTGTTGTGTACTGATTAGAAAAATAGAGATTTGAAACCAGCTTTTTACATTTTTATTACAGAAGGAGAAGTCTATACATGGGGTCATAATGCTTATAGTCAGTTGGGCAATGGTACAACAAATCATGGTTTCATTCCCTGTCAAGTATCTACTAATTTGGTGAACAAGAAAGTTATTGAAGTTGCCTGCGGCTCTCATCATTCTATGGTGTTAACATCTGATGGAGAGGTGAGAATAGCTGGAATAAATCTCTCTTCATGAAGTTCATGTGTGTGAGAAACAGGAAAACATTCTGCAACTAGAGCATTAGGCCTTGCTTCTTGATATCCTCACAGTGCTGATGTAACACATATGTTAGATAAAAATGGAAAACCAGTTAGGGTCTGCTTTGAAGTGCATGCAGAACATTGATTTTTGTGCCACATCTGCTTGTAGTAACAAAGTATAATGTCTTTATAGAGGGCAGCCAGTTCCTTCTTATGCTGTACTCTACTGTAAAGGCTTGATTGTGTTAAAACTGACATTAATATAAGTGACATTCATGTAAGGAGTTCTACCCACCAAAGTAAAAAGTTTTCTGTCATTTACTTCCAGGTGCCATGTATATTCCAGTTAACCTTTCTACTTTGGGTTCTGGAAAACTAGCAATGGATTCTTCCAGCATTAATGCAGCTGTCATGTTGGCTCTTACCTTTGATTGGATGAGCGTAAAAGAATGTAATATATAAATATTACAAGTAGCATATATTTGATAGAAACAATTAAATTGTAAACTTACATATCTTAATAGATCTTTAAAAGAATACATCCACTTGAACTCAGAATGTAATTTTTTATGCATACAAGTTTTTTGTCTCTTGAATGTATACTTTGAACTGTATGTTGTAGAGCCTTCTTTTATGACAATTCTCTTAAAACAGGTATACACATGGGGTTATAATAACTCAGGCCAAGTTGGATCTGGCTCAACAGCTAATCAGCCAATTCCTCGAAGAGTTACCAGCTGCTTGCAAAATAAAATAGTAGTTAATATAGCTTGTGGACAGATGTGCTCTATGGCCGTGGTAGAAAATGGAGAGGTAAGAAATTTTAAGTGACTTTTCTGTCTGTATTTTATTTTATGTAATATCATGGAATGTGTATAATTTTAAACCTGTCAGCTGATTATGGTTTCTTCTTTACAAAGGAGGTGGAGTGAAACAAGGAAAACTGTTCACTAATATTTGGCTTATGGCAAAAATAGCAGCTGTTACTTTGTATCAGCTATTGAACCTGGCTTTGAGTTGAAGGAATTCAAGTATCAAGAGAAAACAGAGAAAATAAAAGTACATGGCATATATTTGTTCTACTGCAGTACCCCTTGATGAATCCACCTCATACATTTTTATCCTCATTACAAAGAGGCAAATAAGTTGTAGTGTTCTTGTTCATTTGAGCTGAAGATTTTGGACAACATACCTCCTCTCTAGCTCCATCGCTCCAAGCATTTCAGTTTAGACCTAAGTAGCTATCAGCTGTTTGCAGAAGAACATATGTCACTGAAATTTTCAGAGCTCAATATTTTCCTTTTTTCTTATGTTCAGCGTAGAGCTGTTAACAGCCTACTCAAACTGTTGCACGTAGCTTCCACTTTGTACTTATTGTAGTGTGGTTTCTGTTAGAGGATTTCTGAATGAGAAATTAGGTCTTGGAAAAGGGGAAGTATTCATGCTGAATTTCTTCTGTGCTGGGAAACAACCAATTGAATAATTTATTTTCTACTCTTCATATTAAAATATTTCAGTCTTACATAATCTAACTCTTAAAGAGCAACACGAACATGCAGGTTTAGAATTTTAGATGAACGTGCAGATGCTATTTTAAACAGAAGCAGCATCCAAAATTTCTGGTACAGGAAAACGTATGTCTGTGTGTGTATATATATATATATGTATGTATGTATATATGTGTGTTCATGTGTATCTACATATAAAGTACAGTTCTTAAGGTATGGGGACAGGAAATATTGAAAAAAAAATATGTTATTGTAAGTCTGAAGTAGTCACATTGCTTTCGGAAGAAGTGGATAGTAGCAAACAGTTAAAATCCCTGTCTCTTGCTCCTCAGGTCTACGTCTGGGGTTACAATGGCAACGGGCAGCTGGGACTGGGCAGCAGCGGCAATCAGCCGACCCCGTGCCGAATCGCGGCTCTGCAAGGCATTCGTGTGCAGCGGGTATGCGTGGGACCCTCCAGCTCACACCCTTTGTGACAGCACGCTCAGGCACATCCTGCCCCTAAAGGGAGATAGTCCTTTATCTCTTTGCTTAAAGTGCCGTTTATCAGACTGAAAACGTGTATCTTAAAATCAGCCTCTGTCAGCAGGAGAGAAACCTTTGGAGTCGAGTAGGAATTTTGCCATTGACTTCAGTGAGGTCAGGATTTTCCTTAAAGAGGACTAGGCCATTAGAAATATTTGGTCTTTTTTTTTTTTTTCCCCGTGAAACTTAATAAAAAATAATTCATGTTATTTTAGTAAATAAAAAAGTTGTTTAGTTGTTTAGTAAATAAAAAGTTGTTTAGTAAATAACAAAGTAAATAAGAAAGTTTAGTAAATAAGAAAATGGCTACCCCATTCTTCATTAACCCCTGTCTGTTATTCTTTTCTGGGAAAATGCTGCAGTTTAGCATTTTGTCTTTCTGGCAGACTGAATATCACTTTTAGAATGGCACTCCGGCCATACTGACTAACTGGTGTTTGGAGTCTGAACAAATTGTTTCTACCCACTGTTGGTCAACAGTTGGGATGATTCCATGGTTAGTCTTGATCTTGGGTGGTTATTACACTTTAGCAAATAGCTGGGCTGCCATCAGTGTAACGAGCGAACTGATAACTACTTTTATAATCATAGAATCATAGAATGGTTAGAGTTGGAAGGGACCTTAAAGAAATATTTAAAGTAACTGCAAGAACTGATACTGAAAGATTTGGTTGATTTATCAAAAACGTAGGATACTGTAAGGGAAATGACACATTCTGCTAGAAAACACTGATTTTGTAACCTAGTGAAAATTTACAAGAGCCTATTTATTACATTTACTAAGGGTAGTTAAAGATTTTATAAATCTTTTAAAATATACTATTTTAATTACATAGTTTTGCATTCAGTTCCTAGGATGTAGATGGTAGCTTTGCTGGTAACAATTGCTGTTGGAGAACAGTGTAATAAAGTGAATATTATTTTCCTCTCTATTTATTCTCCTGCTTAGAGAGAGAGTGCTCCAGTAAGTTTGTCTTAGATGCTATTTCCATCCACTCCGTTTGCTTGGTATTGATTAGTACCAAGTTGTAGACCTCCAATCAGTAAGTAACTTAAGGATTTATTTTAATTAAAGCACATCGCATGCTTCACGGATGTACCTGAGGAGGCAGTTCAGCAGGACCGAGTGGGTTTCCACTAGAGGGTATGAGCTGACATGGTCGTGTGCTGCCATCAGGATGGAGAGGTTAATCTCTTCCCTCTCCTTCCTGGCTGGCTACTCCTGTTGCTTACCTTCTGCGGGCACTGGTGGTCCTCAGGCCCAGCTGCAGAGAGTTTCCTTCCAGTGATGGGAGTTATCTCAGCAGAGGGTCCGGTGAGTGCTAGAGCTGGCACAGGGAGGGGACAGTTTTGTGTGGCTGGCAGTCAGGGAGGAGAGGAGCAGATAGGGAGACCTCACCTGTTTTTACACTGGTGAGCTTTTCACGTTGCAGCAGTGGCCCATAGAGCAAGGTCAGTGCAAGACAGACAGATGATCTGCCTTTTTCTGTATTTTTTACTGCATACTCTTCCTATTTGTCATATAGCTTTTCTTCTTTCTCAATTTCTGGCTAATCTTTTGCTGTACTCATGAGATTACATGGCAGGGTTCCTCACCGATATGTTTTTTTCCTCAAAGTCACCTCATCAACTTTGCTTCCCTTTTTAATAAACTTATCTATATTTATATTGTAATTCTTTCACTGGTATAGAATCAATAATACTAATATATCGCATAATATGTATCTATCTGTATTAACTTACTGTTACGTATAAATGAGATTTTTCTTTTTGTTATTCCTTATAGGTTGCCTGTGGCTATGCACATACATTAGTGCTAACAGATGAAGGTCAGATTTATGCCTGGGGAGCCAATTCATATGGCCAGTTAGGTACTGGGAATAAAAGTAACCAGTCTTACCCTACAACAGTTATTGTGGATAAGGACAGGTAATACTTACGGTCTTGCAGTCAGACATTAGTTGGCATACTCTCAGGACAGCTACAGAAAATTATGGCATTTTTAATCTATTTTTTGGAAGAAATAGCCTATAATTTTTTGCAATGATTCTTCTGCTAAATGTGAATAGAATTTTCACTGAAAGTGTCTGAATCTGCCCTATAACCATCCTTGTGAAAGAAACTGGATGTTCTGAATGTGCTATTTTCTGCTTCAGCTCACACTGCACTTTATAGACCTTAATTGCAGTTTTTCTTCAGTGGTGTAGTTCCATTGTTTGAAGTCAACAATAAAAGCTTTATTGGCTCTGAATATGAATTGTATTTTAATATGGTACTTTTGACAAGAAGTACACACGTAAAAAGTGAAGACTGGACATCTGCAATTTGTATTATTTCTGCTATTAAATCTGGCTCATAACCCAGGAGAGAGAGAGAAAGGGAGGGGTTCCTTCTTGGTATTGTTGCCTGAAAATTAAGCTTTGATTTTTACACGTTAATTTTCTCTAAGTTCTTGATGTGTAGCAGGGCAGTTATTTCTAATGCTAATATAATTTCTAATGATAATAACAAGCCATGTATATATGTGACCAGAAATTTGAATCTATTCCTTACTATAGAGGTCTTGATTTTGGCCTCCTATTGTGAATAATAAGAAAATTCAGATGTCCTTCTTAAACTTGTGTCTGTGTACTTTATTGTAAAGAAGAGCCAACTCCTCTCTGGTGATGAAACATGGCCTGTTTTTGAATGTTGCTCTTTCTTTATGTGTTTTTTTTGTGTTTTTTTTTTTTGCTTTTGCATAAAATGTAACTGAATGTTTTCCAGCAGCTTTGGCTGTGGTGAAAATGTTACCACATTTTAACAGGAGTTTTAATGTTGTATGCTGCCTTTCCCTTTTGTTGGCCAGAATATGCATTCCTGGTGTCAATGAGAATATTACCTCACAAAGGCCTGCAAGATTTGTACATACAGCTTTAAACAAGTTGTTTTCCCAGCTATTTTCCCCAGGCAGCTGGGAAAGCAAGTAAACAAGCTGTGATTTGGGCTGCAAAACACTGGATTGTGTAATGTTGTACACAGTGGAAGTTTTGAAATCCTCGGTCAACTTTGGGATTAGCGAGATAGCCTAACACAGCTATAATACACTTAGAAACAGCTTTTAGTGCTGTTCGGTTCTGATTTTTAATTTTCAAAATGAAAGTCCCTTAAGTATAAGTAATAATACTTGTATGAGTAATACTTCAGTATTTTAATTTAAAAAGAAGTGTGCTTGAATTGTTGGTTTATGACTGTTATGAATAGGCAAGCAGGAAAGAAGTTTTTCTTGACTTTCAATTATAAGCCAAAATGCAAATTCCTTTTTATTCTGGGGTTGGTTGTTTTTTTTTAAATGCCTCTTCATTTCCTTCTTCACCTTCTCCAAGTACCCGTTCCCTACAGCTTAACGCAGCCACTCACCTCACTGCCCAGCACCACCGAGGGTGTTCAGAGACTTGAAAATCATCAGAGCTTTGTTAGAGGGAGCCGAGGGGGTCGGTAGGGCATGTGCTGCTGCAGATACCCTGCTCTGCTGCAACACTGTCTCCTCTCTCCCGAGATGCTTTTTCCCTGAGAATCCTTCTGAGTGCATGCTATTTGAAGAAACATGGAGAACCTTTTTAATTTGGGAAAACATTCTTGCCCTGGGAAGCGCAGCGGGGAAAGACGGGAGGTAGTGAGCTGCTTCACTGCGTTTTGTTCTTATGAGAATGACTTGCCTTTTTTTTTTTTTTTTTTCCCCCTGTTTTGTTTGCTTCAGAGTTATAGAGATTGCAGCCTGCCACTCTGCTCACACGTCGGCTGCCAAGACCCAGAGCGGCCAGGTCTACATGTGGGGCCAGTGCCGTGGGCAGTCAGTGATCCTTCCCCACCTCACACACTTTGCCTGCACTGACGATGTGTTTGCTTGCTTTGCTACCCCCGCCGTTACGTGGCGTCTCCTATCAGTAGGTGAGCTTAAATATTTTTTGTCTTGATGGTCTTCTGAGTAGCGTCGTTAGCGCATAAACTGGTGGCACGTATTTGAAGCCTAAACTTAGTTTCTTGCAAAAATTTCTATTGGGAAGCATAGTCGTAATCATATATGACATATGTGTTAATGGTAATATGGAATTGTAAAAAAAATGCTAAGGCCTCCTGGCAGCACTAAATGTTTGTCTGTTTTATTGATGTGGTTTATTTTGGTGGGGAAATGCCTTGGGATTGGGGATGGGTTTTTTTAATGGAACTACTGAATGTTACTGTAACTCCATGGGTGAAGAAGCTGAGTTTGAGTTTGGACACTTGAGGGAGCCATGCAGAACATTTAGGAACCCTGAAGTTTTCTTTGGTGCCCTTAAATAAACTACTAGGAGCTGAGGGAGCCAATTTCCCATGTTGAGATCACAAGCGATCATGACCTGGGCTTCTGAAGAGATAAGTTGCTGGATCTCAGATATTTGATTAACATTAAGGTCTGTCTTGCTGCCCTTGACTAGAAAGAGTTAGAGTATACAACATTGTCTAACAGAGAAGTCATTCTTC
The DNA here is from genome assembly GCA_026546715.1 of Gallinago undulata. Taxonomy (NCBI): domain Eukaryota; kingdom Metazoa; phylum Chordata; class Aves; order Charadriiformes; family Scolopacidae; genus Gallinago; species Gallinago undulata. Next base: position 176,765,783 of record JAOTQQ010000001.1, on the reverse strand, counting down.
AGCTACAAATTCAATTCTATATTGGTTGCTAATAAAGTTACTGGCTTTGCTGACCTAATCAACAATGAGACTCGTGGGGTTGTCTGTAGGTGTCATCTGGGACCTTAAGCTCAAAGGTAGAAAGCAGTGACTTGTTAATTTGTAATTTGAACTGTACTGAGTCCATCATGCTTCCATTCCACTTCTATACTGCCTGTGTAATTGCTTTTGTGTTGCTGTGTGCTTTTGTCTGATGATTGTAGAACACTCTTTGCTCCCTTGGTGCCTTCTGGATGCCAAGGTAAGGAGATTCTGCTAATAGTACTCATATTTCAGCTTTGAGACACTAGCGGATTAAATGGAGAATCTTCTTCTCAGGAAACTACTTTGCCAAAAATGCATCTTTTTAAAGCACAGTCCAAAGATCATAATTTTCTCTAGGCTGAGGCAGTTGTGGCTTGTTCAGAGCTGTAAGGTGTATGTTTAATTACTGTGGAAATTCTTAATATTCCTAATATTTGCCTACTACTAATTAGATGTAAATTGTATTACTGCACCAAAATTCCAGGTAATGGGGTGGTTCATTCCATGTAATATCTGTTTGTCAGTTGTAAATTCTACAAAAAGTATCTGTAGTATATTCAGATTTTTCTTCTTTAAGAATTGCTTATTTTATTAAGGAAATGGGACATTATTAGTATATGTAGCTTAAGCATAAATTCAGTTATATGTATCTTCTTATGCACATTGGTAGGGTGCTGGGGGTCTTCAGCTTCCATTTCTTCTTGCTGACTTAAAATATTACTTCATGCTATATCAGAATTTCCCCTCCACTTTTTCTGTTGCAATTTCTTCTCAGTTTAGTGCAGAGTATAAAGGAATTTTTCAAAGAGTGGAGGAAGGCAAGAAGCAAAACCTGCCTCTTTCCTTATTTCGTTCCTCACAGAGAAGATAACTAAGAGAATCCACTCATGTAATTATCACCTTTATGTTGAAGACTTCCAAGTAACCCATTTATTAATCAGCATATTGCTCCTTAATACTCATAGATACTCACTGTCTTTAACACAGTGTGGTTAAGACTACATTCATAACTGTTTCATACAATGGTTCAGGTTGGAAGGGACCTTAAAGATCATTGAGTTCCAATCCCCCTGCCATGGGCAGGGACACCTCCACTAGAACAGGTTGCTCAAAGCCCCATCCAGCCTGGCCTTGAACACTTCCAGGGATGGGGCATCTACAGCTTCCCTGGGCAACCTGTTCCAGTGTCTCACCACTCTTATAGTAAAGAATTTCTTCCTAATATCTAATCTAAATTTCCTCTCTTTCAGTTTTATTTTCTGACACATTTTTTATTCCCACCCTCATCATATCCTCAAAGTGATCAATACACCCAGTCTCCTTGCGCTGCTTCTTACCTTAGGAGTCCTTTTTGACTGTAGCAACTCCTTTTATTACTGTTTTTTTGACCTTAACTTCTCTGTCCCTTTGTAAATAATGTTGCAATGCTGTAGCACAAAGTGAAACCTTACATGAGGAAAAGATTCTTTTATTGTTAAACAAAACTGATTTCAGATGCACTTTCAAACCCTCATTCTGATATGTGCCAAGTGGTCTCTCCAGCATCCTGGCATTGAAATGTGATCTGAGCAGGATTCCTTGTGATGACACAGGATAAAGGATGCTGGCTATCAGGCCCTCATCATGTCATCTAGATTCAGTTAGGTGACTTCAGATGTGCCCTTTACCATGCTCTAGGAGCTAGGAGTGACCAGTCTCTTCATCCTGTCCCACCTTGGCAATTCATCAGGGTTGACTCACTGCTGTTTGTCTCCTGACTGTGGTGAGAATCATCAGGCAGCTGCATCCTAGGATCTTGACATCTGCTGGACAGGGCGCCGTGGACATCTGCCATGCTTACAGCCCTGCTCTGTGTTCCACACCCAGGCATTCCCGTTCATTCCCCTTTGTGGCCATTCTAGCGTTCCCATTACAATTCTTAGCACTGACTGCTGAGGAGTTTTCTTGGCTTTGTGCCTTGTCAGTGTGAACTGCCTCTTTGTTTCCTTCCTCTGGTTCCCCCTTCACTGTAGTAACAAATAAAAGTGCCTCTTTACCCTCTAAGATTTTCATATCTGAACCCCACTATGTTCAGTTTATCTCTACTGGAGATGCGTATTAGTGGACATCTGAATCCCCAGTTAACTTTGAAGAGCTTCATTGTTGCATTGGTTGCTAAGATTATTATTTATTTGGATAGCAGATGTCTGAATAAATAAACTATACTGTACAAAATAAAAACTAACAAATTATTTTATTTCAGAAGGATTTTTTATTATCGTTACATTGGATTTCTCCTCCCCCTAATGCTTTTACCTGTAATCCAACACACTTCAATAATTATTGCCCTAATTGGGTATACCTGAATAAGTGACATCCTTTAAATTAAATGAAAAATAATTGTGCTAAACAAAGTGTAACAATATCAAACTGTGTTTGTGTGTGTTAAGTATTTTCTGGAACGTGTGGTGAAGGTCTTTCCATTTCCAGCAGAATACTATTCTTATTTCTAGCGTGGTAGGTTACAAGACCTAGCATTTATGTAATTGTCTGTAGAGAACAGCTTATTACTGACCCACAAAATTTGTATAAACCAACAATGTGTATTTGTATGGTAAGAAGACAGAATGTTTTCTGGGTTAAGAATTAGGTTTGGGGGGAGTTAATTTTTTAGTAGTATTAAAGAAGACTTCTCTGAGGCTACCAAATATGATGGAGATTTGGAAACAGTTCAAGAGATAAAAATTTGTATATGTAGACAATGGATGACTTTTCAAGGCTGTTTGGTAACTTTATAATGCAAGTGTCACATGCAGAGTGGGATGTACATACACGTGACACAAACGGGACTATGCAGACTTTCACACAGGGTGCTTCTAACACCAGAAGTCAAGGGAAAACGCTTTTTGAATAGACTTGTAACTGTTATTTACTTTTAGGGATATTGTACTGGGCAGTTTCACTGCAACCAATACGTTGGTTATGCAGTAGCTTTATTTCTGCTGTAAGGTAATGTTTCCTCTTGGGAGTATTTAGAAAATTGTATTGTGATTTTGTTATTACCCTTTTGAGTGTCTTATTCTAAGTGAAAAGTGTTAGTTATTATAATACCCATTAATGACTGATAGCATTTGCTATCAGATCCAGCATTAAGCTTCTGAGACTGTGTTAATTATTTTTTCTGGCCTTATATAGATGAGTCAGAAAGGTGGCACTTATTTTTCTTTAATAGGGATATTTGTTTGGAGTAGGAAACTAGTAAGGACTGAAGAAAGCTGTCATTTATTTGCTTTTTGGGGGAGGATGGAGGGGTGGTTATACTGACCACATAGTCTGCTGGGTTTTTATACAATCCTTAAAGAGATGTTGTATTAATTAAGAGTGTTAATTGTTGACAGATACCCAGGATGTTATCATGAGAGATACTTGTATTACTTGCTACTTACTATTAGTTCCCTGTTTTATTCTAGAGCCTGATGACCATCTAACAGTGGCCCAGTCACTAAAGAAGGAATTTGACAACCCTGATACTGCAGACCTGAAGTTTCTAGTGGATGGAAAATACATTCATGTTCATAAAGTTCTTCTCAAAATTAGGTAAGGCACGAACTGTGCAGTTTAATATAAACTAAACTGTCTGGAGTTGTCCACTGTTCTAATTACTGCTCAAAATTTGTGACTCCCTTTTCACTCAGCTATACATTTCACCTTCTGTTCTTCACCATTACTCTCTTCCTCATTTCCTATCTGCTTGGAATTACCAAACATGCTGCTTGCTACCAGCCTTTTCATCACTTCCCTCCATCTGAACTGTGTCCTCCTTTATGCTACCTTGTGCTACCTTTGTGCTTTGGCCCTGATTTCTAATAAGCTTTTTCTGCTGAGGAAAAGGCTTAGTTCTTTCTACTGGCTTCCCGGTTGTTTGAATCAGTTTTTCCTCTTTTGCATGCTTGGCTTCCTCCACTGGGATGATTTGAGGGCTTTGTGTTAATTCTTGCCTTTTTTTCCTTCCACAAGACCCTTCAGTCGTTACAGCAGCTTCTGTAGGTGCTCTTCAGACTATCTTTTTCATCCTTTTATAGAATTACAGAGTCATAGAATTATCTAGATTGGAAGGAACCTTTCAGATCATTGAGTCCAACCATCAACCTAACAGTGACAAAAACCATCACTAAACCAATTTTGTCAGATTTATTGTCAGATTTCTTATCCTACTTGTTTTAAACCTTCTTACCAGTGTATTTGATAAGCTTTTACGCTGATTTCTCTTTTTGTTCTTACAGCTTTTGGCAAGTTAACACCACTTTCCAGTGAGATTTGACATACACAGAGCTGTGGAGTAATCACATTGTTATTAACATGCAGAGATTAGTTTGTTATTGCTGACACAGCTGCTACTAGGATATTCTAGAGACACTGCTTTAGATTTCTTCTGTCTCGCTCCATCCTTCTGCTCCGTCCTTCACATCCTTACAATAATTTTTTCTCTTTGCTATTTTTTTTTCCTCGAAATGTTTGGCTGTCTCATCCTGTTAATCATCACTTTCTTCCTAATTTTGCTCCTGAGTTCTATTAGTGATTTCTTGTATAAGTCTTGTATAAATTCTTGTATAAGATCTGAATAAGGATCCTTGTTAATCCTTGCCTGCCTTTTTGAGGTCTTTACTGCTCTACTTACCTGTATTACTATTTTCTTCCCTTTGCTGGTTTCATTGCTTGCACATTGCACTCGTGCCTTTTTTCCGCTGTCTTTGTTTGGACTGCCACGTGTTCCTCATCGGGTATCACTTCAAATATTGTGTCTCCCCAAAATGTTTCTGAGGTTCGTTGTCCTGATAGTCTGTGTAGATGTAACTTTTCCTTATTTCTTTTTTCTTGCTGCACTTTTCTCAGATTATATGGCATTCTGGGAAGGAAACGTGTTTAATTCTAAAATGGGTTTAATTGTCTGCCATTATCAAAAAAATATCAAAATATTATGCAGGAATAATAAAGCATCAGGCACCGTTTTTAGAGTTAATATTTTCTTTAAGCCTTATAGTCTCATGATGCAACTGGATCAGAGGATAATGTATTTAACAAGGTATTTTGGAGCATTCAGCCTGTTCCAGAGCTTTGTCATGAATGCAGTGCTACTAAAAGTTCCTTTTCCTTATCCAGTCATTTATTTACTGCTTATGAAGACTTTTTTCCATCTTGTTCTGTGCCTACTGCTGAACTAGAACATATTGGTGGTGGTTATTAGCTCGTGGTGGTGTTGAAATGGCAAGGCAAGGTCAGTTGGGTGAGAGGCTGGCCAGGAAACGTACTGCCTGCAGAAACAGAAACATGTGAGTATGGGGGTGGGATTCATCTGCTCTTCATTAAGGCAGCCAAAATTAGGTGTCTGGTCTGTCTCTACTGAGAGATAGGGAGAGGAAGAGAGGCACTGCAAGATACTTTGGAGACTGAAGGATGAGCACCAACTGTTTTTTCTTTATCTACTTACTTATTTTTAAGGGAGCAATATGCACCACCTTCTCTCTGAGTTCTTACTTTTGTGTGGTGCCACTGGGGCAACAGGCCGTTCCCAAGGTCTATTCTGCAGTTGGATGGAGAGCACGGTCACCAGCACTTAACATGGGGCTCCAGGAAACAAAGCAATGGGGTCTGGTCTGCCTCTTCCAATGCCAGAATGTGGTACAAGGTGGAGCAGAAGCTAGATAATGACTTTTTAGACCTTTATGAATTTGATGTTGAATTATTTTATTTTAAAAAATTAAAACCTAAGAAAAAATTCTTTAAATAACCAGTAAAATCAAATGTGAAAAAGGTAAATTAAGTGATAAAATAAATAATTCTTTTTCATTTGTGTCTAAGTTATGCTGACTTTACAATGTAGACCTGTCCCAGCATCATTAAAAGGAAACAACCTACCTTTTACATAAAAACTTTAGTAAAAGAAAGAAAAGCAAATTCTGATGTGGGAGAGTTAGAAAGTAAGTGGAGTATTATAAAAGAGTCCAATTAAATTGTCACTGTTATAGGAAAAGTTACCTGAGCTGGTGATGTTTATTTCTGTCAGCAAGCATTTTGAAAACAATTCCAACGTTACAGGATGTTTTTTTTATGGAGCAGTAAGTTACAGTGAGTTGTAAGTTGCTGTGAAGTTGCAGAGTACAGCTGTGAAAGGCAGGCAGGGCTTTTTCCTTGTTTGTATCTTGTACGTCACAAAAGTATTCAGATTTATAAGAAGAAGGTGATGAAAGATTTGGGTGAGAATGTCTTCACTTTAAATATTTTAATCCATGAGTATAATGATTAATGCTAAATTATCTGTGTACTCTGACACTAGAATAAATGTTATCTAAAGTATTAATAAATTACTACCTCATTAGATTGTGTTGGAGAAAGCAGGTTGAAATGTGGGAATTGTCTAACTTTATTGTAAATGTTATCTGTTATAAGCCAGGTAATAAAATTCATAGTTAACGTATTTAAGGACAGGACATCAAAAACACATGGGACATCTTTAAAGATATTGTAAGTAGAAATAGAGCCTTCTTTAAAACATTCATAACAGAAATAAAGGAAAATTATGAGTTATAATGTTCATAAGCCTCATATATATATATAAGGCTTGAAGAAATTAACATTTTCAAACCAAGAAATCACGTAGCTAGAATTTATGGTTGTGTATTTAGTCTGTTATGACTGATTATTATTTTTTTTTACCAACTTGTAGCTGCAGCTTATCTTTCAAGCTTAACTCTTTACAGTGTGCAATCTTTGTCCATGTTTTGTAGGTGTGAACATTTTCGTTCCATACTGAATAATGATGACGACGTTATAGAAATGAGTGAATTTTCTTATCCTGTTTACCGAGCCTTCCTGGAATACCTGTATACAGACAACATCAGGCTCCCTCCTGAAGATGCAATAGGTATTTGCCATAAATGGAAATAACTCTAGGTTACTGTTTCTGAAAAGTTCAATTTGTTTGTTATAACAAGGTGAGGGAGGCAGGGTTTGTTTATTTTAATTTTATTAGCACTTAAATCTTTGGCTGGTGTGAAGAAGGGATGCAGTAGCAGGAAAGATGCCCAAGGAGGATGAGTGGTGGGGAGGCAATAAGATCAAAGATGCCAAGTCTTCAAAAAGAACTCATTGTTTCTCATATTAAGATTATTTTTTTTTCCCTTTAAAAAGGCACTAATGCCATGCTAAAACTTTCCTGTTTGAGTAGCTGTGGTGATTTGATCATGAATGAAAAGGGAGCTCTTCCTCATGTGAATTTAAGAGGATGTAAGTCACTAATTTATCTCTGGAATGAGATACAAAACTGAAGAAAAAGACAGAACAATTGCATAGTAATAAAAGGGTCCCTTTTTAATATGTCTTTTGAGGACATTTAAATATGCACACATCATCTAGAGAAAAAAATATAACAAGTCTTTGATAATTCAGCCTAAAATAATAGGGTAAGTGATTAATTTGAAGAGAAATTAATATGTTTTGCACCAGGGTAGTTAAAGCTGTGTGGATTTTCACAGGTCTGCTAGATTTGGCAACGCTGTACAGAGAAAACAGATTGAAAAAACTTTGCCAGCAAACAATCAAACAAGGCATTTGCGAAGAGAATGCCATTGCTCTTCTCTCTGCCGCTGTCAAATATGAAGCTCAGGTAAGAAGAACTTCTCTTCAGGCAGTTGTTTTCTGAAAAATGAAATTATTTAATACCAACATAAATGCATTTAACTGATGAGGCGTGATTACTGCAATTTCCCGTCCCAGGTGTTTGTTTTCCCATTTTTACTGGTGATTTCTTCCTGGTCTTTTGGTTTGCACCTGTGAGTTGGGATTCTTAATCTGCTTCCTGCCTTGTCATCTGGCAGGGCACAGCACCCACATTCCTCACTGCCCTTGACTTCTTCACCTTTGGATTTTGCTTTGCCCAGTCACTTCCTGAGCTGGTGTCTGGTACCGCCTTTTACAGGCAGTGGGAGAACTTACCTGTAAAGTCCATCTCTATTTACACTTACGCTTCTATAAAAAAAAAAATCCACTCTTGCCATGTTGTTTACAACGAATTGTGCTGACATATAACAAATTACCTATTGTTATTCCTCTCCCTGTATCCTGTCATCTGGTCTGCCCTTGGCTCTGGAATGTTTCAGTAGCACTCAGACAGTTATCAGCACTACTGCAAATGCTTTTTTTTTTTTGTAAACAGGCAAATATTTTCCTTTTTTCAACTTCTTAGTGCTGTGCTGATTGCAGAAACAATGATGTGGTGGTTTTTATTACTCAAAAAATCTGCGTATGTATTTTAGGCTGGTGTTAAAACTGAGCATCATAGTTGAGGAGTCCTTATCTTTCTGTTCAGGATTTCTCTTGCTTTACAAGAATGAAATTAATACAGCTAAACAGAAGATTTATTAGGATAAATATGACTTATTAGATTTATTAGCCAAAATATGTAGCTGGTAACAATGTTTTTTTTAAAATACTTGGTTTTTTGCTTTTGCCTGGCTGTGAAATGTAGGAAAGTCTTAAAGGAGGAGAGGCTAGTGGTGTAATACACTGGATTGATAAACATTATAGGAAGCAAGTAGAAAGAAGGGACTGAAACAAAAACTGAGTTAACAATGCTGCAGCCATCTGTGCCATATGGAGACAGCGTACTCGATGAGATGAATTTGTGTAGGAGTTGCAAAGAGGAGGCCGGGAGTCAGTGAATTTTGTAAATTGAAAGAGGGGATAGCATCAGATTAGGAGATAATGAGATTATCAGCTGCCTGGTAACCAAGGCATCAGTAACAGGAGGCATGAACAGCTGAGGCAAAGAGGAATTGCGTGTTGTGATTGTAGAAGCCCAGAATATCAGGGAAGAGCAGACAGGAAGGGAGCACCAAATGGTTTGAGTCTCCTAACAGCAGTTTTCATTAGAAGTTCACTCCGGAGTTTTTCCCCTTAGAAGCTTTTCAACGGTTTTGAATCTCTTCAAAGCAGAAGTACCTTTAGTCGACCTGTGTCAGGTGTAGCTGTCAAACTAGCCTGAGCAAACTACGAGAGTTTATAATGGCTGAAACACAATAAAAGGGTTTGGCCAGATGACTGAATATATGTTATCCTCCTCTTCCTTCTGTGAATCAGTGTTTTACTTTCTGTACCTTGTATTCTTTCAAATTAAAATGGTCATCAGATGATGAATTGGTTCACCTGCCCCGAGCACAGCACATGCCAAACTCCGGGGTGCATGGCTGCCCTCCTCCCTGCGCCCACAGCTCAGAAAGGGATATAGCAGAGCTGCTTCAGGGAGTCACAGCAAAGACTTCTTTGTTAAGAAGAAAGACCTGGGATAGTCTCTGCCTAAGGAATTGTGAAGTAAGCCAGGATCTTTTAGCGTACTGCGTTAATATAGTAAAAATTGGTTTGAGAACCATGTGCGCTTCAGTAGAAAACTGTCCAAAGATGCATTACGAGAGAGGCCTAAGATTTTGGAAGCTTGAAAAGGTAGAATCAATTAAATTCTTTGTCATTAAATGTGAACACTGCAAGTGAAAGATCATAGTGCTGTGTCATCTGCCATTAACGTATCAAATTAACTGAAGACTGACTTGGCTGTTGTGTGCATCTGTTAGGATTAAAAGTGCTTAAAAATGTTTTGTCCTATCCTCAGAACATACAAAGACTTGCTGTTCCAAGTGATTTTAAAGCATAGTTCTAATATACACCGTAGCACATTTTAGATTAATCTTCTAGATAACAGAAGTCAGTATTTCTTGAAACTGCAAAATTAGTGACCAGGATTCTATGATATCTGTGGTCCTCTTCATAGATCAGTACCAGACAAGGCAGCTGCTGTTCATTTTATGTGGTGTAAAATTTCGTACAGTGACTGTGAAGCAACCCAGGTTCCAGCAGTAGCCTTTCAGAGATCTGCTGAAACTTAAAACTATCAGTGTCTTTGATCATTTTTTATTTCTTTTTCCATTCTCATTCCTTTTCTTGCTTTTCCAGTACTTTTTGATGAGAGATACAATATACTTCTGTGCATTGCTGCTATTTTATTTCTCTTTAAAGACACGTGTATCCTCTAACATCTAGTTTGTGTTCAGTGAGCATCATTGGATGTTATGTCATATTTTGCTTTTATTTTCAAGCAAGACTAGGATACCTGCTGTTTGTCACAGGACCACTAGTGAGTTCAAATGAAGGAGGAAGATTAAGGAGTTACTGATGCTCTAGTAGTTGGGTGTGGGGAAAGATGATGCTTTCAGATTAATAACTTTTTGAATGGGCTCAGTAAATGTAATGGAGTTCTAGAGTCGATTTAGGTGACTACTCCTGTTTTCTTAAAGAGGGTTTATTGAATAGTTTGTATGAACAAATTTCATCCTATCTAATTTGTGATCTAATCAAACTGATCAGAAAAGGATTGGTAATATGCACAACCTAGTATATTCTCTACTAATTAAATGGCAGATTTGGAATGGAAAAATAATAATTTTGCTATCAGTCATTCGTATTACAAATTACCTTAATTTGTTCCTAGGACTTGGAAGAATTTTGCTTCAGATTTTGCATAAACCATTTAACTGTTGTTACACAAACTCAAGGCTTTGCAGAAATGGACCACGACCTCCTGAAAAGCTTCATTAGCAAAGCAAGCAGAGTGGGAGCATTCCGAAACTGAGGCCTGACTACCACCAAGCTGAAGAGCACGTCCTCTTCCCCCCTGAAAATATTTTGGCTTTGGAGAACTTATCCATGGTCAGAATGTGCAAAGGCTTGGAAAGAAAGAGTTGGTGTCTCTCGGCTTAGGAACTGTGTAAAAGTCCACTAACGTACAGGTTTTGTAAAGATGGCTACAGGGTAGATGCCTGGTGAGAGTTCATTGCCAACAGGAAGAATTTTAACAACAAAAAAATCTAATGCAGTAACTACCCTTTCCCACTTAAAGTCAAGCAAACTAAGCTGTCATTATCTTGTCTGTCTGGGTTCCTGTCTTTTTTGTTTTTTAACAACCTGCATTTGGATTTTATGGGACAGTGACCTGTTTGCTGCTAAAACTTTTTCATAGTTTATTGTTATCACCAAACCCAGTTAATATGCCACAGTGGGGCTTCTTCGTGCCTGGTTTATCATCCGGTGAAGATAAAACAAACCTGTTTTTTGGAATATATGATAAAGTAATGAATTCTTTAGGATGAGAGGCTTTGGTGAGGGTGACAGAGCCCTGGAACAGGCTGCCCAGGGAGGTCGTGGAGTCCCCTTCTTTGGAGATTTTCAAGACC
>JAOTQQ010000001.1:176741443-176754362 GCA_026546715.1 Gallinago undulata | reverse complement strand
CCTGCTTCAGCAGGGGAGTTGGACTAGATGATCTCTACGGTCCCTTCCAAATCTAATAATTCAGTGAAATTCAGTGATTGGTAGAAGGTTATGTCTTACTTGGTGTTTATTTGGAGTGTAAATACGTAAGCCCTGAAGAGCTGGATATTACAATTGTGAGTTCCTGGCACTTAGGTCCACTTTTCTAGAGAGAATGAAAGAAAGCTTCCTTTCACCAAGCACATTCCCTGGCACCCCAACAGGCCAGGAAACATTCACGGGATTTGTCTGGATGTGAATTATTGTGCTGTGTGTTTTTGTACTCAGAAAACCATCTGATTGCTTGTTACCAAGAAAAAGACACCCAAACAAGATTTCAAGGAAAGGGAAGTTCCACTTGAGGAACTTGAGGTTTGTTTGTTCCTGTCTTACCGCCTATTCCCAGATAAATCATCTTAAGAAAAACGGAGAAAAAAAGAGACTTTTGAAGTGATAAAAATGGTTCTTGCTATTAAATAATAAGAATGAAACTCATACTATTTTCCATGTGGCAATAAGGAAGCCTTGACCAAATACGTTGTTTCGGGTTCTCCTTCTGTCAGTGCTGCGAGATGACTATACCACTTACCTGGCATGCCTGTTTAATTGACAGGAGTCACCCTCTGGACGTGCCCCTCTCTCATCACTGACCACGGGGTGGGACAGGATGGCTAAGGTAGAGTAGATTCTTCATTTCTAACTGACTAAAGTGAGGTAAGATGAAACCCCACCCAGTGTGGCACTGAGGGAGGTTTTTTCCCATTACAGAAGATGCTGAGCCCATGAAGCATTTACTTGACTTCTCTAATTTCTAAGTTTTAATTTCAACTGTGAATTAATCCTGAGAAAATTATTTCTCTTAAAATTTTGACTGGATGACGTGGCTTTAAGTGCCTTTTAGAGTACTTTACAAATGGAGAAGGCAAGACGCTGGATGACCAGGCTCGGTACACTAATATAATTAGTCATGCTACCTTCCTTCAGATCCTTGCTGTGTCACAAAATCCTTTGATGGCTTTCTCTAGTCCTCAAATGTGGTTTCTAAGAACCTAATTCCCTTGAATGATGGCAGCTTCATTTTGAAAGTAGAAATAACTGTTCTTTAGTGCATTGGAGGATCATTTGCCAAACAATCCTGTTCGTTGAGGAGGAGGAGGAAGAAGAAAACGAGAAGCTTATCCTCAGAGAAGAAGAAGAGAAGCAGTGAGTAGTGCCTCTCTTCACATCAGTCTCTGCAGGTGTGAGTGGAAGGGTGAGGCATGGAGACAGCAGTATTGACTTAGGAAGAGGGCCATAAGCAAGTTATTTTTGGAAAGTGCTGTGGTTAAAAATTTTATGTGTTTGAGGCCTTTTGCCTCAGACTCTCACTACAACAATATTGGATCATCCACTGCTAACAAGTGTGTTCTGCCACCCCCTCGGTGACTAGAACAACTTCCTCCAGCAGCATAAGTCCATACTTCAGCAGCTGTGTCAGTATTTTGTGTTCGAACAGAACTGGTCAAAAAAAAAACCTTTCCAGTACATAATGCAGTTTCATCAAAACCACAACTTCCCTGGGGGATGAGATCAGTTTTGATATGTTGATGTTGAAAAGCACTTGACTCAGGCGCACAGCTATTAGTGCAGATAATAAAGAGTATCTGGGTAGGGCACAACTTTTCTGCAAACCTTGTGTGATACAGCCCAGCACTAATCACACCGAAGCACAGACGCAAGGCAATTCTACAGAAGCCAGGGCTGGGGAAGTCCAGATGTTTTGGTTAAGCCAGCGATGGGCCTGTTGGAGCAGGTCCAGAGGAGGGCCATGAAGATGATCAGAGGGATGGAGCACCTCTCCTATGAAGACAGGCTGAGAGAGTTGGGGTTGTTCAGCCTGGAGAAGAGAAGGCTCCGAGGAAACCTTATAGCAGCCTTCCAGTAGCTACTACGTATATTCATATTGCTGCAGTTCAACAGCTGCTGCAGTCAAAATGGCACGCCTGCTTAGCCAGGCACTTTTGGCTTAACATAACCAAAAGTGTCCTTTTTTTTTTTTGAGGGTGTTTTCTTGGGGTTGTTTTCAATTTATTTCCTTCCTGCTTATAATTTCCAAGCTACTGTACACATTAAAGCCCAGTCGCAATTTCGGAATAATTGACAGAGCTTGTAATTTGAGATATAAAGCATCTCTGGAGTGAATGAGGGTGATTCTAAAGATCCAATGTGTCAGCGGTGGCTTTTCTTCATGCAATAAGCCTCATCTGACCTGGATGCAATAGTATGACATTCATAGAGACATTTATTTATTTAATTTTATTTTTCTTTTACTTCCATTGCATGCACTTTCCTTGGCACTTAAAGGTCAATGTTTAAAAAAACACACTGACATAAGTGGTTAAATGTGGATGTGTGTATAGAAATATGTGCTTGAAACGCAATCATGGGACATTTTAGAAGAAAATAGGGATGCAACAAGTTTAGATGGGTGGACCTTGCATGTTAAATACTTCATTGAGTATTTAAGTATGTAAGTATTGGTCTGTTTAAGGACACCACAGACAAAAAGGCGTTGTTAAAAAGTGAAAATAAGGTCAAGCGTAAACTGTATTTGGGGTTTAAATAAAGAGGGATGTTCCAACATTGCACAAAGGGAACCAGGTAAATAACTTTCTGAATCAAATGGAATTTGAAAGAAAAAGAAATGACAGAGATCAGGGTCCGTTTAAAATATCACTTAAGTTGCTGAAGCCAAGAGGCAACAATGCATTTTCATCTAGTATTCGCCTCTAGATTTTTGTTACAATGCCTGATAACTATGTAAACCGCTGGTTTTATATGATCTGAACAACTTCCATGGGCTTTCCTTGTAAAACAAAGCCTTTATTTACCCCACAGAGACAAGGCTCTTTGGCTACCACCTAATGATGTAGAAAGTTTACAGCCTGAACCTGAAATTATGGTCTGATTTTCTTGTTTCTTTAAAAACTTGCCTGGTTATAATAGACCATTAATAAAAATGCCATGATATTTGAAAAATTCGAGTGGGATTTTATTTTTTTTTTCTCCTTCCTTTTCAGCAAATGTGAAGAAAGTCTGACACTTGTAAACTAAGTCAGCTAGGCAGTTAGCAGTGTGGGGGAAAAAAAAAAAGAAATAAACCAGAGATAATATTTTAGAGAGATTAAAATAAAGACTGTTTGTGTTCCTCAGGGTATAAACTGCCCCTGGCTAAAGTGTTTGTAAGTAGAATGAAAACAGAGCGTGCAAAAAAAAGAGAGCTGGAGAATTTGCATAAGCGTATTTCCACCTTTCAAAGAGATTAATGCCCTGTTGACCTGATGATTACTAAAAGGGTCCTCAAAACACCAAGAATTCTTTCTGAAGCAGGTGTACACTGTGACCGGCCTACCTGATACATTTTGAAGGACTTCCGCTTGTTCCTTGCACCAGGATCACAGGGCCATAATCTTCTCCAGATGGTTTCTTCTGGCAGCCACTCCCGTACCTGGGAGGTTGCGTGTTCTGCGACAGGGGAGAGCAAACCACCTGTGGGAAAGGCTGGGCGTCAGCTCTTCCACCCGGAGACGGCTATAGGTTATATTTAACCTATAGGGGGAGAAACATCCCTCTCCGAGGTGCATTTCACATGGCCTCATTTTGCACGTAACAGAGGCAAGTGTCCTCCCCAGGTGTGCGTTTCTCCGCTGTGGTGAGGAGAGGTTGCTCAGCTGCACAATCCTGACCATTGGGCACCTGAGACATCCCCTCCCCTTTTCGGTCCAACTCTTCTGCTCTGAATCCTGATTTTTTTATCCCCCCCCCAGAAACAGCTTCAATATTCCAGCCCATTCTGAATACAAGAAGGTCTCGCTGTAAGAAAGGTGCTGTCAAACATCCTCAGGGTGCCAAACCTGATAAAAAGCCTTTAATTTCAATACCCGTTTATTTGCACATGTTATCTGCTTAAAAAATAAAGACTCTGAAAAAATGTGTTTTCGGTGGGGGCAGGGACTGCCCTTTGTGCTCTAATCATCGTCGTGAACCGCTGCTATAAATAAGCACTGCAAGTTCAGCAGAGCCATGAGTCACAGGCACCTATGGACTCTAATAAAGCCGGGGCTGGGAGCCAGCCAGGCTGACGTGCCTACGAGCCAGAGAGACGGCCCAGAAAGCCATGGTGGCTCGCACGGAAGTTTTGACATCCCGGGCTGTTTTCAGCAGCGCCGAAAGCAATTGAAAACACGATGAAAAGCAGGGTGGTGAAGTGATGGGAACGCTTCTAAATACAGACACCACAGAAGGAACTTCCTCAAGGAAGGCACGTGACAGCGACCCAGACCACGATACGGGCCTGTGTCCTGCCAGAAGCGTTACCAGTGGTGACCCTGGAAAAAAAAGGTCTGGTGGGAACATTTCCAGAATGTCCTATGGGAACTTCTGAAGGCATCTCCAAGCCCAACAGCACAACTATTTGGACCTCTGCACCAGCAGGGAAGCACTGGAGATAGAGCGAGCTCTGCTTGTACCAGCTGCAGAATCACGGTGGAGGCGTGATACAACAGGACATAGAATCACATGGGGTTGTTGGGACCCAAGTGCAGGACCTGGCACTTGGCCTTATTGAACCTCATCCCATTGGTTCATCCATCCAGCCTGTCCAGATCCCCCTGCAAGTCCCTTTCTACCCTCCAGAAGGTCAACGCTCCCACCTAACTTAGTGTTGTCTGCAAACTCATGGAGGGTAAATTTACTTACTGAGGGACATGGCTACCACATGAAGTCACCTTCCCATCTAATAAAAGAAAATTACCAACTCTAAATCTTTTAAAAGCTATTTTATTTATCTTGAAAGGAGAGAAACTTATTAGTTGTATAAAATATTATTGTACATTTGATGTAAAGCCTTCAGTCTGTTTGAACAACAACAAAAAAATATTACATTGTCACAGTAAAGAAATACTGAAACTGCTCAGGTACTGGGCTCTGGAACGTCACCCCTCTGGCCAAAGGATCATGGAAGAACTTCAACAGCTGTAACAGAGCTTACAGTCAGTGTGCCCCCATGTTAACGTATATCCTGTTTGTAAAACTCTGCAAAAGTGAGAACATAAGGTACTCTTAAGATTTCTGCACATTCTTCAGGAAGAAAGTTGAAGCCATGTTGAGACTAAAAAAATAACTCACTTATTTTAAAATAATTCATGAAAAATCAGTGGGCTGTTTGTCTACTTTTTAGCAGCTCTAGAATTAGATTCCGTTCAACACAAGAACTGATCATTAAAATGTCCCAGTGTTAAGTATTCCAGGTTCAGCTAAACAATTCCTAAATCACCTGCCTGGAGAAGATGTGGTTTTCAAATGTTTGTGTAACGAATAGCATGCTTTTCTATCGTTAACTGTTTTAATTCAAGTAGCTGCAAAAGCTAAATTTCATAAAAATGGGTAATGTTAATGTAGGACTTCATTTATTTACTTTTATCTATCTTCATCCACTGGAAGTAAAACATGTGCTTTCCTTAGCTGCCTATTGCAGACCTTTTTGCAAACCCTTTATCCTTGCCAGAAAAATTCCAGTATCTGAATCAGTAACTTACAACATGTAAGCTGGGAAAAGCTTTGGGCTTCGGGAGTTTATTTCACCAGCTGTACCACTTCACGAGTTGCCTATTAAACTCTGCCTTTTCAGTAAAACAAGGCAGACTGATTTTCCCAACGTGGGCTCATCAAGTTGAGCAGATGCTGCGGAGTAAGGGCAATGGGAGATAGTGCCCTGTGCTTTTAGAGACCAGGTTACTCTTACCTGGAACCCAACTGGAGAGATTGAGCCTTCAGCTGCAGGAAACAGGTTTGGTGTCTGTTTCTCAAGCTATTTGGCTTGGCTACAGTTAGGTTAAAATTTGAAGAAATCAAGAAAATTCTACATCATTAGAATTTTGGAATTTTATGTGTACCACATGGGATGGGGATGTAGATTTGCGTTGTGGTTGGTTTTTTTTTAATAATTGACATTTTCCAAGATAAGAGAAGTACACGTCAGGTACTCTGCACACAGGAAGAAGCTTCAGCTTCAGGGAAGATTCCCTGTGGGATTCATATTCCATGAAATTCAAACTGATGGACAGTGTGACTGCCCTCCAAAATTACATTGGGGTGAGAACTTGGGAAGGAAAACTACAAAACGCTAAATATTGGTTTCAGTAGTATGGCTACATAATGCGTTCACCTGGAATTCAGGTTGTACTTCTAATGTGAGGCCCTGACTCACATTAAAAGGTCTAATTAAGTCTATGACTGCTACGCAGTTTAAGTTAATGGGAATTTGATGTGCTAATTGTACACAGAGACAGAAATCTTTGCAGTATCTGGCCCCTCATTTTCAAAATTTGCAAGTAATGAAAATCTAAAAATGAAATCTAAGAAAAAAAATTAGTGCATTTCAAATCGTTCTAAACTAACATTTTGTCTTTAGACAGAAAAATTCAATCCAAGTAGACTGAATTGGCTTAAATCAGTAACGTTGCAATAGGAAACTAAGACACCTTCCAAGTCTTATTTAAAATCCTCAAAAAAAAAATATAAATTAAATTCAGTGGCTTACATTGTATATATGCTACATCATACAGCAAAGTATCATGAAAAACATTTTAAAATTTAAAAAGTCCAAATGATTTCAACTAGCAGTTCAGAATAAGAAGCAACTAAAAAAAGCAACTTAATTAATGAAGGCCGTAAAACAAAAACAATATAAGAGGGCCTGCAGTGCAGCCCCTGGTCCTGAGAAGAATGTCACTTTTCTTCACTGGCTGAGGTATCATTTCCATCATTCAGTTTCTGCTTTTGCATCCTTGTTCGTGTAGATGCTAAAAATAAAATTTAAAAAAATCAAACAAGAATAAAGTTAGATAGTTTCTTCTGAATTACTTTGGACATGACTATTTATTGTAAAAAATTGTAATGACACAAGGCATAGAAGTACACTATTCTAAATAAAACAAATCCCTCATTTTAAAATAAACATGTAATTCTGAATTGCTTCAACAGTTCTTGCTCAATTTCACACATCTTAATAAATTCACTCCACCTGTACACTCAAGTTTTCTTTGCTTCTGTACTCTCACTTTGTCTGTTTTCATCCCAAAGGTGGGCAGATGGGCTGCACCACATTGGGATCTCATCTCGTTGCCAGGCAGATGCTGTGGGCTGAGCAGTGCCCCCACCCCAGAGTCAGCCTGCCCAGGAACCACAGAATGGTTTGGGTTGGAAGGGACCTTAAAGGTCATCGAGTTCCACCCTCCTCTGCCATGGGCAGGGACACCTCCCACTAGAGCAGTTTGCTCTGGCCTTGAACACTTCCAGGGATGGGGCATCCACGACTTCCCTGGGCAACCTGTTCCAGTGGCTTTCCAGGAAATGCCTTTTCCCCCCAGTGACAAACACAACTGGACACAAGACAGAACATCCCTTCTTAACCTCTGAACCCCTAAACTTCCCCTAAAATAAAGGGGAGGTGCCTGGATCCATACCCATGCCCATCTTGGTGAGCAAACTCTTGTTAAGTAAGAATTTTTATTGGGCAAATTTGCTCAGCTACAGAGCTGAGATGCCACCAGAGAGTGAGAATGCCTGTTCAGACCAAGTGGGTTTCTTCTCGGGTGTGGAAAATACAATTCAGATGTGGGGGTGGGGCTGTTTTGTCTGTCACAGGCTAGACTTGAGTTACATTTGAAAAACAGAAAAGTGATCTCATAAAATCTGAAAGAAATGCTGATCCACGGTAGAAGAAAAAAGCAGTCTCAGGCATTTTAGTATAAAAGACAGCAAAACAACATACAAAATTACACACAATTTTCCTGGTTTTATATTTTCCTTGAATATACTGTAATCACCTAAAAAGGTGTCCTGGTCAACTAAATGCTGCTGCCAATTACTACTGAATTCTATCTGCAAGAACTCAGCTAAGGGTCTGTTGTTACAGCAAATGGCGAAGCCTTGGCAAGCATTGAATTCCATTTCAAGAATTCTAGTGTTTAGGAAGAATGTGTCGTGCTCATTTTCTTACTGACATGTAATATAGTATCTTCTATGCTGCTGCGCCGTCTAATGTCCTCAAAAAGGCTTTTGAGGATTTCCATTTTATAATCTGTATTTTCAAGATTAAACGGAGCAATTACAAGAAACTAAGCAAGCTCCCGGAATGACATCAGTGTTGAGCAATTTTTTTTTATCTGAGTGTTTTACCCAAGACACTCATTGCTGTGCAGTTAAGAAAAAAAAAAAAATACTCACTCATTTCTGCAAGCTTTTGTTGGAACTTGGAGTCCTGGGTCAGGTGTTTGCTGCAAAGAGAGAGCATATGATGAAGCTGAAGATAAACCCCCTTTTTATCCTCATAACCTAATGTTAAATCAATTCATTTCACTGCTATCTCCTTCTCTTACAAAGATGCAAACTCTTTTTGCATCCACGCTAAACTCAAGAGTTGCTTGATTTCTCATATGTCTAAAAAATTTGTTTTTTGAGAGACTGACTCAAGACAACAGCACGGTTTAGCGCTCAGAGGGAAACACTGGGATGCTGGAGGTACTGGCAACAAATCAATCCTTGCTTCTGACACCAAAGCCTCTAATTGAGAAGCATAACGCTACCATCTGTCATTTATATACTTCTGCACAAATTACCAGAAGTTAGGATGTCAGGAAAAAGTTAGGATGGAACGCCGCAAGAACCAAATATATGTAAGAACACTGAAAAGCCAAGAAAAATCTCTCACCTTCCATCTGCTTCATCTTGCCCTTCTATATCAAAGCGCAGCCTCTTCAGCGGCTTTGGAGCAGCGCTGACTTCTGCGCTGCGTTTTAGCTGGCAGTCACTGTTGCCCACCATCTGGTTTATTTTTTGAAACTTTTCAGAAGTCTGAAATTACAAGAAAATAAGGGAAGAATAAAAGCCAATAAGTCCTGAAACTACTCAAATTTCCCACACAAAAAAGAAAATTAGGAGCTCTAGAACTCTGCAGTTTAAGAAACACCTTATTTCAAAGTACCTAAAGTAAAATACAACTTTAAAAGTGAAGTTTGGGTATTTGAAAGGAGTTAACAGGACACCCCTGTAGTCTTTGTGCAATATTTGTGAATCTTATGGTTTCCTTAATATACCACATTAAATTACAGACACTCACTGGCCAGTTCTACAGGTGTCAGCAAGCTATCCCCGTTCCTCCAAAAGTTACATGCATTCAGGACCAGACATTAAAAATGTGAAAACTCACCCCAAATGATTCACCAATCGACACCAAAATTCTGCCAAATGAAGAAGAGACATATTTAACATTAAGCTGCATTTAACAATGATAAAAGCATCCACTAATTTGCACAGCTTAGCATAAAACATTAATAAACTCTCTTCCTCTCTCTCTGCATTAACACTGCAAACCCACACGACACTGTTGAGACCGTTCGTGTTTCTATTTGGGGCAATGAATGCTGAATTGCCAAATCAACCATCCTGTACAGACAGGAAAAAAACTGTGGCTTGAAAGAATCAGAGGCCCCCACAGTCCGTCCCTTATCATCAAGGAAGTCACTTCAGTGCTGGGTGCCCAGATAATCATCCTTTCATTGTTAACTTTAAAGTTTGCTAATCAAAAACCATGCAAGGCTTCAATATAAAATATACACTAATATTTTAACTTTTGCACACAGTGGGCCAGGTCCCTCTTTATCCTCGTTCGAAAAACCCATTGGAGATTTGCACATTTGCCATAGACCTCATTTGCTAAGATCTAGAGGTCAGCAGTTTGAAATACTCTGCACAGTCAACTAAATGCTCTGAATCATTTTGTTCCAAAAAAGTATTTTCTCTTTAAACAAGTGTACAAAGCTCATCTGTGTTTTTCAGGAGCGAGATCAACAGTCAAAGCCAACAACATTTAAGCAACTAGGTCAGAAAACCCCTCTAGGATGTGACTATTCTAAAATCAAACAAACAAACAAAAACCCTCCTTGAGCATACAGACTCAACTGAAACAAAAAAGCACTCAAAGACGAATAAAAATTCCAAATACAGAATACAAAAGTTTAACAAGAAAAGATATAACCACCACAGGCTATTGACAAACTAGACTGTGTGGTTTTCTAATCTGCTTCCACTAAAATCCCCAAAATACCTTTAATTTAGTCAAAGAAATGCTTGTCAACAACCTACCTAGACCTTGGAGTCATCTTTGTGGGCGACTGAAACCCATCCGAGAATTTGTATGGGCTCTTCAAGGGGGAGATGTAGATGTTATTGCCAGCAGGGACACGCCGAGGAGAGTTGGAAAACTGGTAAGGGCTGCGAGGAATATGTGGGATAGGTGACAGAGTGGGAGGCTATAAAAATAATAAAATAATCATAAGGTTTTATTGCCTATGTATTCCTATTCTATTAAAACATTAATACTGAAGACAACCAGCAGCTTACCCTGTTGGAAGCATACTGCAAAATGTTCGTTTTCAGCTTCTGCATAAACACTAAGTTGTAGAAGACTATAATGGAGTCATACTGTTCTTCCCTGATAAGGACACGTTTGAAAGTCTACAGAGGGTGAGAAAATCATACACAGTAAAATAAAATAAAAAAAAGGACAATTTTATATTTGACAAACTCATAAAGCCATTCAAAAAAATCTGTGTTAGACATGAGCTAAAATGGCATGTGTCTTATATGCAAGCTATTGTAACTACTATTTAGAACTGGTTTAAATTGTTTTTTTGGTTTTTTTTTTAGTGTCAGAATTAAGCCTGTAATATGTAATAATACCTGCTAAAGATATAACCTTACATATCTATTTGATATCTTATTTCTATGGAAAGCTTCTGCAGAAAATTATCTGCTTATCTCTCTATAACACTGGCTTAAGTAACTCTTAAAAGAACTTGAGTTGTCTTTGAAAATCCTATTAGCACTGGACCTGAATTTTTCATCCAATATCCAAATAGAATCATAACCTATTACTTAGTATCTTTAAGTAAAAAAAGTGGAATGAAGTTTGCTTTCTGAGGAGAGTTACCAAACTATTTCTGCAAGATGTTTAAAGAGACATTTAGAACTAGAGACAGTTTTCTCCTCCACAGAATGAAGATACAGTGAAATACAAGTTTTCTTTTTTTATGTTCAAGTGTTTTTTTTTGTTTTAAACAGAGAGAAACAAATAGTTTATGACATTTGTATGGAGAGATAACATTAAAGAATATCCATACCTCTTGATTTGTGTTGAGAAGCTCCTTGTATGCTGAAACTATTATTTTAAATCTAAGATCTACATTCTTTACTTTGCATATGCCATACATGGAACACATCATGATCTGTTAACGAAACAAGACAAGACAACTGGAAATGCAGAAATTGAATTCAGCTTCTTCAAGTTAAGAAATCAATTGATGAGCTTTCTATTATTGACAGTGCTCTGTGAACTAGCATGCAACTCAACTTCGTTAAGAACTTCCAGAATAAAAGCCAACTACTATTCCCTCCACTTCTTCAACTAATTGGAGCTTCTCAAACTCATTTCACATGCTGCAATTTTAGGGCAGAGCAACAAAACATTCATCAGCCACATGGGAAGATGTGTTGTCTTCCCAAAGAAAAGTCGGTATTTTCTTATACAAATTATTAGAACGTCTGGCATATCTTCATTATTTTGAAAATAGCTGTAAATGGTGTTTGAAGGTAGTAAGTACATGCCAGTCCTTAAAAACCCGAGATGATAGACTTCACGCTAATTTAATATCTCTTTTGAGTGATCTATAAAGAAATAATTTCTAGTGGCTTAAAAAAAACTCCAAACATATAAAGAACATTTAGTTCTGTAGAGTCTTTTTAAAACTTTTTTTTTTTTTAACGTTACCTGGTCCAAGTGCCTGTCTCTCATAAGTTCATACTCATTTTGCAGCGTGTGCTGGAAGAGGGTCCAGATCAAGGGTTCCAGGTCAGGATGTTCAGAGAGAAGCCGAGAAAACAGGGTACGTAGTCGAAGATAGGCCAGTAGATACACTTCAGAAACAGAAAAGAAAAATAAACTTGTAATAATAACAAAATTGTAATAGGAGGAACATGATGGCAATTGAACATTCACCACCTACCACTACAAAGACTACGAGCCATCTGAGGAAGGTAGTAGAAGCCAGGGTTAAAATAAATGGAAGATTCTTCATACAACAGGTAGTGGAGACGCCAAAGTCCACACCAAACAATGCATTGATTTCAATTCAGTAAGAGTCTGAACAAGCATTGGGAACATGACTCTACTGAGAGTTACTGAGCAGACACATCACAAAAGACTCAGGAAAAACCCTGAGCTGGAGAAAGCACTCAGGGGAAACATCATATATGCCTGCCCAGTTCTTAAGCTTCCCATGACATTTATTTACACTCGCTGCTGGAAAAAGGATGCTGAGATAGAAGAACCCTCCATCTGAGCCCATATGACTATTCTTACAATCAGTAGATAAGTTTTCAGTTCAAACTTGCAGTGTATAGAGTACATGCATTAACCTGCTGGCACTATTTACTGTTTCTCCAGAGACAGCTGAGGGTTTACATGATGTTTACTACAGATTCTATTATAATCTTTTAAGAAATATTGAGAACAAGAGATGATTTTGCAGTTTCAGCATATACAGAAGCAACAAACCTTTTTTGTAGAAGAGAGAGAGGGAGGTAGATTTCTGTGGTTTCTGTGTTTGGGGGTTTGCAGCTGGCTGAGCATCTGGAGTGGAAGTAGCACTTGGAGAAGGTCCAGATGCTTTCTTCTTAGGAGATCTCACAGGAGAAAGATAGCTAGAGATTCAACATATATTAAGCACTGAATTTCACTGAATTTCACTGAATTTTTGGAGTTGGAAGGGACCATAGAGATCATCTAGTCCAACTCCCCTGC
>JAOTQQ010000001.1:176674356-176741343 GCA_026546715.1 Gallinago undulata | reverse complement strand
CTCCAGTCCTTGAATCATCTTTGTTGCCCTACGCTGGACTCTTTCCAGTAGTTCTCTGTCCCTCTTGAACTGGGAGCACTTAACATCACAGGATAAAGGAACAATATTTTAGGAATAATCTTGCAGGAACTCTTCCCCCATTAGAGGAAATTAATTGCTATTGTAACTTATTATTCCCATATTAGGAACTAAAATTCAAGTTATTGATTAAAAACTGGATAAAAGGACTTACTTATTCCTAGGCAAATAAGGTAACAGTTTGCACTTACAAGTTTAACGGGGCTTGGAAAAAATATTTCAAAATTTGATTTAGCTAAACTTTCATGTATAATAACCAGCAGCAAATACAACAGTTCAACGTAACCTAAGTACCAAGCCTAACAAGCAGAAAAACAGCATACAAGTGGATTTAAATCTTAAGGGCAATGTTAACTTCACATTTCACTAGACTTCAGGCACACATGTCACTTACAGGTCTGCTGCAGTGTGATTATGTTGGAGAGGCAGATTGAGACTGGAACTGGGCTCAGGCTGATCAGCTTGGCCTTCTCGTTCTTTTGACTGCTTGATAAGATCAAACAGAGGCGACCCCTAGAAAAATGACAGTAACAGCACATTTTACTGAGAATAGACAACCACGCTGGAGGGATTTTGGTCACAGAATCACGAACTGTCAGAGTTGGAAGGGACCTCTAGAGATCATCTAGTCCAACTCCCCTACTAAAGCAGGATTGCCCAGAGCACATCACTCAGGACTGCATCCAGGCGGGTCTTGAAAACCTCCAGAGACCTCCACGACCTCCCTGGGCAGCCTGTTCCAGTGCCCTCACCCTAAAGAAGTTTTCCCTTGTATTTGCATGGAACTTCCTATGTTCCAGCTTGAGCCCGTTGCCCCTTGTCCTGTCACTGGGAACCACTGAAAAGAGTTCGGCTCCATCATCCTTCAACTCACCTGTCCTTCTCAAAAAAAAAAAAAAAACCAACCCCAAAATATGATTCTAAACAGAAGATTAACGCCTGAAATACTTCAGGACACTCATGTTTTGCCAGATAAATTTTAACTACTTAACTGACAAATGTTAACTATAAATACACAACTTTTTCTGTTTTAATAGCAGTCTATTAGATACAGGCCAACCGCAGAATTAAGACAGAGCAGTATTCTAAAGTCTCTTATTACTTCCTATTAAATAGCCATTACTGAAAAGAAAAGCAAACAATACAGAATACAGAAAAAGTCACATTTCCAAAAAAGAAAAACAACACCCAAAAAACCCTCATCAGTGACTGAAAGTTACTGCTCTACCTAGTGTCAAACCATTTCTGCCGTACAAAAAAAAAAATCAGCCCAATACTTTACATATGATAATATACACAACGCAGTCACAATTCATCTAACTGCACTGGGACTATTTCAATCTCTGCAGTATTATGTTCCAGAGCTACCTCTGATAATAGTTATAGTCACACTGGAGGCATTAAGTCTCTGCCCTCACGCCCAACACCAAAAAACCATTTTGATTTTAGGTCAGTTATCAGTAACATTATCAGTAACTTTTTTTTTTCTTTAGGCAAAGAAGCTGCAATAAGTCTTAACCTACTAAGATCTTGAGGTAGAAGGTGATGCAGAGAGGACAGAAGTGGAATGGAAGTGGTTTTGGCTGAAGCAATATTAGGACTACTGCTGACATCGTTAATAACAGCTGCCTTCGAGTAACAAAAATCTCAGGTTTTTTACTGCTTGTGTGTCACGTACAGAGTGGAATTATGCTGAGACAGCAAGACTGCATGGGAAAACATTTTGGCACCGTATTTATAATTAATTTTGAAAACACAGGGTTCCTGCCTTCTGGTTTTTTATTTCCTTTAAGCAGGAGGCTCATCCTTGAAGCACAACATTGCCTTCCAACAGTGCAGAGTCGGAACCCCAGAAGAAACAGAAGAACATCTGATGAGCAAATACCTGCCTTCTCGGTGCGGGAGCCCCGGGGGGGGGGTGGTGATGTTGGGGGGGAAAGCAGTGTCTGTAAGACTGGGAATGGAGTGGGCAAAACCAAACATTCAGCATTTTCCTCAAAAGGCAGTAGTAAAATCAATCAGCTCAACACTTTGCTCATAATGCATCGTGTGATTGTCCAAGGTCTATTTGATCCCACAAATACAAGTTACTAGTACGAAAATATGACGGCACAGATGGCACCTCCGTAGCCACAGTAACAAACAGGAGCACAGCACACATGGAACACAAGCTGCATCACCTGGGAAGGCAATAAGAAAAGGCCCAGTAAAACCACGCTAGATTTACCAGAAATAGAACTAACATTAAGACATCCCTCATTTAGCCTTATTTCTGAAAAAAGAATGCTTTTCTTCTGAAGTCCATCATCTAAAATTTTCGAGTTACAAGATGAGCGTGACTTGAGATTTACAATTTTTCACATTGTGTAATTTTTAAATTACGATTTGGGCAATATTGGAGCTGTTCCACCCATAACAGAAAAACATTGGTTACTGACTCATAACCACATCGTTATTTCTCCATCATTTCTCAAACAGATCAGCTCTTGGGCTCGTTTGCATCATCTTTCTGTGGACTTAGGAGCACATGCACTTCTCATATGCTTCTTTCAGCTCTTTGCTGGAAATAGAGATGTGACCTTCTCCATTTCTTATTCTTCTGGCCACTCAGCCTCTTCCCTTTTATTATTCCCATCAGTATTTTCACTATGCTCTGAAAAACCCGAGTGTCTTTCCCACAGCAATCACTAATTTACGGCTGAAACATCTTTTGATTCCTTGACTAAGAATGAATCCCGCTTCATTCATTTTACATTTTAGCTATTAATGACTGGGAAAGTAGAGTTTTTAATGAAGCATCAGCAGGAGGAAAAGCATCGATAAAGGGGAATGAGAAGTCAAGAAAGCCAAGGAAAAGTTACTATTTTTGAAGTTAACACCTGAGACCAGCAGTCATCATAGAATCATATAGGGTTGGAAGGGACATCTGGAGATCATCTAGTCCAACCCCCCCAGCCAGAGTAGGTCCACTTACAGCACGTTACACAAGAACTTGTCCAGGCAGGTTTTGAATGTCTCCAGAGAAGGAGACTCCACCACCTCTCTGGGCAGCCTGTTCCAGTGCTCTGCCACCCTCACAGTAAAGAAGTTCCTCCTCATATTTAGATGGAACTTCTTATACTCAAGTTTGTGCCCATTTCCACTTGTCACTGGGTACCAGATCAGCCCCGTCCTCCTGACACCCTCTCTTTATGTATTTGGAAGCATTGATTAGATTCCCCCCTAAGTCTTCTGTTCTCCAGACTAAAAAGACCCAAGTCCCTCAGCCTCTCCTCATAAGAGAGATGCTCCAGGCCCTTAATCATCTTTGTGGCCCTCTGCTGTACCCTCTCCAGCAGTTCCCTATCCTTCTTGAACTGGGGAGTCCAGAACTGGACACAGTACTCCAGATGTGGCCTCACCAGGGCAGAGCAGAGGGGCAGGACGAGGATGACCTTCTTTTGGCCAGCAGGTCCAGTCCCAGGTCCTCTCTCAACCCTGCTCCAATTTTCACTACACCAAGTGTGATTTCATTAGACAAGGTGAGGCCACACAATAGCTTTCTACCTGCGGAAGGGACCTGCCTACTTTTGCATCATTTCCACTCCTCCTCTTCTCCTTGCCAGCCTTGACAACCAGCCAACCTCCACGTAAGTCAATTCAATACACTAAATGAGACGAAAGCGAACAGAAAAAGTAAAACCGGATTTAAGCCAGCTTCACAGAGAACCCCAAGCAGAGCCAGAGCAAAAGTCACAGGGCAGCAAAACCATGAAAGTTGGGAGCAAACCAGGAAAGAGCAGAAAAGGGTGAGTATGAGATGTCCTGCGTTACTGACAACAGCCCATTCAATGGGCTGACTGGCAGGTGAAACTTTACCTTACAGGAATTTATGAAACCTGCTGCTGCTCTCCATCGGTTAGATGAACCACAGTTAGCAAGAGAATATTCTCTCTGTAGAAACATCTTAGAGACCAAGTTGCATGACACAGTGAGTCCAATACATCCTTTTTAGCTCCCTCAAATACTGAGACTGGTTAAAAATGTGTCAAGATAAACAGGGTACTGTCACCCAGCTGGCCCACAGCATCAGCAATGGTGGGATGTGTGAAAACACCGAGTCAACATGTGTCCTTGGGCAAACCACGCCGGTGTTGCCTACCCCGAACGCTGCAGAGCTTTGATAGCCCTGCAGTTGCACCAGCAGGAAAAGGTGAAATTTACGGTGGGTGTTCTGTCAGTCCCATTTTCCACCTTAGAGCTGAGAGGACTTTAGGTGAAGCCCCCTGTGGTCTCTCCCCAGGGACACCTACCACTCTTGCTGGTAGCTTTCCAAAAGCACAGCCATGTAGTTGGAGAGGTAGGTGCTGCACTGATGAGACTGGTGCCTCACAAACAAAAAAAACCAAAACCCAAAAGTCCAAACCGAAAGCATGCCATAATGTAGAAATACACAGAGATGAATTTTTTCAGATTCATCTACTCCCTGCACTGCAAAATCGGTGGGTTTAATTAAATATAAATAAAAGAGGCAAGTTTGTAAAGATGAAAGAGACTGCTGTTCAGTGACTCTAAAGCGCAATCTGCAGCTGGGAGGGAGTTTTCAAGCTTATCAGGGCAAACTGTTTGGTTTTAGTCTCACTACTTGGTATTCTACAACCTACTTCTTGCTCAAATGAGTGAAATATAATGTCAGTAACCAGACAATTACCAATCCTCTAAGTAATAGTCACAAAAGAACTTTAACCCCTAGGTCCAGCTTTATCAAACAGGAATGTTTATCAGTAACTTGTTTCTGAAGTGACATGATTCACACTATCTTTTACAAATTTTATATTGCCTTTTAAAGCTTTTAAACAGCACTTCAGGTCAACAGGTCATCTCTGAAGCATTCCTTTCACATGAAAGGAGTTTTGCGCTTTTTACTTTAATTTAAAAGCTCAGTAAGTGATTAACGTTACTAGATGCAGCCACAGAATAAATTTTACTAATTAAGTGAAATACTGTTTTTTATCTGAGACTTCCCTATGATGGCTAGAGACACCATTTTATTAGTTCAAAAAGGAAGCAAGCAACTAATGCCTAGCGTTTCTCAGGGTCAAAGGGCCACTGGCATCAGAATGAAGAATAAAACTGAAATTTAACTCAGTTCCCACTCACACTACCCAGGGCTACCCATAACTGTGCAAGACTAAACTCCATGAATTAAGCACAGCTTTGTTAAATGAGCCTCTGCAGGATGCTTCCCTGCAGCAACACCTGCATCGTGAGCATCTGCGGTGATTTTTTCCTCCACTGAAAGCCCCTTTTATAGACAAAACCGGCAGAAGTTCGTGTTGGCTAATCTTTATTTGGCTGTGGTGAAATTAGAGGACACACAGGTGCTTTCCAGCTTCCTGATCTTCATCACCTCTGTCCCAACAGCATGTTTAACTGGACTTTGGTTTCCACAAAAAGGCCAAACAAAAGACCCAAATCCTTAGATATAGGGAACCCCCAGCTACACTGGGGTTTGCGTGTAGTCCTTGGACTACTGAGGAAGTCCCCGAGCAGCTTTACTCTCAGCAGTGCTAACTAGCAGTTCACAGTATTTTAAAAACTGCTTTTGTCTTTGTTTTCTATTGCTTTGTTTTTATGCTTTATAATAATTTCCTAATCTATTTTCACATTTTAGTTATTTGTCCACAACAAATTTTAATGCAGTGTTTACCTCAATGCCAAGCTCCCTTGGGTTTTTGTTCTGGTGGGTTTTTTTTTTTGTTTTAAATAGAAAATACAATCTGAAATTATTGAATCAGTCAATACAACACATAACATTAAGAAATGTTCTTAATATACTAAAAGTGGCTGTGATTTTGCAAGGCAAAACAAAGCATATTTAGAATTGACAGCTTTGGAATGGAAGTCAAGGACTGGACTGGGGCGAGCTATTTCCACCCCTCTTTCCTGTGACAGAATTCCATGCCCAGAAAGTTGACTTCTGCTTGCAAATGTATTTTCAGAAGCTTCACGTGACAATTAGTATTCACACTTCTAAAATAATGTAGCCCTGACAAAACAAAATATACTTCACAGTCTAAATTTAAATAGTATTGACCATGAAAACGCAGGAAGATTAAGGACATGCTTTCATTTCATACATATGAATTGTATTATATATGTTCCTATTAGCACTTGCTCTTACAAAATTTATTAAGAAAATCATTAACAACTGCAATGTTAATGGTGAAATTCATATAAGAATAAGGAGATATCTGCTTTTAGCTCCTTAGAGCGAATTTATGTTTAATACAAGTCCTATTCCTACCATATTCATCTCTAGCATTGAAGATTAAGTAATACTGTCATCAAGCTTTGTGAGGATCTCCTTTTATGTAAATGTGTAGTATACGGAGGGGAGGGAGGGGGGAAACAAACAGAAAAGAAACAGTGTCTGTTAATTAGTTCTGGTCTTTTAAAGGAGATAACTTTGACAGACTTTTCCTCCTCACACAAAAGGCTTAGAAAGTCATAAACTACAGAGGAAGTGACAAGCACACACTGACACACATACAAATAACAAAAATGTTGATTATCTCAAGTCCTTGTCCAAAGCACCCAAGCAACTGACCTGAAAGTGGGTGTCCTAGCCTCAAGCCTATTCCAAATTGTTAATTCAGTTCTCTCATGTTCCAGTTTCTTATAAAATTTAAAAAAAGTTATTGCAGCAGAAAAAGCGTAACTGCTTCTGGTCTGGCATGTAGGATCCACTGAGGAAATGTGGAACAGATTTAGGCAGTCTCTAGTGAATATATAGTCACTTCCCTATGTTAAATCAGGCATCTCTAATGGGAGAAAAACTGAGATTCCCTATCAAAAGCTATTTGAAGACCTAGTGGAAAAGGAGTTCAAATCTCTCTAGTCAGAGAAGGAAAGGCAGGTTGCTGCAGCCCACAGCCTGGGTACACATCTTAAACTTGTGTTGCTTTAAATGATGCTGCAAATCCATTCTCTTCACAGTTTTGCAATAATCTAGTCTTCCTCAAAAGCCTCTGGAGAGACCTAGCAAATCTTGGCAGAATTCAGGAATCATTTCGGAATAATCAATACCACAATTGTCAACCCCTCCACTCCCCAAATTGTTCTTCACCATGTGGTTTTATATTAACCAGTTCTCCATGTCTTACAGGGTCTCTCAGCAAAAGTCCATGGGACAACCTCACTGCAGGATACAAGCACATCATCAAGATATGCTTCCCAGCAATGGAGAAGGATGCGTGTGAAAACAGCCATCCAACAGAGGCCCACCACACCTGTGGCTTTCCCAGAAATTACAGAAAGTTGTGGGGAGAGATGGAAAAAAAAAAAAAAAAAATCACTCAAGAAGCATACCACAGGAAGACAAACAGTTGCCAGGCACAATGAGGTATTTGAGGTGATAGCCGCTTTTAAATACAGCAGCAGAGTCAAGCTAAATTAAGAAGTGAAACAAATTTGAAGACGACCCAGAGATTCCAGTAACTTCTTTTTTTCTGAAGTTTTTAAATTTTAACCATAAAGATGATAGACCTTCTGTGTTAACATAGTGACTAATGCTATTGGTATGTTCAAAAATATTACAAACCCTGATGATAACATGCTGCAAATAGGGAAACTACTGACACAGCTATTTCTTTGTAGCTCTGCAAACCGATTGCCAGTTGCATATTGAAGAGAAAAATGAACCATGGTCATCAAGACTGCTCCTATTTGCCAAGCCTGTGAAACCAACTTTTTAAAAATTGCTTTGAAACAAGTTTTGAAAGACAGTTTACAAGCAGAACTATATTTTTATTCAACTATTTTGTTCAAACTACTCCAGATGACCCTGGTATGATTGCTACGACATGGCTCACAGTAGGCTCTTGCACCACTTTCTTCAGCAGTTTTTCTGCTCAAGACTCACACACAACTTAGTGCTTTTTACAAAGAAAAAGAAAGGCTCGCTGACTAGCTATGGAGTTAATATTCAGCACATTAAAGCCTTAGCTACACAAATCCTCTAAGTCAGTAGAAGCCGGCATTCCATCGAAAGACACAGTCCTAAACTTCTCTATCAACCTGCTCCACCCTCCCCAACCCCCTTGCGTCAGCAGAGTAGGAGATCTGGTCCAGGGCCCTGTGGTTTTGTTGGTGGTGATGGTGTTACAGAAACGAGGAGCCATCACACGAGACACCATCTTCCAGCTGTGCAGTCATGCCTCACAAATTCCCAGGCTTCTCTTCTAAAGTGGTCCACACATCTTTGAACAGAGTGATCCTGCAGAACACCTCCAGATCTTCAGATCAGAGGCTCTGACAGGCTCCTTCAAGTAAGACTCTTCTTTAAAGAAAGCGCTGCCATAGAGAATATGGTAATGTAGCTATTGGCTAAATGACAGATCTTAAAAGTATGAATAAATGGTCAATTTTTACAGTAGAGAGAGGTTATTAGTGAAGTCTCATGCTCTCCGCTGAGATTGCTGCTGTTTAACATTTACAAATGACAGGGAATGGCATCACAAATGGCAGGGGCAGGGCAGAGAAGGCTGCCAGGAGCACAGAATTATCCCATTTTAGGAAAAAAAAACTCACTTCAAACAGATCTCATGATTTTAAATGACTAGGTGATAAAATAGGTCTAATAACGATGATAAAAGCAAAAATAAAGCTCCATGCTCAAAAGTCAAAGCTTAAAGAATTAGCAGTGAAACAATAAAATAGAGTTATCATTATGCCAGTAATACTAGCACGTGGATTATCAGAGTCACCAAACTAAATTATCAGGCAATAGCACTGAAAGCCAAAACCAACTGGTTTTGCACGCAGTCTGAGTGTTCAGCTGTGAAAGTAATGGCTACAAAACATTGTGAATGTGGAAAACACACATTACTTCAAAAAGCAACTGCACACCCAGGTCCACAAAGCACTACAGAACACAATAGTCCTTATATGTACTTCTTGCTGAACATTATCTATTGTAGGCTCATCCTGCACATGTATTTTCCCCAAAGCAACTACTATGAGCCCCTTCCAGGTGGATGTGTGGTCTGTACAGGCAACTGGTGCTACAGAAACAATCTGTATCTAAGCAATTAACAAGTTTATTGCCTAGCTCCCAACTGCAACCAGGTTTCAATATCACGAACTGTTGGACAAATCTTGCTTACCAAGAATTTTTACGTGAAAGCCAAAGGTCTCAAAACACAAACAACTTAGATGAGTTTCCTACCTCTCAGCACAAGAAATCACATAAAATACATAAACTAAACCCCACCTGATGTCAACCATTTGACTGTTGGAAATCATAGAATCACCAAATCATAGAATGGTTCAGGTTGGAAAGCGACCTTAAAGATCATAGAGTTCCAACCCCCCTGCCATGGGCAGGGACACCTCCCACTACACCAGGTTGCTCAAAGCCTCATCCAGCCTGGCCTTGAACACCTCCAGGGATGGGGCATCCACAACTTCTCTGGGCAACCTCTTCCAGTGCCTCACCACCCTCACTGTCAAGAATTTCTTTCTGGTGTCTCATCCAAATCTCCCCTCTTCCAATTTAAAACCGTTGCCCCTTGTCTTGTCACTACACTTCCTCATAAATAGTCCCTCTCCGGCTCTTCTGTAGGCTCCCTTCAGATATTGATAAGCTGCTATAAGGTCACCCCAGAGCCTTCTTTTCTCAAGGCTGAACAACCCCAGCTCTCTCAGCCTGTCCCAATCTGTTCCAACAGGTCCATGTCCTTCCTGTGCTGAGGACTCCAAAACTGGGCACAGTACTCCAGGTGGGGTCTCACGAGTGCAGAGTAGAGGGGCAGAATAACCTCCTGGGACCTGCTGGTCACACTTCTCTCGATGCAGCCCAGAACACGGTTGGCTCTCTGGGCTGCCATTGCGCACTGCCAGCTCATGTTGAGCTTCTCATTCACAAACACTCCCATGTCCTTCTCCTCAGGGCTGCTTTCCAGCCATTCTTGGCCCAACCTGTATTTGTGCCTGGAATTGCCACGTCCCAGGTGCAGGACCCTGCACTTGGCTTGGTTGAACTTCATGCAATTTGCATGAGCCCACCTCTCAAGCCTGTCCAGGTCCCTCTGGATGGCATCCTTTCCCTCCAGCATGTCAACTGCGCCACCGAGCTTGGTGCAGCAAACTTGCTGAGGGCACACTCTATCCCACTGTCCATGTCACTGACAAAGATGTTAAATAGTACTGGTCCCAGTACTGACTCCTGAGGAACACCACTCATTACTGGCCGCCACTTGGACATAGAGCCGTTGACTGCAACCCTTTGAGTGTGGCCATCCAGCCAGTTCCTTATCCACTGAGTGGTCCATCCATGGAATCCATGACTTTCCAATTTTGAGACCAGTATGTCATGCGGGACAGTGTCAAATGCTTTGCATAAGTCCAGGTAGATGACATCAGTTGCTCTGACCTTGTCTATCAAGTCTGTGGTCTTTGGCAAAATGTCCTGCCAAGAACCTTGAGGTACAGAATTATATCAAAAACCTTAAACTCTGAAAACACTACAGGAGTGTGAAGACTTTTTCATAGAGAAAAAGTAAAGGACATAGAGAAGAGATGCTTTAAAGACATATTAACTGACAACACACAGCATTAAGAACACTTCCATAGTTATTTCAATATATGGAAAAATATTACACCCAGGAGCAAAACAGCACTCAAGCACTTTCTTCAGAAGAACTGTTGGGTCACAAAATACCTATTCTCAGTAAAGAGAATTTATGTATGTAATTACTATGGTAACAATGAAACAGATTGTCACAGCTTTCTAGTAGTTTCATTTCTAATTGACTTGCACAGTCCCAGTTCCCAGAACAACAATTAAGAGCAGTTCCAGGAATTATTTTTCCAAGGACAAGCGGAGACATGTCAACGACGTGCCTCTTTGAGATTATCGGTTAAAACCCATAATTCAGTTTCAAGTCTCGTGTTCATTGCAGTTTCTCACTAGCTGGACAAATTTAGGTACAACGTACCATCACCAATTCTCTTAACGTAGCCAAAAGTGGCAAGTGTTCCAGGAAACTTTGCAGACAGCAGTTTTTGAAAGAGGAGGGCAGTATCTTTTACCCACATAACCAAGGAGTCAGCAAATTATGAATTGAACAAAAAAGGATACAATGTGCAGAGGACGTGGACAAGCACATACAGAGAGACCAATTCTCTACATTAGTTAGGGGTTGGTATATGTCCTGAAAACATTCAGAGCACACTGCTCTATGGTATTTAAAAGCAAAAAGGACTATAAATATCTTGCAATATGCTTCATATAATCTAACAGAAAAAAGTAGGACAAAGAAATTGGAGTTCCAAAAACAATATGCCATGCTTCATAACAGAATACAGCAACACAAGCATGAAAACTGTTTTATATGATGGATTTATCAACCACTTTTAGAAAAAAAATTTCAATCCAAAGATTGAAATGAACACATGACAAAGAGAAAAAAGAAAAAAAACCCAAAGTTGTGACAAAACTATCAGTATAACAACATTTTGGGCACAAATCCCACCCATAAGCAGAGTTTTGATCTTAATTTAAGCCAATACTTCTGTGACTACCATGACAGAATATCTCAAGCTCAATTACCTCGGTCCATACCTTGCTCAAGGCAGACACACACAGCCTGGCAGACATCATGCTGTGCTTCGCTTCAAGGCAGAAGCACACGCAGAGCTTCTGAGCGCTCAGCTGACAAGACATCTTTAACAAGATGTCTTCAAGGAAACATTCCTGCCTTACAAGCAGTTGTTTAACAATCAGGCAAAATACAGCACAATAAAGGCAAGGAGCAGCACACTGAAAATCAGATTAACAAGAGAAGATCGAAAAAAAGTCTCAGGGTATTAAGTCTTCATTAAAAATACATTCTTCCCAATCTGAAAACAAGTAATTGATTTTTGACTGCATGATACAGAACAGTACAAAAATCACTCAAAACACTCAAAACTTTTCAATAACTTGTCTCAATATATCAAACAAAAACTTGGAAGACACCGGTATCTATATTTTTTGATATTACACCCGTTTCATACTTTCTTTTTTGTAATCTTACAAATCTAGTATTTTAACACTTACTAAATGTTTTTCCTACTGTTTTCTCTCAAAGTTTTGAAGCTAGTGCTGAGGCTGATATTACAAGTGCTTTCTGCTAAAAAAAAGTTCTGATCTCCTTAACACCTTGGCTTTTTTCTGGTTATCACTTCACTCCCCTGTGCCTGATCTACAGCATTAGTTGGTTTCCTTAGCTATAAGCTGTAAATTTGTATAACCATACCAGAAACAATTGTAAAATTAACATGTCAGCATTAGCTACTCATAGATCTGAGATGGAAAGAAAATGTAACTGATGCTGTCAAACATGTGAGTATCCCTCAGTAAATGAAGGAGTCAAAAGTGTCTTACACTAAAAGATGTGGACTATCGATGGGGGTTACTCTAGGAACCTCAAAAAGACTAAAAACACCTGAATACGATGCAGTATATCTGCTTCAATTTTTTTTCTAACACCAAAAGACGTTTCCTAGCTGAGCTGGGAAAGGCAGGCAAAGGTTGTAGAGAGGCAGGGGTTGGTCTCCTCTCCCACGTCACAGGCGATTCAACAAGGGGAAATGGCCTCAAGTTCTGCCAGGGGAGCTTCAGATTGGATATAAGGAAAAATTTTTACACTGAAAGGGTAAACATAGCGCTTAGACACATGGTTTAGTAATTTTTTATTTTTTTTTTTTTTAATCAGAGTTAGGTTGATGGTTGGACTAGATGATCTTAAAGGTCCCTTCCAACCTAGACAAATGCTGGTCACTAACACTTCATACAAAATGAGCTATTTTGATTCACCTCACCACTTTGGGGGACAGTAGAAAGAATGGATGGACATAATGGCACATCACCACTCGGAATTATTTGACTAACAAATAACAGATATGTAGAGAGTTGCAGTATAACCAGGTAACAGCACCATAAAATTTGTTGCCAATGCAACCTTCTCATTTTTAGCTTCCTTCAAGCCTTTTTTTTTTTCTCCCCCCTTAGCTATCTGAATTACATAAACTACCAGAGCGAAGT
Source organism: Gallinago undulata (assembly GCA_026546715.1). Classification (NCBI taxonomy): domain Eukaryota; kingdom Metazoa; phylum Chordata; class Aves; order Charadriiformes; family Scolopacidae; genus Gallinago; species Gallinago undulata. Next base: position 176,728,196 of record JAOTQQ010000001.1, on the reverse strand, counting down.
ACAAAGGTAAATGACACGTGGTTTTGGATAAAAATGCCTGACCGCTAAAGTACAAAAGCAAGAGAGACCCTGCTGAAGCCCAGGGAAACAACACAAATTTGTGTTTAAAACTCAGAGCGCTTCTGTTTGGATGACTTCACAGAGAACCAGGAAAGCAGCGTTAATCTTCCTCAAGTTTTAAAAATCAACAGTTATAAAAAGACAAAGATCATGAGTGGGTTTTTTTTTCTTCTGAAATAGCACATACTAGATCCCCCACTTCACATTTGAATAGCCCTGATGCAAAAACTTCCCTCCCTATGGGAAGGCTTTGTGCTTCTCATTTGTGCAGTGAAGGATCCATACTCAGCATCCAATCTTCCCACCCGCAACCCCTTTGCTCACTCCTGGAACCTGAAGCCAGAACTGTGTTTGGAGGCTCCTTGCAAGACCCAGGAAAGCAGCCAGCTGCCTCAGAAGAAGGGCCTTACAAAAGCCTTGCTGGCCAAGAAGCATTTGCCCAACTGGGGACTTAAAAGTAAGCTTGCCCAGCTGAGACATGGCTGTGTGCGTCTTGGGTCTTTATAGAGATAATGAGGAAGCCAGCCCTCCTTTTAAAGTGACAAAATTAAAACAGTAACATATCCTAAAAAAAAGTAACAGTTTTGAAAAGGCTTTTGATGCTTTTTTGTCATTGTTTTTTTGGTGCTCCGATACTCCTGAGTGTAGGGAGTAGATGTGTTTATGAAAATCAAGAAATGTACATGGCCTCTCCTGTCTCCTTCCTCTGTGCGACACTTGCTCCTTGACCACTTATCTTTTGGTTGCATTTCTAGTGGCATATTGGCATATATATGCATTATATTGGCATATAATCAAAAAACTGCAACATGTGCAGAAAAGAATGTACGTGACTCTCCCTTAAGTAATAAATCAGCGACATCAGGCAACACACGAAGAGGACCTATCAACAAGGCAGTAAAACTGACTTAGCTGAAAAGATACATTAAATTACCTTTATCAAATGATCAAAACCTATGTTTCCCTTGATCTCATTAAATTACAAATATCCTGCTGCTTCCACATGAAAAACGTGAAATCCTTCAGTAACAAAGTGCTTTTCTATTCAAGCTCTCTACATTTCTATAGCGAGAAACTCTTCATCGTTTGTAAACAGAGCAGAAAAAGTTTCAATGTTTCTGATGAAAACACCATGGTTTACATCCTATTTTAAGAAGACTGAAAACTAGTTTTATTTCCTGAAATTTAAGGAAAAAGAAATTGGTATCTAAAGACTTTTATTATTTACGTTTTTTAATTCAGCTGGCCTTAGTGGAAGAAATTTCACTGAAAAATATTGAATCATAGAATCACATGGGGTTGGAAGGGACATCTGGAGATCATCTAGTCCAACCCCCCACCACAGCAGGTCTACCTAGAGCACGTTGCACAGGAACTTGTCTGGGCAGGTATTGAATGTCTCCAGAGAAGGAGACTCCACCACCTCTCTGGGCAACCTGTTCCAGTGCTCTGCCACTCTCACAGTAAAGAAGTTCCTCCTCATGTTTAGATGGAGCTTCTTATATTCAGGTTTGTGCCTGTTTCCGCTTGTCCTATCACTGGGCACCACTGAGAAAAGACCAGCCCCGTCCTCCTGACACTCTCCCTTTAAGTATTTGGAAGCATTGATTAGATCCCCCCTAAGTCTTCTGTTCTCCAAACTAAAAAGACCCAAGTCCCTCAGCCTTTCCTCACAGGAAAGATGTTCCAGGCCCTTAATCATCTTTGTGGCCCTTTGCTGTACCCTCTCCAGCAGTTCCCTGTCCTTCTTGAACCAGGGAGCCCAGAACTGGACACAGTACTCAAATATTCACCTCGAACTTTTAATTTTCTGACAAAAAACATTTCAAACTCTTTCTGCTAGTCCTACAATCAAGCTATCACTTTCAGCAATTTCAAAATAGGTCAGCGTCTTAAAAGGCATCATACTAATTTTAAAACTCGATCATGCCATAAACTAACACTGTGCATTGATTTAACTGGAATATTTAAAGAGTTTTACTGCAGTTGCATACAACCATGTTGACCTCGGTACTGTTTACTTTCTATGGCTTGAGCAAATGTCGGAAGGTTGGGATGACTTGGAAGCTTTCTCCTCCTTCCAAGGAATCGTAAACCACCAGCTTATAGAAGCTCCCCAAATGGGCTGCCCAGGGAAGTGGTTGAGTCACCAGCCCTGGAGGTAGTTAAAAAACAAGTAGACATAGTGCTTAGTGACATGATTTAGTGATAGCTTTTATCAGTTAGGTTGATCGTTTGACTAGATGATCTTAAAGGTCCCTTCCAACCTAGACAATTCTATGATTCTATGATCCTGAATTGTGCAGAGGTTGCACATTATATAGAGAATGATGCCATTTGAAGTTCATTGAATTTTACAGCTTCTCCTACTATTTGCACTAGAAAAAACAAGCCTGAACTGCAGCTTAGTCATTTCTCCTGAACCTGCCTTTCACATACTTTCTACTTCGATCATTTCCTGCCATCGGCACACGGTACATGCTCGAACTGCACAGACACGGAGTAAAACCTGCCTGTTCCAGGCATGAACATTTCAGCTACACCTACAGCAAAAGCAACTAAAAGTGCCTTTTGCTTGAGAGGTCTGTGCAAGAAGAACAGTAGAGATACACAGCATGGTCAGACAGCTTAAACAAACAGTCTCCAAACCCAGTTACACAGATCTCCAAAGACTTTTCTCCCTTCCACCAGAGAATGAAAAACATTTAAGACAGACTGGGGGACAGAAACAAAGCATTTATTTCAAAAAAAAAAAACCAAACAAACCACCCACAAACAATTTTATCAACTCTACTACGGAGGTGAACTCTAAAAGGATTGGATTACCTTAAAAGAAGTAAAATTCCTATGAAATTCAGAAGTCATAGCTACCACAGATTTCTATTGTATTCAAATAAGGGAAACCTGCCTGTCTCAGAAAATTTAGAGAATAAAAAGTGGACTTAAAAACACAAGATGACTTTGAAATTTCATCACATCTCTTCTGGTGAGGAAACAGACCATTTTTACACTGACTTACATACATGCATTTAAGTCGTCCTGTGCATCTATACATTCCAGTGTTTTGCTGTCTCAGAGGAACACAGACAAAGAATACACGAAAACAGCTGTGAAATTTAAAGGAGTTACTTTGTTTTAGATGTACTATTACTCTACTGTCTTCACTTTCACTGTAGAGAAAATGCCCCATTTCTGCTTTCGGTTAGTAGAGGATCTGCTATAGGCAACTCCACAGACTTCATTACAAATATACCCACATAAGTCTTGCAGAGAAACCAAAGCAAATATGTACAGTATTACAGTCCAACCTGCACCCACAAACACAAAAAAAACAGCAGACAGAAGCCTTACATAAAAATTTCCCCATTTAAGAAAGGCTCATACAAAGCACCTCAACTCAGACACAACAATCCATCAGTAGGAGTTCTGCTACAGCCACTTCTCTATATTTTTTTAAAACTCAAGTACCAAACAAGTTCCTTGTTTGTCATTCAGTGGGCATTTTCTATCACTATTCTGAAGCATATAAACTAATGACTAAGCCATAGCAAAAACAAGACAGGTTTTGCCATTTACTTCCAGTGAAATCAGAGGCTGCAAATTAAGGCATTTCTGAACTTAGACCCAGAAATTACAATCTCAAAGAACCCGAATTTATCCCTCTGATACCTGACTATTCTGTCTGTTTTAACTGCAGGTAGCATATTAGTCTGCTACTTTTTAACTCTCTAGATTGGTTGACATGAGTCTTTAGACTATAACATGACGAGGAAAATGGAAACCAATACCAATACTGAAGATAGTTGGCCCAAAGCATCCACCACCTTCAAGTCAGTAAAACTTAGAGCATCTTCAATGGAATCCAGATTGGATATCTGCCTTATAAAGCTGTCATCCTTTATCGCCCCTATTCATTTCAAATAGGAAAGTATGACTATGCACACTATGTCTACATTACGGCTCATTTTCATCCTCCTCTGTGGAAAAACTAATCAGGCATACATGGCACTTTTTTATTATGCTATAAATATCACTATTTCAAACCATTTACATGAAAATAAATTACAGGGTGGTAGGCCAAAAGCATAGATCTCATTCTTCAGCTTAGCGGAGGCTTTTAAACCTCACACAGCCAACACTAAGTTAATGCCTGGCCCAGAGTCAAAGCAATAAAGGTTTGAAAGCCTCAAAATTGAACATTGTGCCACAACACTTGGGGCTCAGTTTCACAGTTGGCTTAAACTAGTTTAAGTGCACTGGTGCTTCTTTAAGTTACACATCAGCGCTTTCAGCTCTGTCCCTTGCTACGGCCCTAGCACAGCTATGCCTGTGTAAAGTATATATTTGTTAGGAGTAGTTTTAAACCAAATAGTTTTCCTTATTCAGCAGAGTGAATACACACAGGGCACAAGGGAAGAAGCAGAGAGAGTGGCCTGAAAGGCCGGCAGTAGCATTACTTTGAGCAACAGCCCACATTTAAACTGTTTAAGTGAATCATAAAAACCATATCAGAACCCAAGGAATTCAAATACAGAAAAAGTTATGGTAATAATTGTAAGCAGAAATGGGACCTTTGTGGTCTTTCCTAAATAAAGGGTACCTGATCTTATCTCCTGCCCCCGTATCAACCAACATTTTCTTTTTTTAATTTCCAAGATGATGTAACCGATAACTACCGACCCTCAATCCTACTGCTTCTGCCTCAGATTTGAGCTAAAAGTGAACTTTTTCATCTATACCACTAAACCACCAGAGACAGCAGCTGAGAAGGTTTGATAAAACCCCAGAACTCGAGCAAGGGGAGTGCAGGGCAGTGTACGCTTCGGGCCACTGCCTGGATCTACCACCACTGGAAGTATCCGGAGAAGCCAAACCCTATTGCATGGATGTCTCACCGGGAACTGCATGGGAAAGCTGCTGTTCTCAATACAATGCCTTTTTCTGAGGCCCCTTGTTTCAGAGGACTCACTCTGTTATAGCAAAAGATGAGAAATCCCTCATAAGAAGAGCACTTGCTCAGAGTGTGAGATGTGGGTTCCAGCCTCCCTTCACCTGCCAGGGTCAAACCAATACCTCTCAAAAAACAGCTTGCCTCTTCCAGGAAGATTATTAATACAGATTCAAGTGAAAATGGTTCATTTGTGACAAATATTCTTTCAACCAAACGTCAAGCCTCTGCAGAAGCTTAGCTGAGGGAAAACGGCTTTCCCTTTTCTATGTCTTTTGCATTTGAGAGCCTCACTCCATTCCTTCCAAGATTTCAGCAGAAAATTTTAAAATATCACATGAGAAGCACGTCCTTTGTCCTTCCTCCAAAGTTTTGACATTTCTTTCCTTACCCTCTACGTGTTTAGCTGATTGCCATGCTGAAAATACCACTGCAAAAGGTGGTCAACAATGTAATAAAAAAGTTCATGAAGTACTGAATTTGTTTCATAAAACTTCAAGATAAGGAACATCAGTAACGAGCAGTTGTGGGGGGGAGGTCAGCTGAAGTACTCGTAAGAGCTGCTTATCAGTACTAGTGATATGCTAAATAATCATATAAGTGATCTTACAATGCAGAATTTAAAGAGTTTATTTGCTGACTTACATAATTAGAAAGTAATACTTCGTCGCATTAATCAAGTCCAAGTTCTGCTTTTTTGGCAACATTTCTCCCCTAACAAGCATTTTCATGTCAGTATTTATCTATTCTAATTAGCTTACCAGCTTGAACAACTCTTATGAAACTTTTTTTTCTCTAACGTCCTACATTCCAGTTTTGTGAAGGAAACCAAACTAATAACATAGGGTTGTTTTTTTTTAAAGTCTATGAATTCACATAAATCTTATTGAATGACTATGGTAAATTCTTTCAATACCTTCATAATGTTACCCTTTATAAAAAAGGGAATAGGAATGTGACTGCGGGCTTTGTGCTGTCTCTGACAAGCAGAGGTTAAAATCCTCTTGTACAAAATCAGAGGCCTCCATTCAGCCAAGAGGCTGCAAGCACTAGATGCGGTGATTGCAAGTAATTTGGTACAAAAGTGAAATACATCCTCAAGAATTACATGAATAAACACCAGTAATCTTGACATAGAACCCGCCTACCTCAATCCTGCCCAGAGAATACATGTTGGGCAAAAACTATAGCTAAAGATCTGAAAAATAAGAAGTAATTGCCTTAGAACTAAACAAATTACAAATGCCTTTCTACAAGTTCTGTTCCCCTGACCCATTTCATCCTGTATGTTTAAAATAGCTTCCAAAAAAATACATGAAGCTTCTCCTATTTCCTTCCTATCGTTCCTAGTATTTGCTTACTATAGCAACTGATTTATTTAAATTCTTTTCCCCCCGCATAAAAAACCTGATGTTTTGCACTTGCAAAATTTTTTGGATAAGAATTTTTAGTCATGAAACATCTGGCAAAGTTCTTTCAACTCCAATTAAGCTCTGAATTTCTAATCCTGTGATTTAGAAAGTCAAAGCTTGAGTAGAGCCAGAATTTGCCACAGTGTTAGGGAAAGCCATTTAACTTCCTACATATAAGGTGGAAAGAAATTTCAAATAGTGAACTTATTTCAGTTATGTTTGCGGAGTGATTGAATAAACATGTATTTTTTTAAAGGTCAAGAAAGTTATAATGAGAGTTCAGGAACTCTGGTATTTTGTTCCAAGTAAGCCATCTCTCTTTCTGCCTGACAGTTTAGAAATTCATTAGAAATTCAGAAATTCATCCTATTCCTATCCATTTAAATAATGTTGCCAAGAACCCTTTTTCCGCTTTCCTTCCCTCAGAACAATGTCAATATCCAGTTTTCAAGCTTTTCACCTTTACGATCCTCTAACTTTGCTTTTTAGCCCATCCCTTTTAAGCCACTCGATCTATAAATTAAAGCTTGAAGAAATTTTGTGTTACCTAACCCCCCCACAAGCCTACTGTAGGATCAGCTACACTGCACTTGTATGTCATATTCACACGCTTCTAAGGCATGATGCCATGCTGCCTCCTCCCCAGGGAATACACTGAATACATAAATTAGCTTTCCTGGTTTAATCTGCGAAGTACAACTCCAAACATCACCTCGGGATGTACGTGAATACATGTTATGTATTGCCAACTCTCCATGTCAGTGTCCCTAACAGACACCTGTACAACATCTGCTACGTATGCCATAGGGCCTCTGAGCAGTACTGTACTGCACAGCAGCACAACTACAGAAAATGAAGAATTCAAAACCGGGGCTGCAGGGATAGGTAAGCAGGTGTGGCATTTCTTACCTGCCGTTGCTGCATATATCAGAGGGATATAGAGGCCACCATTTAAAATCTATCAGATAATAAACAGACACATTAATAACATCTTACCCAACTATTGCTTGTTTCTCTGGGTATCTATATAGTCATGTTCTCAGAAAAATTGATTTTGAGAATGTAAGCAAAAACTGATGCTGGGACTTTCCATGAGTTACATAAAAACTGCAACTCAAGAATCTTTACACAAGTTGCCCAGGGAAGTTGTGGATGCCCCATCCCTGGAGATGTTCAAGGTCAGGCTGGATGGGGCTTTGAGCAACCTACTCTAGTGGGAGGTGTCCCTGCCCATGGCAGGGGGGGTGGAACTCGATCTTTAAGGTCCCTTCCAATTCAAACCATTCTATGATTCTGTGATTCTATGATTCCAAGTATTTATCAGTCATCTGTTAGTGGCCTATCACACTGCTGTAACTGTTTGTGTCTATTTACAATGCAAACTACTAACCTGCGTGTTCCCTAATACCATTTACATAATTCCAGGTAAGCTTAATGTGTTCATTAGCATTAACTGGACTTTTGAGGTAACAGCTTCTTTTACCATTAGACACTGCACATTTCTATTAGCACCATCACAAAAATTACTTTCAAACTTGTAATATTGTGCTTTAAAAAATTAATACCATATTTTCAATATAGCTCAACTATTGCAGTAAAGAAACCAAATAATGTAAAGAACAAACTCTAAAATGTAAGCAGAGGGTACATATAATATTTTCTGAAATGAAATATCCTAAAAATATCTTCAGAACTTGTATGACAAACTCCAGGACACAGTTCTGCACTTTCCTCTATCACTGTGCATGGGAAGCTTTTCCCAAAGCACTGCTCCAGAAGACTTTTACACAAAATCAAAATGAAACAAGAAAAACAATGTCAAATCAGTAGTATTCTCCCCCTTAATAAGATTCTCCCCTTTTCTCATTCTATTACAAGTTCCCCTGTAAATCAGAGTATTTAGACAGCTTCAAATAGACTTGCAAGTATTCTGAAGGATATCACATTACATTAAGGGATACTGCAACAACTGAACAACAGTCCAAACAGCAGCAGTTTGGATCCAAAATTCCACTTCAAAGGAGAGGGTTCCAGCTAGGAAAGCAACAGAATATATTTATTTGCCTCTTAGTTGCTTAAAAATTATGAATCAACACACGTTGGTTATCCTTTCTGCCTATATCAGTTCTTACATCACATTTCCTAAGTAAAAACATGTTCTCTGCAGTCCAGTTCTCTTTACAATACTAGGTATATAAAGGAGACTACCAGAAACAGCAAGGAAGGGACTTCATATAACTAATTGAAGTGATTCAAAGAAACCGCTTACACACAGACAGCAAATACTGTGAAGTGTTTCAGAACTAGAGCTTGACTAAAATTTTTTTTAAAAAATGATTGTCCTGTTCATTGCACATATTTTAAGACCAACGAACCAAAGCAATCTGTTGTACTCAAGTTATGTAGAGAGCCTGCAACAACAAAATAGCTTTGCTATACATATAATTGGGTTTAAAAAGCCTTCCTCTCCATGAATTCAAGAGCAGAGTTAAAAAGGACTCCAGCAGCCTGAATTTATACAACAGGAGAGAAATTGTTTCCTCTTTCTGCAAGCCAGAGAGGAGCAGTTGTGTTTCCTACAAAGGAAATCAAAACAATTCTGAAGAGAAAATAGAAGCATTTCAAATGCACAGGAATGAAGACCTGTCGTTTTATTCTGAGCTTCCTTTTAAAGCATTTACACACATAAAGAAATTATTTTAACTTAGAGAACCTAAAAGACTCACAGTTCAAATACTTTAGCTCCTCTTTCCTTTTCTTTTTTTTTTTTAATATTTGAAAGATTTTTGGGAGCTATTTATTAGAACAGAGCTAGCAAAACAAAAACTAATCAGGAAAACTGGTTCTAGAAGGTCAGTCAAGTTTTCAGAGAAAAACACTTATAGTTTTATTTTCGCTTTTACTTATAATTTGTATGTGTAGAGTCTTTAACTGGCTATGCAATAGTCATGAAGGGTCAATTTGGCTACATAAAAATAGACTGTTCACCCTAAATCTTATAATGCTCATTTAAAGATATGCCTAGTACACTGAAAAAATTTTAAGGGGAGGTGAAAAGGGAATTTTCAGTGCACTAACTACTTCACACTGTCTCCACAGGTGGACACCATCACTCCATTTTAAGAAAGCCATTAAGTCATTTACAAGACACAGTTTTACAGCAACTTATGAGTGTCTGAGCAGGCAGCTCCTGAAGGGTAGCTGAGAAGGTTGAAGCTGCCAGCTCTGCTTTCTCTGTACCTAGTTCTTCATAGACTCATGGCACTGAATCAAGTGAAGACTTTTAATAGATCCTTTTGCTTGGCAAGAATCTAATCTAAAAATACAAAATTTTAATCTTCCTACATTTTTATCACATTCACTAGCCATGGTAATTATCCCAGTATCATATTTAATAAAGGGTTCTCCATCCAAGGACTTCAAACTGATTTTAACAATTAAAATGGCCTCGCATTCCAGTGAGGAAGTGAAGGAGCTCTTACACGGAGGAAAGCTAAGCCACAGTCATAGAAAACTTTGCCACGATTGGAACTGAAAATCTGTGGCACAGCCAGAGAAAGACTTCCTGGCTCCCAACCCTGTGTCTCAACCATAATAAATTCCTTCCTGTACATACACACTCCAAAAGAAATTCTAGTAAATAGACTAGAAATGCATCAGAAGTCATCACTAACACATGAAAATGATTAGATAAATAATAAATAACATTTTGGGCAAAGAAAATACTATCCTGTCAGGGTTTGTTTTCACTGCAATAGACATCACGAGTCCTTTTGCATAAAGATGCCTACCTGAAGTGAGAACAAATGCCTTTACCATGATACAGTCGTGCCTCTACAAGCAGTAATATTGGTTTAGTTATAGAATAATGGTGTTGCACGTGGTGCTATGTGCGTCTCTAACAACCTTAATTCTAACAGTGCATACTCTGGTTTTGGAAGCCCTAGTAAGAATTTATTATAATGTTATTAATGTTGAAGTTGTTTTCTTCCTCTAAAGCATGAGCTTTTAGTAATAAAAGGCATTGGTGCCAGACTAAATGCAGTACACAAGTCAAGTTCAAAACTCATTTCACCTTTGACTACAACTTCTGTTTGACTCCAGCACTGAAGACAAGGGTACACCACTAGCCAAAACAACTCCAAAGGCTTGGAAAGCCTTCCAACACGTATTTTATTTCAGTGAAATACTTACCACTCAACCTGGACATCTGAATTTAAGGGACCCTGCCCCTGTGTCCTAAATGAGAGCAAGTCTCCAACTCTATGACACATGGGGATAAGAGGAAGCAGCAGTTATTGGCAGTGTCCTATGGCTGCTTGTTATGGTTTGAGAAAACCCATAACAATATATTGTTGTTTAGACAATTATTTTATCACCTGATGACCCCTCCCCACCTGGAAAGGGGAATCGGGGAACCAAAAGAAACACAAGGGTTGAAATATAAATAGATTTAAGAGACTAAGACTAAATAATTAACAATAATACTAAAGAACCAGTATTAATCCCAATACTGATATAAGATATACAAGAATTATACTCAGCCAATTCTCTCAGCAGGAAGCTGTGCGCTCCCAGCAGTGGACAGCAAATGTCGGACACTGCGAGTGCAATGGCTTCAGGAGGAAGGGAAGGCCTCAGGGGTCCGGCACCGGGGCAAGGAGTTGTCTGGGCTGCTGCCATCAAGAGAGAGAGAGCCACCCAGCAAACTTTTCTAATTTATATTGAATGTGACATTCATGGCATGAAATAATCCTGTTGGCCAGCCTGGGTCAAATGCCCAGGTCTTGCTCCTCCTTGTCCCTGCACCTGCCAAGGCTCGGAAACACTAAGACCTTGAATCCCACAGAGCCTGGCTGGCCACGAAGTAAAAATTTTCACAAATTCAGACACCAGAGTCTTCTAGCAGTGCAATTTTCTCCACTATTAGAAGAGAAGTTAGTCCTGTGTCTCTCAACCCAGGACACTGCTCTACTAGCCCACTGCTAGGGTTATAAGGACTTTTCCTCCTGGTGCCCTGTTCAACCCTGGGAGAGGTTTGACATATGCATCCAAGATTGCTCAAGGGTGTAAAGAGACCTAGATTACCTAAACGCGAGTATCTAAACTCATAGAAGCAGAGCTAAGTGGTAACCAACTGAAGGAACGTAGAAAATCTGCCTGCTGCTGACGTGAGAGATAATTTCAATCATCTCATCAGCTCTCAGCTTCAAGGAGACCACGCTCCCTTCCCCTCCGATGCCTCTTCAAGAGCTGCAGGAAGCCTGTTAATGGAAACGGAGCCTTTGCTCATCTCACACTCGTGACAAATGACAGGTTCTAACTCATTCCCGTCTCTGATGCAGACGGACTTACATACGCATCTCCCTGTAGTGGCAGTATTATTTCCTTTGGAGAAAAAACAAAACAAAAAAAACCCCTTCACATACAGGGCCCTCCCTGCAGCTGCTTCCTCCTGCCCTCCCCTCCTCCCCATCCCAAAGGAAAATTTGCCCTTGACGAAGGAGCATAAGCTAGGTCAGTACCGCGTCAATTCTTCCTCCATAATAACTGATGGACTTTTTTTTTAAGCATTGGGGCTTACTGAAGGCCTTTCCAAACCTGACAGCACAGCGCCCAACGTCTTGAAAGGTGATCTAAAGGGAAGGAACGTGCACCATGAAGTTTCCTCCTGGCTCCTGATGGATCCCAGCCAAAAGGGAACTGCTCTCAACTCCTGCAGCACACTAATGCAGGTTCTTCAGCCCAGAAAGGCTCACACAAACTAAGGTACTGCTTGATAAGTCAGCCACGTCTAATTTAAGTTAAAGGGGGGGATGCAATTCACCTTTGCCATTCACATTTTTATACTAAAATGAGTCAGACTGCCCGCTTCAGTCATATACCTCCTCGCTGAAACGCGATACAAAGTAAAAACCTGTCAACTTGGGGTTTTCAAATCATCTTCTGCAAGTAGAGAAAGCCTGCAGCTGAATGCTATTTCTTGAAGCATATAAATATCACTTAATTCTTCAATTAGTGTAAGATGCACGTACTGCTTTGCACTAAAACAGTGTAGGCGGAAGAGAAAGTCCTAAAGCCAGCAGAAGCATATACCCAAGTCCCCAAAATATAGCTCTGAGTAGTGCCCACGTTGGTAATAGGAGCAATAAGACGGGTCACAACAGGGCATGGGCTCTGAAGGACGAACTGAAGGCTGAGGACGCACCTTCACGACTGCTCTGAAACACGTTTACCATGGCAAAACAGACAGTGGCCCTGGTCAGACACCCCCACACCTTCGCCCAAGCAGGAAATCAATTACTGATGAACACAAGAGAGACCTACTCGTTTCTATTCATTTCTCCCTCTTAACATTAAATATTGCTCCAGGTTTTCAAATGCGACACCAAATTTCTGTAACTTCAGGGACTTTCAATTCCAGTAACTGAGCCTGCCCCACAGAGTTTTCCCACGTGAACAAAGATGGAGCAGGAAAACTTGAGCTCCGAGCTCCTTTTCTTACAGGAAAACCCCCCTTTCACCATGCAAGGCTGCTGGGAACAGGAACAAAATTAAACCACGTGTTAAATCGTTGTGAGGAAAGCCAGGTAAGGACAGCTTTATGCTAAGGTGCAAGTTAAGTTGGATACACAAGAGACTCTGCCAAGCTCACATTTTCATTTCTTGCTGAGAAGTGAGAAACACACCACGCTTTTACGGTAAAGTATGAATTTAAAAAATAGTCAAAAAAGGTTTCTTTCTTGTGGTTATAGCCTATTGAAGTGAAACTGCCTGATTTCACCTCAAAAAAATAAAGGTCAAAAAGAGTTTCACAGAAGAAACTTACCAACAGGAAATAAAATAAGCAAGACCCATTTTTGCATGTTTCTGAATTTTGCCTGACATACCTTACCTTAAGAAATTATGCCAAAAACCCTGTGAAGTGCTATTATTTATTCTCCTTTACAGCAGACTAGAAAGGTTTTGCCCAGAGCCTTGCTTAGGTGCAACTGATTAAAATTTAGTTCAAAAGAACCATGCCACCCAGCCAGATATGAAAAGATTTGTTATTCTAAGACTTAGAAATAGACTGGTTTTGATGCCAGAAGTGAGTCTATCCAAGCTGTTGTTAAATGAGTCTGTCTAAACTGAGATTTATCTCATATCTGCCCCTAAAGGCAATAAGAGCTGCTTTTTTTATATTTACCTCACAATTTAATTAGTTACAAGATGTTTTCGTTTCATTAATCAGTGACTAATGGGAGTATTTTGTGCATGTGTGACAACTGGCTCCCTTTAAATTACCAGGAACAATTGCATAGCACAGTATTTATTTTGGTATATTTATTCTGTGATAACATATTGAAGAAAATGCTTTCTGTACCACAAAATTTAAAAAAAAAAGTTGAAGAATATTTTTTTCTATAAAAAGAACCATCTTTCTGATTGGAAAGTGAGCTTGAGATACAGTTTGTAGTAAGAAACAAGTTAAAAATTTCTCCTCCCACTGCAACACATCTCAGTCCTGGGACTACCCAAGAGCAACCCACGGGTTCATAATCTTTATGCCTCTTGCTTTTAGTAATTATTTGGTGAAATTATTAAATCACCTATCAGCATTACTTTGTCGCTCCTGAGGTTTGTACTGACGTGTATTGAGGGAAGTGAGATAGAACCACTCAGCTGATTTCTGGCTATTAGCATTATCTATCACAAGCAAAGATATCTATTTAAAAACCTGTAACGTTAGTTCAACCCTCCGTAAAACACAAAATCCCACGATTACTACTATCTCCCAAGAAAAAGAGGAGTTTTAAGGCAGGAAGAGTTGTTCGGAGGCTGAAAAGTCTCCTATTTGGAGAAAAAGATCTTGTGGTGAAGCTTTTGCGCTCCCAACGCTGTTGGCAAAGGACGTTTTGGGGGAAAGCAGGGAAAGAGTTAACAGGAGGCTGCTGGTGACCATTTGCACGCCTGCTGCAAGGTAGGGTCCCGGCAGACACATTATCAGCTTAGGGGAAGGCAAACAAAACCCCGAAATGAAACCATTCTCAGCGAGTCCGGCCTCTTCTTCCTGTGATGTCACGCTACTAATTGCCGGAGCTCTCCTCTCCTCTCTCCAGAAGGAGCGGGGCTGGCGAGAGGTGCGGGACGCCGGGGCTCCGCTCTTGCAGGAACAAACACGCTCTGGAATTCGGTCTCTGCCCTCGAAAAGCAGCTCCCTTCCCACCCTGTGGGGCCAGCAAACGCTCCGAGGAACAAAAAAAAAAAAAAAGAAAAAAAAAGCTCCTTTTACAGAAAGAAGGCAGCTGAGGGAGAAATGCAAGTGCCCACACTCCGCGGCGTCCGGCACATGCTCCCAGAGAATTTGGAGGGACTGGACTTTGCCACTGCGATCCGCAGCCAAGAATAAGGTGGAAAGTTCTACAACGGCTCCATCAAACCGAGGTGGGGGTGGGGGGGGAATGGAAGCAAGCAAGCTTTGGGATGACCTCATCCACCACAAAGGATAGGGGGTTTTGACTTTGGAAGGCTGGCGATGTGATTACAAACAGCACTCGGACAAGAAGAGTGACCTGCTGGAGATGTGCTCCCCTGCTCCGGAGCTGGCCTTTCTGCCATGAAGCTTTACCCTGCAACCAACTGACCAAAGCACTCGGTTCAAATACCTCTGCAAGTTCTTCTGGAATTAAAAAACAACAACAACAACAACAACAAGTTGCAATAAAAATACCAGAGAAACCTCCAAATCACAGGAATTTTAAATATACCATTATAATGGTAAGCTCTAATTGTTCCACTGAGGACTCCTTTAAATATACTTTATATGGGTGTATCTTTAGCATGGTGTTTGTTCTCGGCCTCATAGCAAACTGCGTTGCTATCTACATTTTCACTTGCACATTAAAAGTGCGGAACGAAACCACGACTTACATGCTTAATTTGGCAATATCGGATCTGCTTTTCGTCTTTACCTTGCCCTTCAGGATTTATTACTTCATAGCAAGGAACTGGCCCTTTGGAGACGTTCTTTGCAAGATTTCTGTCACCCTCTTCTACACCAATATGTACGGGAGCATTTTATTTCTGACTTGCATAAGCGTGGATCGCTTTTTAGCTATAGTACACCCCTTTCGGTCTAAGACTCTCCGAACAAAAAGGAACGCAAAAATTGTCTGCGTGGCGGTATGGATAACCGTGTTAGCAGGCAGCACCCCAGCAAGCTTCTTCCAGTCGACGAACCTCCGAAATAGCACTAAGCAGAGATCGTGCTTTGAAAACTTTTCGGAGGACACCTGGAAAACCTACCTATCCCGGATTGTTATCTTCATTGAAACCGTCGGGTTTTTCATTCCACTCCTCCTGAACGTGACCTGCTCTACCATGGTCTTGCGGACTTTGAACAAACCGCTTACTTTAAGTCGGAATAAATTAAGCAAGAAAAAGGTACTCAAAATGATTTTTGTCCATCTGGTGATATTCTGCTTTTGCTTTGTGCCTTATAACGTTACCTTAATACTTTACTCCCTCATGAGAACACAGACCTGGATTAATTGTTCAGTGGTCACTGCAGTCAGGACTATGTACCCCATCACCCTGTGCATCGCCGTTTCAAACTGCTGTTTTGACCCCATAGTCTATTACTTTACATCAGACACAATTCAAAATTCAATAAAAAAGAGCCGGTCCACGAGACCACGGGACATCAGATTCTCCGAAAAGCCAGTTTCAGAAAACTTCATTCAACACAGCCTTCAGACCGTAAAAACAAAAATATTTGACAGTGACTCTACAATATAAACTGTATTAAAATATTACTGGGACTGAACTGGAATTAGAAGCCTGCACATTTCTTCAGCTGAGGAAATATATTCTGATATGTAAATGTTACACTTCCTTCACAACAGAAAAGTTTGTGATAAGACTGTAAAAGTGTTAAGCATAATTGAAAAAAAGTATTTTACACAAAAGAAGTATTTTAAGAATTCATGTCAAATGTCTGTTCTGACGGGTTGTATGTTAGAAAAGAACTTCTGACTTCAGATTAGGTTAACCAAAGTCCAAAGACTGACTATCCAGTTAAAAACAAATTAAGAAGTTGGTGGTTTTTTTCTCAAGTTAAAACAATTGCTCATTTTTTATAATGATACAGGTTTCCAAGTTATGGATGGGGGTGAAACTACCTGGTTTACACTGCAGGATCCAGTTTCGGAGGAAAACAATATCATACTGATTATGTCACTTCAGCTACTCTGTCTGCTCTGGAGTTTCCTTTCTCTCTCTATCCTCCTCCCTCCCCCTGTCTTCCTCCCTGCACCTTCCTTCTTAAAGACCATTTTGCTCTTAGGAGGCTTCAAGGACATAATTTCTCCCAGGTTTATCTGATAAAATATATGCTCTCTTGACAAGCCTGGCCCCCATAAAGCAATTAAAGCTTCTGGTAGTTTAGGGCATCTGGAAACAACTCAGACAAACTGGTTTTTCTTCTCACCTCTGTCTCAGATGTCTGTGTAATTATAACAAAATAACCTGATGACTGAAGTTAGTGCTTTTGGTACAGTACCGCTGTATTAAAATCTTTTGTGAGAAGTTCTTCAGCTCAACATGACTTCTGAGCAAAATAACATCCTCCAAATAAGGTAATTCAATCTCAAAGTAGTAGTTGCTTAGAAAAACATGACCTTTGCTAACTAGAAACAAGCATGTGTATCAACCCAGATATTTCTTCTAGGAAATTATTTGGTGTCCCATAAAGAAATTCAAGGCAATTTTTTTTAGATTGAAACTTCCTCTCAGGCTTTGAGTCCTAGAAACATTTTTAACATGAGCATTTAAATTTTCAAATGTTATTTTCCTGGAAACTTTGTAAAACCTAATAATAAATTACTTGGGGCTATATGTTGGTAAAATTAATTAAGACACTTTGAAAAGTTGAAGTCATGTAAAACAATTCTATGTCTACTACTGTTACAAGCAGAAATATATTGATAGAAGTGCTTTAAAACTTCCTGTTATGTATGTTTCCCAGCTATTAGAACATTGTGTACATTTTCCTCAAAGATAACTTAACATTGCTGTAAAATTAAATAAATATCCAAAAGGAAAAAGTAAGCAGTAACTGTTGGTTTTTCCTCCCCAAAAAAACAATGCAGTAAAGAGTAAGAACCGGGTTAAAATGAATTTGCATTTCAGATTTAGGGCAGTTGGTTGCAACACAGCTATAGCTCTGAGGCATTTTTACTTCAGGGCAGTATATGGAAGTGTGAATCAGTGTTGGAGAAAACGCATATTGAGCTGTCAGAATACACGATATGTTATATGACTGATTCTACTTCCCTTTGCAAAACTTTTCCTTAATTGTTTTAAATCAACTGTATGTTGCCTGCTGTTACTGGAAAACCGAGTTACTCAAAAGACTGATAGAAACTAATGCCAACTGAATTTTAAATTTAACAGCATTTTAAATCTTTATCCACACAACTTATGAAAGGAAAATTCAAATAGCATGAGCTTAAGCTACAGAGATAGCTTAGATATAAATGTCTGCATAATATCTGAAAATAGGCAGTTATCTTAGTTGGGGCTCCTAAAAATCTTCTGATTCATATTTGACTTCAGAAAAATGCACAAAAATCTCAGCACGAGTAGAAATTCCAAATGGTTTCCATGTGCCACTGACAAAGTCAAAGTCACTTGCAAATGTAAAGTTCAAAAGCCAGATAAGCATCCCTAATGTCTCGATGCATCTCTCTCTAAAAAGCCTGTTTAATATTAGTCTCCCTCCAAAGACTTTGAGAATAAAGCCCTTGATGTCACTGCTGAGCGATATTTGCAGGCTACGACTGTCCCCGAGCTTGGCAAAGCTGTTATTCAGGTGAGTGACAGCTTGTTCAGTGGCACCTCTGCCTTACAGCAGCGAACGGCCCCCCAAGCCTCACCCCAGTAAAGAGAAGCCGCTCTTTTCTGAGATTACAAAACAGCCAAAAAAAAAAAATCGAAAATAAAAATCACTGACTTAAAAGCAGAACAAGCAAATAAAGTCGCCTACTCGCCTTTAAACCAGACTTTCCTTGGTGTACTGGCTCAAAGAGCCTGGGGAAGGTTGCAGCAGTAGCTCTCTCTGCCTTGCACTCACACTCCAGGGCAGCAGCTTTCTTGCTTTTTGCAATAACGTCATACAATAGCTTTCCAACCAGCTGACAGCTTGATATCTTGGAACTGTTTGAGGAAACTTTATACTTTTTTTATTTATGTTTTTTATTAAACATACTTCACTCTTTCTATGGGGGTTGGGGGGGGGGGGGAAGCAAACAAAGAAACTCCAACCTAAAACAACCCCCAAAAAGAACACGGGTCAAAAAAGCACCAGCTGTAATTCAGAGAATCTGACCATTACTTGAGACATTCCTGATCTGCCTGATTCACAAGCCAGGGAGTGAACCCGTACCTCCCACAAGAAGCTGATATAAAGCCAAGCTACCAGCTTTTCAAGACTGGATGAGGTTTTCTCCACCTTTTCTGGTTCTGCAACAGATGAGAGCTGCAGATGGCGCAATGTTTTCACTGGTACATTCCTGAATAGCTGCGCTCCTTCCCTCTGCTCCTGCCTTTGATACCAACTCTTCTGTCCCTCTGGTAAAGCTTATCCCAAAATTTAAATCTAGATGAGAAGTTGTGCTCTTACGTCATGCCTAGGCATCTCAAGTAAGAAAGACTTAGGTTGCCTGAGCTCCTGAGCACCTGAAACTGTTGCATCTAGTACTTCCTAAAAGTACATTATCTTCATTCATACACCTATGCAGGGGGGGGAGAGGGATGTTAAGAGTTCAGTCTT
This sequence comes from Gallinago undulata, assembly GCA_026546715.1. Classification (NCBI taxonomy): domain Eukaryota; kingdom Metazoa; phylum Chordata; class Aves; order Charadriiformes; family Scolopacidae; genus Gallinago; species Gallinago undulata. The sequence continues at coordinate 176,708,962 of JAOTQQ010000001.1, read as the reverse complement.
AGGATCAAAACTTACAGCTTTGTAGTCTGGTTTCTTCATCTACAGAGTGCAGATACTGCACATGAACCATGATAATAAAAGCCAAGAAATTTCAGTTGATTCTGAGCATTTTTTTGGTCTGAACCAAGGTAGACAGCCATTGATAACTAGACAATTAACCAGCAGTTTCACAAGACAAGGAAAAAGAAACAAACTTTCTATCAACACATCTGATTTACCTCAACATACCATTACTTTAAAAGCAAAAGATGCCCCATTTTATACTTTCTAAATTCAGCTTGAAATTTTAATTTCTGGCTTTCTCAGGAACAGAACACAACTTAAAATTTGTTTTACTCAGCATATAGCTTTTTGACATTTAAAGAAATACCAAGTTAAATACATCTTTATATTTTTCATTTAGAAATGTTTAAAAAAAAACAACCCACAGGTGATACTTCAGGCAGGTAAGAAGTCCTTAACTGGGATTAACCTCTGAACTTTTATTTCTTAAGGAAGTAACCTCAGTCACAGAAATGCAAAGACTAAAAAAGAGCTTGGGAGATCAGGCAGAAGATGTGAATAGCTGTACTGTATCAGACCCCAGACATTCAGCTCATCTGCAATCCTGCCTCAAACAGTGGCCAAGGCAGGAGGCCTGGGGAAGAAGATAACAGCAGGAAAGGCTTACAGGATTCTCTCTCGCCCAAATTCTGTCCCACTTCACCAGTTGTATCTCAGGTCTTTCTGGGTCAGATGTGTTTGTTTTCAGCAACACTAAAAATTTTTCTTCTGTGAGCTCGTCCTTTTGAACTCATGCAAACTTTTCAATGTGCACAGCATTCTGCAGTAAAAAGTTCAGTGGAAGAGGAACAAACTTAAAAAAAACAAACAAACAAACGAACAAAAAAAACCCCTCCTTTTGTTTCAAATCAACTAGTTTCATTACTACCTTATTTCTTTTGGAAGAGCCAAGCAGCACTTGATTGCCATTCAGCCTTTCCATATCACTCATGATTATACAGCTTTTCTGTCATCTCTTGCAAATGAGAAAGTGATTTTCATTTGTAATTTCAACCACCATCATTGCCAAAGATCAGATTTTCAGAATTACATAAAGAATTCAGCTAAAATTACAGTAAACCCAGCAAAGTTCACTTTGACAATGATAATTTTTAAAATCCCACTTGGGTGTAGTATCCACTAGCATTATTTATTCCCCAAAGTTATTTTCTAGGAATTTCATCAATGAAGAGCAAGTTCATAATTTTTCAGCGGTAAATGTAATAATATAGGGTTCTTGCACCTGGGCAGACCTGTAAATCCTGACAAGATCCCTTTTTTGCCAGACTATTATCATTTATACCTCAGGGTTACTGGCATTTGAGCATCACTGACAAAATGGAAGAGGATACATTTCAAAAGCTAAAGCAAATTGTAAATCAGAACGATTCTAAATCTAGAAGTTGTAAATGTCTGGACTGCATTTGTTAGCCAATTATCAGAGTACTGAAAAAAAAACTATAAATACAACTGACAGTGACTGAATTAGCACATTTTCAGAATGTACTCAACAGAGCTCATTTTAAGATGAATGCAAATTCAGAAAGCCACGTCTGCACAGTCAAATACTTCTGCAAGAAGTTGGATGGAGAAGTTTGTTCTAGTCCTCTAATTCTGCTTTGACACTGAAACTTTTCACATTTATCATCTCCCTCTTCCCTCCCCACCCCCCCATCCAGTTCCTGTTATACAATTAACTGCTTATAAAACAAGCCCAGTTTTCCCATAAGAAAACTGAACACAAAATTAAAACAAACAAAAAGAACCTTGCACATGTCATCTGGTCTTCTATAAAGCCTACAATTTTGCTGGAAAACTCCAGAACTGAGAATTTAGATTTAAAATGTTTTTTTTCTATTTAGCAAGCAGTCTGTCCACTCTAGTTATAACAAACCTAAAAGCTGTCCTGCACTAAGGGATAAGTTTCCTACAGTTTAAACATGAGAATCAAAAACCACAAGCAGTGACAAAGGAAGGCCTCTAATAAGAAGTCACTGTCTTTTTATGAAGAGATAAAAGAATACTTTTCCACACATAGAGCTTTAAGATTTGCCCTAACTCCAACTTTTTTAAATAGTGAGTTCCTGCCTTTAACAAAAAAAAATTCTTAAGTAACAGTGCTAATAACAGGACGCAGCTGAAATTAATGCCATTGTCTTGGGAATAATACGTCTAATCTCACATGAAGACAACTGTGGCTATACTAACTCTTCTGCTTTTCAGATGAATTCTGAAAAAAAAAAAGAAATGCTGCTTTATGAAAGGAAGTCAATTGTACACATCAGTTGCAAGTCTTTGCTTTTCTGTGAAATTATGCAACACTAGATCTACTAATTTTTAGATGTTTGTCCTGGTAAACACTTTCTGAAAACAGCTATTAATGTAATGAAAACTGAAGACACTCCTAGTCACTCAGAAGGATTACTGGATTACAAAAAATTTACCATTTGTCACAGCATCAAGAAATACACTTGACTCAAGTTGGAAACATCTATAACAAGATTTTGATGCTTTTATGTACACATAGCATTGCAGGTATTTCTTGATGCTCTGTTACACATATAGCAAAACATGGCAAAAACTGAGGACATAGATGGTGAAGCAGGTACCAAAATAACTGCCTTTTCAGCCCTAATAAAAATATTTTTTTATTAATGAAGCCAAGTCTGAAGAGTCTTGGTCTACTTGTTTAATTAGATTATTTTTTACTTGTGAAAGAAACCTTACCATATATACTGCACGCTCACATTGTGTTTCACGTGATCCTGTGGGTGGGCAAGTGTGGGGAAAAAAAAAAAATCAGCAGCTGTTTCTGTCCAGATAAGATCTGTGAGTTCCTCTGAGCTGCTGGAGGGTGCAAGAGGCACAGACAGAGCATGCCAAGCAGAGGCTCTGTTCTAGGCAGGCTGACTCCTGAATGGGAAAGACAGCGTGATGACAGCTCAGGTACTTACCCAAACCAAGGTCAGACTAGGTACAGTCTAATGGGGTGAGCCTGAAGTCCCTGCCGAGGGCTTCAGGAGAACACCACACATATAGGTCCAGGCATCAGTGGCACTGGGCTCAGCTGTACCATAGGTGCTTACCACCATTCTGACACACAAACCCCAGCCAAACGAAGAGCTTCAACAAAATGTAGAGGGAACACCTTTCTGGAGGACGACAGACACTATGCCCACTCAACAGTTGTAAACGGGGATCAGCATCCCTGACAAGGACTTTTTATTGCTGAAAAGTTACTGTAAGTCACACACTCAGTGATAAGCAAACATATAACTGAAATACTATACACTTATACAGTATAAAAGCAGGCACAAAAGCACTTACTTGGCATACAAAAAACCCAAAACAAACCCCATGCATTTATGCATGCAATAACTTAAAGAAAAAGCAGCAGAGAGACAAAAATCCACTTCCAATGACATGTAATTTGGCAGTTTGACAAGATACCGTTACGCCCTTAAGAGCTTGAAAATTGAGCATATAGCTGGAAAAAACCTTCCATATTTGAATGTTTGTTTGGCACGCACTTTGCTTCCTAACAGAAGCTAATTCTATCTTCCATAGAAAAGTTAACTATGGAATGGCTCAAATAACACAGCAATAAGGACAGAAAGAGCAATAAAAGCTTATGACAGTTATTAATGACTGTGGCGCAGATAAAATAAGCAAGACCCAAAAAAACCCACGAAACAAAACTTCATACTACCCATTTCACTAATTTTGCTTCACTATAAAGATTTACAAAACTAGAAAGTTAGAGAGCATAATCTCATCCAAGGAAGAAGCAGCAGGGATACAGCTGCAGAATTTAACCCAAGCATTATTTCTGTATTTAAGGAGACAGCCACATCAAATTTGCCCCAATTCAGGAAAATTGTACAAAATTAAAGAACTGCAAGTATATCTTCCAGAATTCTAATATATTTTTTCCTCACGGGCAACCTTTAAACATTCTTACAAAGTATTTACAATGCAGATATTGTTGTGCTGCAAGATGAAAAGCTGAAGTCCAAACTAAAATGAAAGTCGTATAGCCATGGTATGACCACCAAAACACTGGACAACATGAAAAAGACTGAAAAGTAGGGATTCACAGAAAACCTTTTCACTATTTTTTGTTAGAGTGTTATTAATAATCAGAGCAACCTTAAGGAAAAAGACACACACAGACACACACACAAAGAGTATATCACATTAACCAAGTTTCATTAACCAAGGCTTATTTCTGCAGCTAACTCTGTACTGAGGACCAGTGTCAACACAGGCAAGGTATCTTTATACTGCAACAACAGAGCTGCAAGGTCCACTGAGCACAGGCTATAAACCTCAGCTCCATATTACAGCTCAAAATCTATAGCCAGAGAGATCATGACACCTCCTCTGCTTCTGTAGCCACCCTGGTAACAGGACATGACTTCTGCATGAACAGAAACCACAACAGTGACAACAGGCAAGATACATAGCTCAAGTCGACACCTAAAACAAGACCAGGCATACTTAAATACCTACCTCTTGCTAATGTCCCCTTAATGCTGAAAAGAAGGTGGAAATGATGTCATGAAAACTAATATTAAGCATATGATTCACTTCTACTAACCTTAACAGACAAACATTATAGATCTAGTTTAGGTTTGTCATTGAGACAGATGCTCTCCACAGTCAGTGGAGAGAGGCACCTTCAGAAAGTGAGTAATCCCATTGTAAAATATCTGTTTAAGATAAATAGAACAAATTGCTTTCTGTAAATGCGGCTCTGTCTCAAGCATAGAGGGAGACTAAATACCTAAGTTATAGAAGTCTAACAATGTAGGACTCTCATCCCCCCAATAAGAGAAACTCTGCACTTTAAAGCAGTAAATGAAGTACAGAAAAACTTAAATCCTTAATCAAGAATTTCACAGAATGAAAACTCCACATAGTTGCTGTGTCTTAGGTAATCCCTTTGGTCATGTTTGTACTTGAATCAAAACAGCATCTTAAGGGTTGGGCTGACTTTGGCATACCTGCAACTGAGAAATCCATTAATACTGTGCTAACATAACCAGTATCTTACAACCCTGGTGAGTGTTTTGTACACTTAGTGAGTACCTACCAAGAAGTGAACACATTGCCAACACAGACAAAAGCAGGAAACACAGGACCTCAGCTTTAAGTGCTCTGGTTTCTCTTCCAGAAGCCTAGAGGATTTGCTCAGATGTTAACACCCAAGCATGAATAACAGCTTGAGTCATCTTCACGATAAATAGGAGAGGCAGGGAAGATTTTCAAAGCGATGGTGCAGACAGGGAAGACTATCATTTGGTATTCTTCCTGGTTTTTTAATTTGCCTTCAGCTGTTAAGGCAGATAAAAGTTCTAACCCTCAAAAAGCACAGCACAATTTCTATAAAAGGAAACTCTTCAGGAGTACTAGAAAGGCATGGCAGAAACACTCTTCCATATTTTATTTATGCATTTATTAAAAACTGTGTGCATACATGCTCAAACAAAAAAAAAAGCACATAAACATATATTGCATAGTTATATGATACTAGATGGTATATTCAAATACCAAAAAAAGCAGCCATCTTACAGACTTCTACAAATGCACCTTGTATGATAAAGGAAAAAAATCACAGGAGGCTTTCCAGCCACAGCTGTGATAACTGAAGTGTCAGAACTAATTCAGCAGAACCAGTACAATCCTTTAAATCCTTTAGCACTATCACGCCAAGCAGCGGTGGTGGCAGCGACCTCTCCCTCATCACACAGGCTTCTGGAACACACTCGTGATGCAAGCAGAAATATATTTAGTATGTACAGACAGAAAACCTCAAATCAATTCTCAGTTCCTTCTTTAATGTCAAAGCTGCACCCTCCTAATGTAAGATTTTCAGAAGGAGCATGGCAAGCACGTGAAATGGCATAGTTGGGTGACCCCGAGCACACTTTGCCCCTTGTAAGAAAAACCCTAGAAAATTCCACGTTAGAAATCATTGTACCTAGCAACCTCCACGCTGAGGCAGGATACTAGGTGCCTAAAATCCAGAAGATCACAGGAGATGGGGGATGTCTGCAAGAGCAATCTGATGCCTGCAATTCCCGAGGTGCCTGTCTTTACACCAGTGAAGTTCCCCCAGTGGTTCATATCCTGCCAGCGACAATGCTTGCAAATGTTGTCATTCTGGATAAACCAAGCCATATTTTTTTTTTGGGGTGTGTGTGTGTGCGCGCTTAAGGCTATCCGTCATTTACAAATTAGGTATTCCTGTATTTAAGGAAATGCAAAATTTAGTAGGCATGAAGGGAGTACGTCTGACATACAGTAGCTTTTCCATGAGAAACTGGCTGCTGTGCAGAAACACGTACAGCTCCTGGAGCCTGGAGGAGAGAGAGTGAGGGAACACGTGACTCATCTTCCAGCGCTGAAGACACTCATGTGGTTGGACCCACAGCTACATCTGTAGTTAGTCACGCAACGAGCCACGGCCTGTCCTAAGGCCTTGAGGGCAAGTGGCAAAGCAGAGCTTGCAGCCGCACAGCTAGATGTTCTCCGCTTCTAACCCATACCAGCAGTTGAAAACAGTCCCAGAGCTACATCATGCCCCAAAATCTTGTCTAGGCATTGTCCAGAGGAGTGCTGACAAATGTCAAAACATGCCAGGGAGCGTGTTACCAACAGAACACCACTGATAACAGCAGGGCAATACTGAAGCCCAAGCGATTGTCCCTCTGAGGCCTGTAGTACAGAGGCAGCACCAATGCCCGGTACCCGCAGCCTGGCCTTACTTGGCTGCCTATCAACAAGATTTTAGAGTCACCCTTCTAATGCCACCATAAATGATTTATCCAGTAACCTATTGTATAAAGTGTTGACGGTATGACTATTTCTACTTCTTCCAGGTTTACAAGGAATGACTGAAGACACTGAAATCAAAGAGAGGACTTCAAACTGCACGTAGACACCTACCTCCAGAAGAGGTATAGCACTCCAGACATAAATCTAAGAGAAAGCACTACTGAGAAGGATATATACCACAAGAAAATAGGCTAACTCCCATTCCTAGATGCTCGGTTCCTCAGAATCACAGAGTCACCTGGGTTGGAAGGGATCTTTTAAGATCATCTAGCCCAACCAAATTACAAGGACCACAGAAACCTCAATTGAAATTCTACGCTGCATCAAAAGCACTAAGCACTTGAGTACAGTGAGCTCCCCAATATCTGTGTCCTTGTACAATCAAGGACCAGGAGGCTGCAGAGTTAAGCTTGTACAATACTAAAGTACTAAGGAATACTTGCTTACCTGTAACTTCTCACAGCTTCACCCTGACCTGGATTTGTCTAAATTTTAAAGCAAATCTGAAACATACCTATTTAATATTTTTCTCCTTACTTCACGATCAAAGTGGGTCTGCTGTTATCCCAGCTCAGTGGGTTTGTCATATTAATGCAACAAAATATATTATTTGGAAATATATGGTTTTCCTCAGGAAGGCATTTCTGCCACAGTGAGCTGCATAATTTAAAACCAACAGAAGCTTGGTGTGGGATGAGATACCCAAGTATAAACATTAACTACATGGTTCGCTGAGAAATACTTATTGCAAACGTTGATTTATGTTAAATCAATGATGTAATAAAACATTACTGTAGATTTCATTGCAAATGTTTAATTGGCAATAGAAACCATGGAGGAGGAGGAGCTGCTAAAGAAGCATTGTGTAGCATAGTTTTGGCAATGCTACATGGAAGAAGTTATAAATAAAGCAAAGCACGCTGGCCTACTTCTGATCATATTTTAAACCTTAAGAGAAGTAACCTTGTAGAGCCATATTTATCTCGCATCAGTCATTAACTCTGAGACACATTACAACTCTAAATCACAACACATTTCAATACTGGTGCTCCTTCTTGCTTTGAAAAATACAAACAGCAATTAGGAGAGCAAGTGTTAAAGAGCAACACGGCTAAGGAAGGCTACAGTGTCAACAGCTGTAGTGCAAAGCACTGCTTTGGTTCAACATCCTTTTGCCCCTCACACATAAACACACAAAAAAACCCCAGCTGAAGCTAGCAGAAGACCGAAACAAACTTTAAATGAACTCCCTTTACCCTGCCACACTGAAAAGCTACCAGGTAACCGTTTAAAACTGCAGTTCTCTGAGGAAAACCCCTCCGGACCTGTAGCGCTCCTGTGGATGAGTTAAGAGATTATTTTGCCATCTGTAGAGCTAACCAGGAAAGCCTGGCTGTGGCTTCTTTCTCCAGCCTGCCTTACTGGGCTGATGTGAATTATCTTTGGACAAGGTTGAGGTTGGTCTGGCAACTCCAGTGCAGAAGAACAAGACCCTTTCACTACCCCAGCACTGGGCAGCTGAAGCTTGATGGAGCAAAAGGGTTTCCGCACATCTCATCTCCGGCCCACCAAAGGCTGGCTTGCAGAAGAAGAATTTTGCAGCGCTGCCCAAACTATTTTGAGTATGCCAGATGTGATGATTTAGAACATGCGTACTCTCCATGCTCTTCACCTACTGTACATGTGAAAAGGCATTTGCAGGAAGCACATTCTCTAAGCCACAGTATGAAAGAAATCTAACACCAGCCCGTTCCTCCCAGATCACTGCTGATGAGCAGAGCACAAGCTGAGAGACAGGGAAATACAACTGGATTGCTTTGCAGATACAGATAACTAAGATGAATAGTTCCTTGGTGTTTACTTTCTTGAATGACACAGCATTAAAAAAAAAACCAAACCCAAAAAACCCATAAAGCAAAAGAAATCCAAACTCAACTCATGCTGCTCCCAGAAACAAATGCACTTCAGGTATTATAGATGCTTCACTTTCAAAATCGATCATGAAAATTGATAATTTGGTATTCAATATGCTTGCACTGAAAACCTGCTCTTCCCTGCTGCTTCCTAACGTACCACAGCAAGCAGTGACTTGAGTCAAATACGTGACACAGCAGTTGACATGGCTTTCTCTAAAGGAAATTCAGAGGTCCTAATCTGAGATATTCAAAACGATTACCTTTTTGGCTGGCCACAAGAGAGATCAATTTGACAGAATTATGAAAAAGGCTGAGCATGAACTCCCAGGCTGGCAGGAAATGAGCTATCCTCATTTCATAGGAAACAGATTTTAACTAGGCCAGGGTTTAAATCTTATTTATATAAATACAGTAAAAATTAATCAAAGGCTATAGGCACCTTTCTTTCTGAGTTTAAAGTAATTTCAGTTCCACTTTATTTAAGGTTACAAAATTACAATAGTCCCCAAAATACTGCATGGAGATGAAGCACAGATGTTCTATAGTACAGAAAGAATACTGTATAGTATATTTCTATTTTGCCAATAAAATTATGCAGCGTTATTACCAGATTCTAAACTGACCTCCATACAGTCTGCACCTGAAAGCATCATAACCTCACTGGTAGATAATAAGGGGCTTCTTCCTTCAGGGTTCAATAAAGGTTTAAGGAAAAGGAAGTATTTTCCATATGATTTAGTCAGTAAGGATGCTTGCCCCTTTTCAAAATTAAGAATTACTGAGAGAAGAAAACAACTTTTTTCCACCGTTTATTTTGTCTGGCTATGTTTTTTTTGTTAAAAGAATGGATGACCTAGAAAAGTTTCATCTCCTTCCTCAAGTACAGATGACTAAATCAGCAAACTATGCAAAAGCAATAAACATTCACAATGACTAGCAAAGGAGTGATATATTATCTTCAAATACCAGTAAGAAACAGAATCCTTCACATTCATTCAATACAACTTCCAAAGTCAGAAAAAGGTCAGATGCACTTAAGATTTTTTTCCATCAGGGAAATTATGCCAGACATTTTCCCTCACAAAAGCTCTGTGACAAGTAAAACTACCATAAATTCAAGCTATTCTGTATTCAATTGCTCAGTCCCTTTAAATTTCATATTGTAGTCCTGCTTCCTAAAGCCGTCAGGAGAACGAGGAAAGACTGGATAAATACAGACCTGACTTTCCAAAGAGCAGACAGGCCTTGTATTGAAATGTACTACCTGTGGGGGAAAGTAAGAACTAAACAAAAATGCATGGCAAATAATTGGGGGAAATTAGAGTTGTATTATGCAAATATTTGTAAATAAACATTTTACAAGTGTTTCTATTCTTATTTGCCAAGCTTTTTCTTTTTTTTTTTTGCATAAGCTTTACTCATTCTGTGCTTGTCTTCATTTTAACACTTGTCAAAAAAAAAATATATTCTCTAACCATATAAGGAAACTTGAACCTTCTTGAGATTCTATATTTTTTGTATTATCAGTAATTTGTTTAAAATTACCCTAAAACAATCACTTACGGTGAGGTATTCTTTACAACTAAGCAGAAGCCATCTGGCTTTTCTCCCCTCCTCTATTGAGAGTTCGGACCTTAAGTTTACTGGTACGAACTACACTTCTCTAATTGCCTACTCCTTGAGGGAATCACTAATTAAGCAGGCACTTTGTAAATCTTGCACACCATTAAATGCTGACAATATCCAAGCAGTGAGATGATATCCAGGTGAGGAACTGTAAAAAGAATATGGTAAACCACTCCTTTGTTCACTAGTCGAACCTTTCTGGGACACCTGACATCAACAACCTTGCAAATCAGCCACAGAAGTATTTTTTCCTGTTGCTAATACATTACACACTTCAGACTAAACCAGCCAGTATTTAGGTGTGAGGTACAGGTGGATTTTTCTGCACTAGAGGACTCACGGAAGAGCCGGAGAGTGACTCTTTACAAGGAAGTGTAGCGACAGGACAAAGGGCAACGGTTTTAAATTGGAAGAGGGGAGATTTAGATGAGACACCAGAAATAAATTTTTTACAGTGAGGGTGGTGAGACACTGGAACACGTTGCCCAGGGAAGCTGTGGATGCCCCATCCCTGGAAGTGTTCAAGGCCAGGCTGGATGGGGCTTTGAGCTACCTGCTCCAGAGGGAGGTGTCCCTGCCCATGGCAGAGGGGGGTGGAACTAGATGATCTTTACGGTCCCTTCCAACTCGAACAATTCTATGATTTCTATGTGCAGCCTTACGATGTACAGGCCTTAGGTCCTTCACTGCAGTCACCCAGAGGCTCAGCAAGGCATTTTAGCATTGATAAATGCCCCATCCCTGGAAACATTGAAGGTCAGGTTGGTCGGGGCTCTGAGCAACCTGAGCTAATTGAAGATGTCCCTGCTGATTTGCAGGGGGAGAATGAACTAGATGACCTTTAAAGGTCCCTTCCAACCCAAATGATTCTACGATAATGTTTCACTACTTATCTCCTGAGCCAGCGCTGTGCAGTCTGCTGCTCACAAGTCACAGCCTTTCCCCCATGGGCAGCTGGAGGAGGCAATGGAGGACAGCACAGAATCTCAGGGTGCCCGTAGGCCAGCTCCAACTGCCTGCTGCTGACTGCCACAGCTTCCCTCACTCAGCTTTAGAGGAAAGTCTGCTATGCCCTCTAGTGACAAACCTCTAGAGATGGCAGACTGTCCTGCACTTGGGGAGATAGATCCAGGAGAGCCACAACATGCAGCTCAATGAAGCAGAAGGGCCCTTTGTCCCACACGGCCCCACACGTCTTCGTATCCCCTCCACTGTGCTCCGCTCCATGTATCTTATTGGTACTAGATGATCGTTGTATGTCCCTTCCAACTGAACTATTCTATTCTATTAACACTCAAATCAGCTAAACAAACCACCCCATAACAGTACCAAACATGTACCTCTGGCAACTCAAGAAGATAGATTCAATACATTTAAGTAGAGCACTCAGAAAACTTGAAATGATCCTGTGCTTGCTGCTGACGTTGTAATTTGTTTCACAAAGGGCCACAACTACACCCGTGATTTCTGAAAACACAATGCTTTGCCTTTTGCAGTCTGAAAGCCCAAGTGCAAATCAGATTATCTGCATGCAGTGCTTGAATTACTGGGTAGAAACTGGGAGATACAGCTTATTGCCGATCAGTAAGCTGACTTCAAACCGGTTTGCAGAAGGTAGCAGGAGCCACTTTTTACTTGTAGAAGATCAAACTTGGTTGTCTGTACCTCTGCTTTTTGTCCTCAATGTTACAATTCTCAAATAAGCACTTTTTATATGCCTGTGAGCTTCTTAAAATACTGCTTGCCTCTTGAAACACTGCCTGCTTTTCCCTGTTCCTGCAGGCACAGGTAAAAGGCTCTCAGCCTCAAGTGCTTTCAGGCAATCTCATTCAAAGAACAGCAAAACCATGAAGAAATCCATGGAGTAATGGAAAGGCCACATACATTTCCCAAGACAACAAACATTACAGAGGGAAAAATGTACACTCTTGTAGAGCAGCTATAGCAGAAATCGTGGGGCACAGAGTACCGATGTGATGAGTGTGGAGCTGGACACAGAACTCTTGGCTCCCCAGGTGGAAAGGTGACCTTCATAACAGGGCATGTTCAGGGCTTGACATGTGCCCTTTGAGTGCGTTGGCAAAGGAAATCAAGTGGCAAGGGCTGGTTGGCACAAGGTGGCCCACCAGATTCAGCCTCAAGCATGGCAATTGCTTCCATACACCCCGCTTCTTTCTCCTGAGCGAGAAACCTGAACACGGATGGGGCTCCCACTGCTCAGGCACAAGTGTTCCCCAAATCCAGGAGTATAACCCCAGAGTCTGGTAAAATATCACCTGTACTAGAATATTGTTGGCTTTTCACTCTGAAGTCAGACACAAACCAAGCACAGATTACCCCAAAAAGTAAACTTGCATCATGAATAAAGTATCCTATTAGCTATGGAATACTGAGATTTTATAAGCTTCCCAGAACTAAAAGGTACAGGATGGGTTCTTAAACAGTTGCTTTATGTCTTTCTGGTCAAAATTAACAGTCCTTATAGTCTGTCTCCTGTTTTATGGCATTAATAGCATGGTTTTGGTTTATAAGTAACATACAATATAAAGAAACAATGTTTGATTTACTGAGGTGCAGCCTAAAAAAAACAACCCAACCTCCGAGCACTTTATTTTAATGGCATCCAAAAATACTAAAGTGACGGAAGCTCAAAGGACAATGAGAAACAATATTTTAAGGACCATTAACAAGCATTTCAGATGCACAGAACTAAGGCCCTATTGCCAAGTGGGAATAGCAAATGGATAAAAATTAACTTCCAAATAAAAGCATAGAATTTATTGCCTTGTCTTTGGCACCAAAATACTGTTTAAAGGTATTACCCTTAAGATTCATGCCAGACTACTAAAATGACGTTGACTTACAACCACATAAATCAGCAGAGCTATGTTGACTTCTTCCTCTGATATACTCCTGTTTTTCAAAACCTGAAGACATGCCAAAACTAATCTCGTTTTGCTCTTGTAATTTATTTTGCTATAAATAAATGGCAGCAAGACCATGACTTACTTTATAGATCTGGGTGTGATTTCCCATTTCCAGATACGCACATTGCAGAAGGACAAATAATACTTTAAAGCATTACTTACAGATTGCCAAGCAAGAGACTCCATGATTCGATGTTCACAGCGTTCTAGATGCTTTATCATTTCCCTTGTTAGGCTTGGCTCCGCTTTAATAAAGCTTTCAATCACCTTGTAGAAGTCAAAAGCTTTTAAATCAAAAACACTGAGAATCCATGGGAAAGACAAGTCTGTTTCAGCACTGGTACCATCACTTTGTGAAGCATTTCCTGCAGGGAAAACAGACTAAAATTATCAAGAGTACTATATTCTTTCGTTTCTGATGTTTTTTTCCTTTTCATATTTATTGAATCATTGCTAGTTCAAAAATTTCAGTGAGCATTTTTTTTTTTGCTATTTACTGCATTTTATGTATTAGAAAAATAGCAATAATTACCAATAAACAGCAGTGCTATTTAGGACTTTAGATTCAACTTACTGCCATATGTAGCCATGACAACCTCAACAGCACATGCCAGGAGAGATGTGTGGAAGATGTTATCATTCAGAAGTTTGCTAAGGAGAAAGAAAGTAATTAATGCTTGTCCAAACACTAAAATAGTGGACTGCAGGAACAAGTTAGGGGCACATACCTGAAATTCTGCACAGAGAGGCGCTCTTCCTCCTGAAATATATAAAGCAAACCACAAAAATTGTGAATATTCTTAGTATTTGTAAATGTGATGTCAGTACTAAGCTACCAGTACTACACTTACCGACTTGAGCATAGACTCCATTACTCTGTAATACAGACGTACTCCAAGTTTGTATCTCTGTCAAAAAAAGAATAAATCTGAGAATATTACAAGAAGTTTTAACAGACTACAACAGGCAGATTGTCATGTTTTAACAAATCAGAACATTTCCAATTTTGGGAAGAGCCACTATAAAGAAGTCATTGTCCCCAGTTCCATTTGCCAATAGCACTGGAGAGGCCTCAAAGGTTACTAAGGTTTGGGAACTACCCCAACCATAGCAACTTCATCAAGTGTTTATGTTGATTCATAGCTAACAGGATAAACAGCAGGGCTGACAGACAGGAGGCTGTTAAGTACAAACTTAGTTGGATTTGTTTTCCAAAAATCCTGTTGAAAGCACAGCTGGCCTACTAGGAAGTGAGTCACCTTTTGCAGTTTTAGGCTAAGTTACTTTAATGCATGAAAATATTCGTTTCACTAAATGTATTTTGCCCAGAAATTTTCCCATTCTTCATTATGGTATTTCCACCCAGTTCCTATTGCTCCTTATATATCAAGAATAATTTCTTGAATGTTATCTTTACAGCACTTTAGGAAAAAAATGCCTGTCCGTTCCTCAAGTTGGAAAGACTATTATTACTTTTTACCACTATCGATCTGTGCTAAGGAGAACAGTCAGTAAGTCAGGTCTCACATTAGCTACTACCAGAGTTCAAATGAGTAATACGCAATGAAAATGCTAGTTACCTGTGAGCCAATTTCAGCACATCCCTGCCCAACTGCTTCAGCAAATTTCTTTTTGAAGATGTGGCCAAGAGTTTCCACTCTTCTCAGGATACTATCCTTAGGGTTCACTGTGCAATTCTAATACAAGTAGAGGAAGGAGAGCAGGGGAAGGAAAGGCAAAGAAAGGACATTTTACTTCAAGAACATTTTAAAAGATTTAATCACAGTAGTCCTGCCTCACTTTGTAACATCTCTTGATCAACTCATCAACATAAATAGAAGTGGGGTATTTAAAACACAAGACAGAATCATTGTATACGTTCGCCAGTTTCCAGTAACTACAACTTCATGTCTCACATGCAAGAAACTGCAACTAATCCAACTAGTATGTGAACAGTAACATGAACGTTAATGTCTTTAAAGTTAGAAATACGTTTAAGTTGCTGAATGTGAACACGAGATCCTCTGAATACATCCTCTTTCTCTTCATCTCCCATTTATATCCCCTTCGTTTTCTATCTGATACCTACATAAATCTTAATATTTAATGCAGTAACAAAAATATTTAAGAACTTACAAGGTTTCAGCACACATCTGTTAGATAGAAGTGCTTTCTAAAATGAACAGTGGCATTTAAACTATCCCAATTAAAATGTACTTCAGAAAATGGTTGTTAATAAAGGAGTTTCCCAAAACATGCACATGAGATCTATAAGAATATATTTTACATGAACGATAATTCCAAGAAACTTCCACAAATCTTCCTTCTAGTCACTTACATTGAAATATACGATGAGAGTATCTGATGGTTTATCAGTTGCCGAGTTTAAAATCATAATCAATTGCTGAATGTTGTTCATTGCAGCTCTGGAAAAATACAGTAAAACACATAATAGACATTAACATTAGCTTGACAGTTTCCAGAAACCAAACAGCAATTCTACAAACAAACAAAAATTTACGATTTTAGTTCTCACCCCAGTTATCAAACACTCTGCTGGGAAAAACTTGTACTGTGTTATTGTGAATTCTAATAATCTAATTTATCTAATCATAAATTATTAGAATTATTACAATCCATAATAAATAACCAAAATAAATTAAGTAGTAAACACTAACAAGCACTTTTAAAAGCAATAAAATGGTAGAATTGCAATCCTTGTATGTGAACATATTCAGTTAAATCAAACAACTCTCTAACAAAAAAAAAACCTGGCTTTTGTACAAAAATAATACAAAAGACTAGTAAATGAAGACAGCTTTTATGTTTCAAGTCACCTGTTCAAAAGTGTAGTAAGGTATTTGAAAATATGGCAGTCACAAGAAGATACAGCATTTTTAACACACATGCTTTGAAAACCCCACATTTTTCAGAAGCTGAGCTATCAACATTCCTATTGACAACAGCAAGAGAACAGGGAGTCTTCTCCCTCCCTGGATCTGAACCCAAAAGTCACATTAAAACTTGAATTCTTACTTTAACTCCAACTCCCTCTATTTCCAAAAGAAAGGCTACATTTTCTGTGATCCTTATTCTACCTGCTGTATCTTTAGCTAGGTTAGAAGGATCTTAGATGTAAAATCTTCTTAACTTTCAAAGTATCATGGGTGGGTAAAGGATGTGGACATTAAAAGAAATTTTTCAGTGTCCTATACTGTCTATAGGAATAACATTTTATTAATTTGGATGTACTTAAGTATGCCTCTATATACAATCTTATTTGCATCATTTTACAGAGTACAAAAAAAAATCCATGAAAAGCACTGACATCAAAACTATTTGTACCTCTACTTATTGCTAAGAACCAATTCAAAACCACAAGTAATATCCACCGATTCATATCCAATGTCTTAACATACATTACTAAAGCTAACCCAAATAACAGCAATGTTTCAGAAAAGCTGTTATAATTTAAAGAATTATGAATACTTTGAAGACACGTGCATGGGATCCTGTTGTTTATTCCACAGAAAAAATTAAATGCTTTGTAAGGGTAAGTGTATATCTCTCTGAAGAAAGCATTTTTCAATTTCTCTTCTAAAACTGAAATCCTGATGACAAACGTTTTCCATGACTTTTAGAAAGATCATTATTTTAAGATAACAGAATATGGCCTCTTCTGAAATAGCATGTATTATCCAGGAGGTGACTGAAATATCTATAGGTAGGAAAAAAAAGAACAATAATGATCTTGTCATACAGAACAAGATGACATGTGCATGAGCTAGCATCTAAACAGCCCACATTTCCAACTTTTGGGGATATCATGTATTGTTCTGCCTTTATTATTTGTAGATACATACAGAACTACTAATACACCCAGTAAGTGCATAAGTATTAATGTGACCTGGCTTTATTTTTTTAAGCATATTTCAAGTTGTGTATTAAACAATAGCATTAAGTTTCTATTCATTCAGAAAAGTTAATGTATTAATTTCTCCCCTACCATCTAAGAAACAGTTTATTTCTTCCAGTGGTATTGTACTTTCTGAATTTGTCATTGTGGTTTTTGGTGTGGGTTTTCTCTTGTTTATTTTTTTATAATTTATGTGCTATTTAACCTCAATTTGGCTCATATCACTGAGAAAATAAATGGAGAAAGTAGAAAAATATGTTCAATCGTTACAACTGTAATAGTGCAAAGACTTATTTTTCTTTAATCTACTTTTTAGAAGGTTTTGGTAAAACTACTTCTGCCAAAACTCTACTAGTTATTACGAAAAGCATAAGAAGAGTGGAATAAAAAAAATAAAATGAAAACACACAACCCATTCTCATTATGCTCTGAACTAGTACTTACACCCATTTTATCTACTGTTTTCTATATAAATGACCAGATACAAATTCACTGATGAAACTTATTAGTTTCAGGGGTTTTAGGGTATTAGTTTTCAAGGGGGTTTTAGAGCAGATCATGATTGTCTAACTCCAGAAAGAAAACCTTATAAGATTAAAAGTAGTAAGCACAGCGCTTTCAACATAACCTGCAAGGTGTTCTACGTAATTCAGGGAGAGTTACTGACACTTTCACTCAGTGATGAAGCTCAAGGTTTTACTGCCATCTAGTGACAGTTCTGTGGCTTCATGAAAAACAGTTACTACAGGCCAAATCACTGCTAGTGATTTGATCACTTCACTTGATCTGTCTTAAATGGCATCAGTTTTGGAAAACTCAGAGAAAAGCCCAAGTGTGGATGGAGAGAATCTAAACATCTCACTAGGCTTCCTCTCAAGATCAAAGCTGGTTTAGCACATTTCAAATTTTTACCAATACAGAAATTTGGTAGTCCCGGATGTTTTTTAGTAAGAATTCTATGTCAAGAACATGAGGCAACTTACACAGCATTAGAAAGCTTTAATTCTAGTATAACTGAAAAGTGTCAATAGCCATCTATATTAGTCAAAAGTGGTATTTGTTGTCAATTGTCAAATACATTGCATGTGTTACATGGTCTGACTGCTGGTAACGCACGTTCAGTCTGGGAACCAAAAGAAAAACTGATGCCTTTATGACTAAAAAAGCATCTCTGGCAGTTAATGATTTGAAGTGTAGGATCAAAATGGACCACTAAGGCAATCAAATAAAGCTTTTTGCAGTCACAAGTGATTAAAGGTCTTTTGCACACTGATCAATATCTACTTTCGATGTACATCTCCTTTTATAGTTTTTATGAAGAGTCTTTTCCAAACCTTGCTGCTCTGTTGGCTGGAAAACAATTAGTTTCTGCAGATGACATTTAGTAGATTTATAGTGGACACACAAGCCCAAAGCCTAATTTATTCTTCCACAAACATATAAAGAGTGTAGAAGTAATTTTAATAAAAACAAACAATTTTACTAATTTGAGAAAACTGCAGTAGTAATTAAGGGTACAATATTGTAACTTTTTCATGTCTACAGCATGCTAAAATGAAAGGTATTTATACAGCAAGCATGGAAAAAGAACTTCACTGTCTGATTTTATTAAACCTGCCATGTTAAGAATGACTGCCTGTGTAGACACTTCTGTTTGTCCACATGGCATTGCAGTGACACAGCTGGTTGGTTCTTGAGTGTCTGGGAATTTTTAAGTACCATCAGGCAAAACCATACTGATTTTATCAAAAAACTATGTGGCACAAGGGAAAAATGGTACATGCAAATCTCATTTCCTTTGGTTAACTGAATTTAAGTTTTGCAGTTTTTCTTCTTTTTGTTGTAGATCAAACAATCTCCAGTTAGTAACACATTTCTACCATATCTGTCCATTTTCCCAACGGACAAAAAATATGTTGGCAGTCTGAAATCTTCATCTTCTGTTAATGCAAGGGGGAAAAAAAAGTTGGTATTCTGAAATGTTAATATTCCCATAAGAAAAAAACAATACTAAGAAGAAAAAGATTATGGGAGAAGAAATGTGTGCATGGATACAATTTGGTGTCAGGAAAGGAAGCCAGAAGATACAGAGCTAGGGTAAAGATAGGAAAGGAAGATGGAAGCATACCATGGAAGTATAAAGTCTTATGTCACATAACTAAATACAGTTATCTATTTTACAGACATCTTGCACTTCTTGGACAGCTCAGTAAAACCCTTTCTGTTTTCCCAACAGCTTCACCAGGAACTGAGGGTATTCAGCACCCTCAGTACATGCTCACTGTTCGTTAGTGACAAGAATTACAGTCTATCTTGGGGGGGGAGGAGGGGGGAACCAAACCAAATCAAAATCCCAACAGTTACTTTAAAATTGAAACAATAATCTAAAGATAAATATTTCTAGTTAGGACATAAAAAAAAAGAACACAGCTTAAAAGAAAAATTCATACCGAACAGGAGTCTGTGGAAGTATAAGATTAAGCTCCTCATCTGGATTGCTTTTTACTGGTGTCCTCTCCAACTGCGAGCTACAGAAATGGAAAATAAACTTATGAAGCACAAGTATAATTTAAAAAAAAAGTGTTTTCTATAAAGACTTATTAGTCTAAAGAGAAAACTGTGGAACAGATTTTTTAGAAGATCTAGATGTCCAACCACTCCAGTTATTAGAAAAATGTAATTTGAATTCCCAGGCAGATCTGCTTTGATCAGGATGTTGGAATAGATGATCTCAAAAGCTCCCTTCCATCCTTCCCCCCCCCCCCCCCCCGAATTCTAGTTCTAAACAGCTTAATTTATAGGTACAGCTGGTATTAGCTCCATTTTTCATCCAATTTTAAATGAATGTATGTTTCTAGCAAAGATAAAGTCACAGATTCATATTGTGAGCTCACATCAAGTTATGGAAACATTGAATTGTCAGGAACCACTGGAATTTAAGTGTATGAATTTAAGTGTATGAATTTTTAAAAAAATCAAATAGAATCATAGAGTAGTTTGGTTTGGATGGGACATTTTAAATGTCATCTAGTCCAACCCCCGCTGCAATGAGCGGGGACATCTTCAATTAGATCAGGTTGCTCAGAGCCCCATCCAACTTGACCTTGAATGTTTCCAAGGATGAGGCATCTACCACCTCTCAGGGCAACCTGTGCCAGTGTTTCACTTAAAAAAAAAAATCTCTCTTGTCCAATCTACCCTCTTCTAATTTAAAACCATTACCATCCCGTTACAACAGGACATTTTAAAAATTTGTTCCCCACTTTCTTGTAGCCTCCCTTTAAGTAGTGAAAGGCCACAATAAGGTCTCTCTGGAGCCTTCTCTTCTCCAGGCTGAACAGCCCCAACTCTCTCAGCCTGTCCTCATAGGAGAGGTGCTCCAGCTCTCTCACCCCTTTTGTGGCCCTCCTCTGGACCCATGCTCCAGCAGACTCATGACGCCTGTATTACTGAACAGCACCAGGGAACGTGCCTGGGCCCTGGTGCTCCCTGACAAACCATTCATGGCACATTTCTGTTCTATGCAAACCACCATTCCCCAAAGAGTTTGTGGGTACAGGTCAGAAATCAGAATGGGCTGAGGACGACGCCCAGAAGGCAGCTTCCAAATCCCACCACCTGGTTTTAGGAAGGAGGATCTGGACAGTGAGGACCCAAGCTATTCCCAACTGACCCCAGAGCCGTACCACTGCCTCAGACATATCTAATCAACTACCATGACATGGCCTCTGCCTCCTCCTCACGATTCCTCAGCTTCCCCTGTAAAACAAGGGCTTCCACAGAGTAAGAGCTTCAAGTAGAGCTCCCAAATCATTTTAGGCAGAGTCACAGTCATATGTTTTGTAATTATTTAAGCTACAACATAAAGCAAGGTCAGGCTTATCTGAAATATCTTAGCTGAACCACAAACCTAGGAGATCAACAGGCTACAGAGATCTCCATTTAGAATACACAGCAGGGGGACAAAGGGAGAAATCAACCCAAGTCCACATCTTCCATTATAAAATGAAAGCAGTAAATGGAAATATTACCATGCTATGACATCAGGCTGTAGAGTCGCATCATGATCCAGAAATAATCTTGCGTCTATATCTTTGTTGTTGCGATAGAGCTCATCATACTGTTTCGAGAGAACCTCAACCTCAAAAAAAAAAACATTGAAAAATCCTTTATTTTATAGGAACATGTTTGACAACTTACCGAATAACATAAGCTAGTCCTACCTCATGAATACAATGCTGAATTGCTAAGAGAATGACCTTGGAGGTCACAAAGTCACTTCTTATACAAATAGCTGAAACACCCCCAGAGAAAAATTATCTTTCCCACACACAAAGATAATCTTTTAGAAGAGAAAACAATCCAAGATCATAAGACTTTTCTGAAGCAATGTAGGTCCTGATACTGTAAAGGAGGTAAAAATAGCTAGAGTAGACAAAGACCTGCAAGTCAAACAAATGTTTCCAGGCTTTTAAACTTACTTTCCAGAAGAAAAAAAAGAGTCTCTAAGAGCAGGAAATGCAGCATAAGCGTCTGTAGAACAGCAGCCAGACAATCTGCTAGGACCCTGTCTCTGCTGGTTTGAAGACCAAGACCAAGACCCAAACTCAAACTCTCCTGTTCCAAGTGCAAGAGTTTCCCCATTCCGTACTAATATTATTTCTAGTGGAGTATTTTTTAAGTGTCTATTTCTACAAAAACATAGACCATTTATATCCCCATTGTTGTTTTTTAAATTACTGTTAAAAGCTTTCGTTGACTAGATCCCATATTGATGACTTCTTTTTGCATGGAAAAGTTTGTTGTTGGGGGTGTTTTTGTTGTTTTGGGGTTATTTTTTTTAGATTTTATTTTGAGTGACTAGCTAACGAAGTCAGCAATTTTTATTTTTTTTTTTTTTAATTGGGGCAGATACTAGCCTCTACTTCAAATCTGCTGCTGTGATCCTGCAGAAGTAGGCAGGCACCCCAACTGCCTGTTCTCTGAGTCCTTAAACGTACTACATGATGCTGTGCTTTAGCAAACTCCTGCTATAAAAACCAGCAACAGTGCTTATGAACCTAAATTAGACCCCTCCCAGTCCCAAGAAAAAGCCGCAAATACCTCCTACACAGCTTTGCTCCTCATCCTCTCCTTTTATCTTCGCCAAATTAATTTGCTCCAAACTGATCTCATGGTTAAAAATTTGAGATTAGGACTATTAAATCAAATATTATCTTTAGATTCCTATTAACACCTTATTTGTTTAATTTAAGAAGTTCATTATCTTCCTAACTGCTTATGTGTTCTTTTTGTCTAAAATATTTAATTTTTTAATAAACTTCTAGAACTTCAGATTCTTACCTCAAAAATAGCTGCTCTTAAACAATATGGCTGCACTGGCCTAACCAGGAAGAAACCTTCAGCCAAAAATAAGAGTTCTGAATCAATCTGTTCAGTTCATAAAGGCTGACAATCAAACACAGCAAAGACAAATGATATACCAACAGTACACCTCAAAAGCTTTTCTTGTTTTGGAAACAATATTAAAATTTATCGAAAGCTCTGTGTTGGTTTATGAAAATTAAAGTCCATTTAAATGTCCCGTATTACTAGCTATTGTACTGATCATCTCAGATATGATATATGGTTAGCTGGATTACATATATGAACTGGCTAACTCTGAAATACAGCTGTAACTTTCTACTTTGTTGTATAACATGCCCTCAGGCACTCAAGTTTCAGGAGCAAGGATTGTGCAAACTGGATTTTCCTTCAAATGCATTATTTTATACAGTTTTCACCAGCAAAATCTGGTAATTTTGATATTATACTTAAATTGAGCAGCCTTGGATGAGAACCTTCATTGATTTGAGAATAAAGCTGTACAATGACTTTTGCCTGGAAGCTCATAGAGGGCTTCCCAACTACATATAACCATACATTAAAAAGTCTAAACAGGCTGCTGATACCCTGAAACTCATTTTGAAAGAGATTTTGGAAGATCTTTAGTGGGTCTTGTATTTTGTCCCCCACCCAACACTGTGTGAAACTGAACAGAACATATGCTTGGCTGAATCCTGCAGAACTTCAGTCTGATAAGCTTCAGAGCTGCTTATTTTCAGGTTACCACATCTACTAGTGACACACAGCTAAACCTACTCTTTCAACAACAATGGATGTAAACACATTGCAAGAAGTCACCTACTAAGGTGCACTCTAGGACGCTATTGCACAGAGGTCATCTGCTGCATCCAGGCTACAACTCAGTAAGATGAATGTAATTCTGCATGGACACAGCAGTCCAAACTCTGCCGGTTGTGCAACTGAGCCTAATATCTTTTGGATCTCTCTCCAAGATGAGTACAGTAACATGTCTCAATTATATTTAAATTATGTAATTTAAGACTGTATGCATTTATAGACTGACTTCAGAGACCTGATGTCGTAATAGCTGTATTTTAGATTAATGGCCTCACCAAGCTCATGGATGTGCAAGTCTTATGTCATATTTAGCTTTGAGCAAAAGCACTGGTTCAGCCTCAGGCAAGCCATTTATTAAATTCAAATGTAAAAACTAAATATACTCCATGAATACCGGAATGCCTGCTATGCTACTTTCCTGAAAAACAATGCATTTTTCTAGAAAAAGATTTTAGAAGAACCTATTAGAACTTCATCACTGTGTAAATGGAATCTTAAACGATTTGGCACGAAGTAAAGCACTATTGTTGAACAGTCTTAAATTCCTCCAATTACCTCTGGTAGACCATTTGAAGCTACAACACCAAGAGAATTCAAGAAAGGAATAAAGCTTGTGAAATACACATTTTTGACCTAAAAAAAAAAGAAACCACAGTATTAGCAACACACAGAGGCAGCGATGCATACACTGCTTTCACATATTTAAAATCAGGAAACTAAATGAGACTTTTGTAACGCACTGTGTTTTGTTTTCAGTAAAGCAAAAATGCAATTGCTTACTTAGCAGAAACATAGTAATATGTAAGTATGCAGCCCATAATCCATTGCTGGAACATTATATGACTGAAATGGGAAAGAACTGCACTCCTCCCAGCCCTCTGATATTTCTGCTTCCATCATCCACTTGGATATTCAAAAATCAGTCCTTTTTACATAGCAACAGATTTATCAGCAAAGGGAAAGGGGAATGGGGTCTTTAAGATCTCACAAAGAAGCAATATGCTTGTTGTGTACATTTTCTTATCATGTGATCAGTCTATAACTTTGTACTGCGTTCTTCACAGCTCAGTTTCGCTGGCAAAGTTATCACTCATATCAAAGGGCTGGTTTCGGATGACTTTTTTTTTTTAAAACTACTTACTAGAGAAACTACAGAATGGTAGAAAACCTTCCCTGCTGAACTTGAGAGAACAGTTAAGCAGGCACAAATATTGAGGTTTAAAAAGAC
The DNA here is from genome assembly GCA_026546715.1 of Gallinago undulata. Lineage (NCBI taxonomy): Eukaryota > Metazoa > Chordata > Aves > Charadriiformes > Scolopacidae > Gallinago > Gallinago undulata. Next base: position 176,684,284 of record JAOTQQ010000001.1, on the reverse strand, counting down.
CATTTAAAAAAAAATGCATATTCCAGATGGGGTACAGCAGCAAGATCTAACAGACTTTAAAACACAGGCATTACCTCATCTAAATTACAATCATGCTCTTTACAAAGGACTTCAATAACTTTTGTATCAGTATCAATTTGCTTTGAAGTACGTGTACTCCTGTTCTGACCTCTTCTTGGAGTTCGAGCTGAACCATTAACAGTCACCGCAGTCACAGCAGACTCTGGAAAGACAGTCAAAACCATCACAAGGTTAGAGTCATCTAAAGAACGAAGAGATTTAAATTTCTATATGATTTTTCAGGTCCTCTTAAGTATTGCCCTTTTCATCTGTTCAGCTGAGTAATAAACCTTCACTACAGAAAACATATGCAGAAAGAAAATGAATTTTAAAATTTTTTTATTATTTGGACATTTTGTTTTTAAGAAGCTATTCAACACCATGTAATAGCACTTTTTCTAAGTAGCTTTGAATAAGCAGCTGTTTTGCAAAGTTAGGAAAGCCTTACATTTTCACAGATGAGTAAATATTTTTTCTCTTTTTACAGAACTGTAAAACAAGGAGCTGAAAGAGTAACTTCACTCTACGGGTCTGAAGGTTAATAAAATCAATGCAGGACTTCAGTGCTGGTGGAAACCTGAAATATGGTTCTGCCGGGAATTCCTCCCTTCCCCAAATACCCCCAGGCAAACAAGTTGGAAGAAACCAAGGCTTCAATAAAGTCAGCTTGAAATATGTGAATTATATTAATAACATACCTTAATATCATTAAATATTGATGGTTTAAATCTGACACATCAGCGTGCTGTTCTCATCTGTAACTTCATTTGTATTTGATAACTGTTCTGAGAAAATCTGACAAACTACATTGCTTGGGTGGTTGCACCTTAATCCCCTCAGCTCTGGTCAGATCATAAAGCCTGACATCATTTAGCACAACGTGAAGTCTCTTGGTCACGAGGATTTGAACAATACATTGTGTTATTTGCTAAGAGAATGAAGGGCTGTTTGACAGTTTATACAGCACCTGCATGTATCACACAGCTTCAAATTAGAAATCTAAGTGCTTTACACATATCCCAGTGATACCCATATTTGCAATTTAGTCTGAAGGGGCAGCATTTCTTTGCAAGATACAATGCACAAAATCAAACTGTTTCTAGTAATGAGCTCCTCATCTTCATAGTTTCACTAAAAAAAATAAATCAGTGCGAACAAAGGTCGAACAGGTAGTTTCAATTCAGTTTCTTTGAAAGAGATCTGCCATATAACATCTGAAACGGGCAGTAGCATCTGTCTGTCCTATTATGAAGGACAAATTTAAATTCAAAACAGTACCCGAGAAGGGCAAGGATTTACTTGCCACAAAGCCCATCCTCTCCCACCCTTAATTTGTATTGTCATCAGAGTAAGAGCAAGGTTCCTTGTTCTTACCTGTGACAAATAATTACTAGGTCAGATAAATACCCTCCAAAACATGGAATTTAAAGAATATAGCAGTGGATACATCATCTATTCTATGACATCATAAGCCAAGTGGATATTTAGTTGTGAAACAGAGAAATAAAGCAAGTAGATTTAGGCTATAAATACTAGTGTCACATTCAAACCCAACAGAGGGTAAACTAATCAGTATCAAAATACTGTGGCTCCAAATTCTTCAGTATATATCAATACTATAGCTTGCAGAAGAAAGTATTAACAAAAATAGAATTCTATCTTTGAAAGTTATCATAAACGCTTACTTTCCCTGCCTTTTTAGAGATGTTTTCCAGGTTTTAGGTATAAAAACTGAATGTACAAAAGAATTACTGCTGAACAGAAGTTTCTATAGTGAAGACCCATTATATTTTTACTTAAAATAGAGACACGCTTGCTAGTAACAAAGGGGATGTAATGAAAACAAATCTATCTGCATTTTACCTCTGCCACTTTATTTTGTGCTACCACTGCAATAAGCTTTTCTTTCCACAATGCATTTCTTTTAAATGTCTTTTGAAGGCCTGTATAGTCCAGTATCTTATGCATTTCTGCTGTCATCATACTGTTACAGTCACTGAAGTAAGAGTCATAGCACCATCATCTCCTTTTGTAACTTAAAGCAAACCTATATAATAGTTCAGTCATCTATCCAGAACCTGAATTCTTTTACCAAAGTAAAATTGCTGTTTTAACAAGCCCCTGAACAACTCATATGGGCAGAGGACACAGCAAACGGATGGCAGCAATAGAATAAAAAAAAAAAGAAAGAATTATATCAAATACTCTGATACCCTACCACATTCAAGTAATTCAATTCAAGTTGACTATCACCTAATTTGAACTAAAACATAAAAAAATCCATTTTATTAAGCTTAAGAAGTGTTATGATGTTAATTATGAATGTTAGCATGACATTAATAGAAACGTAAGCAATTTACTTTCTTTAGTGAGCAAACCACTAAAATCCTTACTGTATGGTTCCTTGAGCATAGCAGGTGGTGACAGTTTGATAAAATAGTCTAAGACACACAGCAACAACTGGAAAGAAATCACCAGGTCATCTTCCACTTGCAAGACTTTACCTGCAAACATTTTAAAAGGTAAAAAACAAACCTTTGTGAGATGTTTGACTTTATTTTTTCAAAATTACTTTTAAAATTAAGATTTGGAAGTTCATTTAATAAAACAATATAATTAGAATTCAGAAAGCATCATATGGGATGACAATGTTCTTTAATGGCAATTGATTTTGTATTGAGTACTGCGTCCAGCTCTGGGGCCCACAACTTAAGGAGGACATGGACCTGTTGGAGAGGGTCCAGCAGAGGCCACAGAGATATCAGAGGGCTGGAGCACCTCTCCTGTGATGACAGGCTGGGGGAGTTCAGGCTGTTCAGCCTGGAGAAGAGAAGGCTCTGAGGAGACCTTATAGCAGCCTTTCAGTACCTGAGGGGGGCCTACAAGAGAGATAGGGAGGGACTCTTCATCAGGGACTGTAGTGACAGGATGAGGGGTGATGGTTTTAAACTGAAAGAGGGGAGATTTAGATTAGATATTAGGATGAAATTCTTTACTGTGAGGGTGGTGAGGCACTGGCACAAGTTGCCCAGGGAAGCTGTGGATGCCCCATTTCTGGAAGCGTTAATCAAGATACACGATTCATTCCTTTTTCATTCCGATTTCAATTCCAAGGAGGCCTTGGCTTTCCTTGTTTCGTCCTTGCATACTCTAACAGCAATCTTCCCAAGTTGTCAGTACCTTCTTCCACGCACTGTAAACTTTCTTCTTCCACTTGAGCTTTTTCAGAAGCTCCCTGCTCAACCAAGCAGGTCTCCTGCTTCCCTTGCCTGATTTTTCGCTCTTTGGGACTTATTTTAGAGTAATATATGATTATTATTATAATATTTAATTTATGTATTTATAATATATATATAAGCCTGTTTAAAAAAATCTGTGAGTCTTTTCAGGTTATCCATTATTATAATATTGGCAGATTATAAAGGACCTCAGAAGAGACTCAAAATACTCAGAAGAGACCACAACCAAAAAGCAATTTATAAAGCTTGAAAAAATATATTTATATACACAGGAAGTAATATAAGTTTAAAAAATAGCCAAATTGTATAGAAATAAATATTACTGAGTCTTTGCAAAAGCCATACAATCAAAGCATTCTGGGCTTGTCCTAAGGACATCTGTAATACAGATGTCAGTCTCATACTGGACATGTAAAACACACCCACAAACTAACTTCAATAATATTCATTGAAATAACTGACTTTTAATCAAAACTCACCTTTTGCCAGCAAAAAAGTAATCCAGTAATTTTTTAGGACTAATACAGAACTGAGTTCAGCAGAAATCCTGCAGAGACACAAAATTAAAGTCTTTGCATTAAGAGCTCTGTAATAATTCTAAGTGTAGCTTCTCAAATCATGCTTCAGCCTATGGAATAATTTAAGACAACATGCAACATTTCCCATATAGTTAAGTTTATTAATTATCTCATTCCATTCCCTATGTAATTATGACTACACATTTGAAAAAATTAAGTCTTCGTAAAGCCATTCAAGAATCAGGAAATATCTGCATCATCCTTGGAAAAGAACGTGAACGTGGTTAGGAGCTGTTTTCTCTCGTGTCTTTGACTAATGCCCTATTCTCCAGTCACAGCATGAACTCAAGCTCATTTGGGAGTTGCTAAGGCAGCTTTTCATCCATTCATTTGTTGCTATGATTACAAAGCTCACTCTCCAAATGTCCATTTCCACCATGCAGAGACACCTGCCATTGGGTGGAGATCCTTCATGGAGGAAGTGATCAAATATATATATATTTATGTGTCACTTCTGAGGCTTTCATCATCTCTCACTGAAATTCAAAGTCCCCACTAAATCTAAATTACACATATGGCATACTATGACTTAGGGCAATCCTTATTGGTTAAAAAATAAAATTCTGAGACGTTTTACATCTTATCTTGACAAACACAATTCAGGAAAGTCAAACTTACTCACTACTAGGTTGTTCCAGATAAATAAGGCCACAAGTCCTAGAAAATAAAAATAAATTCTTATTTTTAAACAATTTTCTGAAAGCAAACTGTGTAATATCTTTGAAATTAATGTAGTAAAAAATACACCAGTTCACAAAACATTATTCTAACTGAAAAAAGAAAAATGTTGACTCTTGGAAAACAGATAAACAACAGACCAACTGAAGCCCTGCCAGAGCTCAAATACTGCTGTTGCTGGCATGCTTATGTCAAAACTTGCATAACAGAACAATATAAATATGGTATAATAAAATTTCTTATTGTTTTCTTCCAGAAAGACAGGATTTGTATGTACATTGTTATTCAGTGGCTTGTAAAACACAGTGAAGTATGCACAGCTGCAGCGAACACTCTATAAAAGGGCATTTTAAAACCTTTATTCTTTCTGCAGTGTCACTGCAAGCCTTGCGATATAATGTTTCTGCCTAATTATTCTATGTACATGTCATTTCAAGAAATAAATTCAGTTTATTCAAAAAGATAAATGGGGGAAGTCACAAATCTCAAATCTTTGTTAAAAAAAAAAAGTGTTACTGTAGTGAAGACGAGTTAGAAGAAGGACAAAAAACCAAAACATGCCTGCAATTACACTTTTATAGTCCCCAAAAGAGCTGCAATGAGTAAAAACAAACTATTTACAACTTTCATAGAACTTTACAGCTTTAAGACAACTATAAGCTTTACAAAAACGCTGTGATATACACATTACCCAGGATAACGGTGTGATTGGCTGGACTTTGAAATGACAAATAAAACTTTATAACATATGTGCCTTGATTCTATAAACTACCAAGAGGTGACCTGCTACCCCTTTCAAGTGTCATTTAAGTGATATCCGAGAGCCTTTTGTGGTTTGGAAGGCAAAGCATTACGGTGACTTAAACTCCTGTAGCTGAAAAATACCCCAGCGTTCTGAAGCAACAGGATCGAGTAATAGGAGCATCATGGAATGATGCATCAATGTTTCATAACACGAAACAGTTTTCTACTGGTATATGCTACAGAGAATTTCAGACTGATTAAAAATTGCCTCAGAGGATATCAGATCTTGCCAAGGCTCATCTATGCTAGCACACATTAGCCTGTAAAAGGATCTAAAGCCTTTATCATCTCTGTCTCCACGTTAAAGCACAGAGTGCAGCAACTTACCACCTTGGGGTAACAGCAACTCAAAAAAAGCTTCCATTTGAGAATCTCCTGATTTTCAAGTTATACACAGAAAAGCTCTTAGCACTCTGCCATAAGCATATTCAATTTATTCTGTAGAAAGAGAATGCTCCTTGATTTTCTCTGTATGGTTAGCTAAACCACTCAGGAAGATTTACCTTGATTACTAGTGAGAACTGCTAATACAGCAGGCTTTGCAACACCCCTAGATGCTGGAACAAACAGCCTTCAGTTCCAGATCTAGGAGAGACCAATTATCTTATTTGTACTTTTTTCCTTTCCAGAAAGAAACTCTTAAATCAAGATTTGGGGAGGGGTAGGCAGGTAGAAATAAGAAGTCCCTTAAAAAAATTTTAAAAAGTATTAGATAGTAAATGTAAACCAATCCTTGAATTTGTAAGAAGGTTAACAAAGGGACTAGCAACCACTTGTCATGCTGCTCTTACTATTGTTTGTACTGAAACAAGGGGACTGTTTAACAAAGCACTGTAATAGTCACAGAATAAAATGTAAGATGTGTTTATTCAATGCATGTAAACAGTTCCATGTCACTATTCTGTAAATATGAGCACACAGAGTTTAAATGGGCTCTTCTAATACACAGTTTGAAGAATCTAAATACTTAAATGTTAGCAAACAAAGAATGTCTAATTTCAAAATGAACAATGTATACTACCTTTCAAACTTGTGGTAGAGTGCAAATAATACATCATATTTCTTTTTCAGCCTTGATACAGTGCTATCAACTTTAGTGCTTACAGTATCCATGTTAACATCCACCTCTTTCAGAAACTGAAAAAATGTGCATACACTGAAAAAAAAGGAAAAAAGGTGCCAGATTATTATACCTGAGAATGACAATTATGCAATAGCTCTTTAAAAACCCCACCAAAACCCACTGTCTGATTTCACTGGAGTTCAACATATTCTTGTTACAACTAGCAGTGACTGAGAACCTTGCTTTGGAAAACAGGACTTGCTTTCCTTGAACCCTGTATGCCACCTTTGCATTTTCCAGATGTAGGAAAACTGCTCAAGTAGGTAGCACAGCCCTCTCGTGACATGGGCTCTACTACAGAAGGAGAATTTTCTTGGCTAGCATGGATATTATCTTTGGAATTCAGAATTTGCTAACCAGACACATCTTTCTTCCTTGCTCTGCCAGTATAAACCACAAACATCCAACACAGATATCTCGACTCTTCTGATTTAACTAAAAGTTTTATTTTAGAAATGTTCTTACTACTCAACATAAACCCCTGCTCCATCCATGCTAAAGAGAGACCTAGGAATAAAAACTGAGATGAATGCATTGAATTATATGAAGTTCCACGCCTTTCAACAGGCACTGGGGGCAAGGACAACCCCACCCTTTGGAAGTACTACTACACAGGGGACTGAAGTTTTCCCTACTCATCCATGCAATATATTATGGCCATCAAGAAAGCATTTTGTTTTGTTCATTACCAAAATGAGCAGATTACTAAAAAATTAGGAGAAGCAGGCTTTCAAATCAGGGAATCACAGAGTTGTCAGAGTTGGATGGGACCTCTAGAGATCATCTAGTCCAACTCCCCTGCTAAAGCAGGAACGCCTAGGACTGCATCCAGGTGGGTCTTGAAGATCTCCAGAGAAGGGGACTCCACGACCTCCCTGGGCAGCCTGTTCCAGGGCTCTGTCACCCTCACTGTGAAGTTTTTCCTCATATTTGAGTCGAACTTCCTATGTTCCAGCTTGTGCCTGTTGACCCTTGTCCCATTGCTGGGAACCACTGAAAAGAGTCCATCTCCATCCTCCTTCAATCCACGCTTTAGATACTTGTAAGCATAAATATATTCAACTATTTCAACTATATCAAATATATTTTAATCCTTTATCAGAATGTAGGATTCTGAGAAACTGAAAGTGATTTCTTTGAAACTGAAAGAAAGTGAAAGAAACTGAAGAAGAAACTGATTCTGAGAAACTGAGAAAGAAAGTCTTTATCAGATTAAAGAAAACAGAACATAAAAACAGTCAGAAGTTCATTTGAGAATTCCTTTACTGTGGAATGAAAAATCTTTCCAATGTATCTGTGTGGCTCTAGAGGCTAAGATGCCGGGCAGAAATCTCTGCCAGATTGACCTTGTAGCTGACAAAAAGCCCAGGGCTAACAAGCAATTGAGTATTGCTAAAATAAAAATTGGCAGAGTAATAGCTTACTTGAAACCCCAAGGGAAAAAGCCTCTTTCAGTTTGCAGCACAAGTTGGTCTGTAGTCAGGTGGAACACATTGAACATTGCTGCACAAATGCAATTAGATTTCATCCCCACAGTTCCAATTCAGTCAAGACTGAAGAGATTAAGTCGAAACATAGGACCTGACCGCTACTCTGGGAGATGATGCGAGGCAGGTGCAGCATGGAAAAGTCTAATTGTAACTGATGACTTCCAAGAAAAGGATATTTAACCCCAAGACTGAGGTTACCATCGTGATGTGCCCAGTGTTCTGCCTTAGCCTCCTGCCCTGGAGCATCTGAAGGCTCTGCTCCTGCACATGGCTTTCAAAGCACAGCACAGTTATTAGGCAGACAGCACTGGAATCCTTTCCTTAGATAAATCTGACACAGGGGTATGCCTATTGCTGTTGTCACCTAAATTTACCTTGAAAGCAGATATGGTTCCACAATCTTAATTTTTATATTATGAGCTTAGTGAATATACAATTGTAACAGTAACAATCTCCTAGCAAAGAGCATGTACAAGAGTACAAGATTTGGACTGGCATTAAAATGTTTGAAAAAGACCAGCATGCTGGCAAACTACTTGAAGAGTTTAACCTAAGACTAATCTTGGGAAAAAAATCATTTTATAGAAAATCTTGATACAGGCAAAGAAAAGAAAATATTTTAAGTGTAATTTACACCAAGTTTAATTGATGAAAACTTCGGAAGAGCAAGAACAAGAATCAGCTGTGTGATATAACCAAAATCAATCACAACTGAATCAAAAAAGTATCATTGCTCCCTCCATTAAAATATAAAAGCAAGACCTCTAGTCTACCGAAATATTCAGAATTCCCATAAGCAACCTTCACTTTAAAATCAACTAGCCCGATATACAAAGATTCAAAATGCTTTAAAAAACCTCCTCTTAATAAAATTGTTGACTAGTTAATTGTTGAAATCTAGATTCACACACTTAAATTCACTTACCTTATGTTTATACTTTTCAGAAGCTCTGTGAAAGTGAATGTCATTTCATCCAGATCAATTGCTACAATAAAGATACAGACTCCCCATGTTTCCTTTTTCTTTTTGTTATAAGCCTTTTAGAAAAAGAGAAAACAGTTTTTATTACACAACAGAAGTGGGTAATATTTGGAAAGCATTAATTTGTCCAAACTAGATTAGAAATGGTAAAACAAAAAACCCTCCAGCAAACATTTGACTACAATAGCCAGTTATTTGATAACTGAAAACCATTACAAGTTTTACGTTACAGATGAAAGACCAAGCACTTCAACTCTTACTCCTAGAGTACCAGATCAGTTTTACCCATACAATTCAGCAAAGCTTCAAAATAGCAGCTTTGTTTCCATGGAACATTTATGCAAAGCAGAAACCATTATTCTGTTTTTTTAAGAGTTACTATATTTGATCTTAACAAGATGCTGAAGGTTAAGGAATCAGGAGAGAAGCCATAAGAAAGCAATATAAAATCATTACAAGGACAGGCAATAAATACTCATGAACTTGATTCTCCAGCTAGGTCTCAACCACTTACCAGAGCTGAACCACAGAACCCAACTCTTTGCTTAATAAAGTGTGACACTAACAAGCACCTGTAGGCATTTTTCTACCATACATCTACACTTAAGGTCCATCTTCTGCTGCTTAGAAGTAAGGTACAAGCTTACCATCATCCTTCACCAAAGAAAAGCCATCCTGCCATGACAAACATGCCACCCACATGCAGTTCACTCTTGACAGTTCACAAAGTAATGACTTGGAGCCGGACAAGTCTAGTACCCTTTCACCAAAACAGCATCTCAACAGAAAACCTCCAAAGAGCAGTATTTTGTAGAAGCATGGAAGAAAAAACTTGGAGGTATACCACAGGTTTTGGAAACAAAGCTATTTTGAACTGGGAGGGGTGGCTGACACCCCGGAGGGCCGTGCTGCCATCCAGCGAGACCTAGACAGGCTGGAGAGCTGGGCGAGGAAGAACCTCATGAGGTTCAACA
>JAOTQQ010000001.1:176651909-176666654 GCA_026546715.1 Gallinago undulata | reverse complement strand
CCCAGAGAGGTGGTGGAGTCTCCTTCTCTGAAGACATTCAAAACCTGCCTGGACAAGTTCCTGTGCAACGTGCTCTAAGTGGACCTGCTTTGGCAGGGAGGTTGGGTTTGGACTCCAGAGGTCCCTTCCAACACTATACCCTTGTGAGAGTCCATACCCTAAGTAACCCAAAAAGGACAGTACTAATAGACGTTTTCACTTTAAGTGACTAAATATTCATTGAGCAGGTGTTCAGACTAGGTCCAAGACCACATTTTTACTCTAGATCTCTGCCGGTTACCACAGTACCTAATGTCTGGGCCACACCACTTCCTAGTTAGCACTGTTAGTCCCCTCCACATCCTCAGAGGCTCGGCAAGCACAGTTCTGAGATCAACCACAAAGAACAAGGCCAGCGTGCCAGGGAAAGTAAGATTTCAGGCCTTTATGCTCTGCAAATGCCTTCAGAGTGAGATCATTAGATGCTACCTACCTGTATTTCCATCAGTGGCCTGATGATTTAAGCTTCCTCAAGCCAAACAGAAGTGTTCTGGTAGGTATTTGTCTCAAGCAGTGTCCTGATAATTTCCCTTTTCGCTTGAGAACAGAAAGCTCCTACATAAGCAGCTTCTGCTCCAGTTCAGAAGGGAACAGGTTAGCACTAACCCACACTGATTAAAACATACACAGCTGGAGCTTGAAGGACAAACCCCGGGACAGCCCCTCCAACACACTACCTTCACCAGAGGGGACAAAGGAGTGGGCATTTAAATACAGCCTCCTCCTGAGTCCCCACAACCAGAGTCACCCTGAGAAGCCAGGCTCCACATGATAACAGCCTGACTTGGATAGAGAAGCAGCAAAGCAGCAAACAGCCAGGCTGTTAATTTGCTTGACTTCACACTCAGACAAAGCCTGCACCGGTCACAGGTAGAAGTAGCCACTCCAGTGCCTGCCAGTTCCCCATGGAGACTCATGTTTGCCAGCTTCCTCGCTTGAACACCTTGCTGACACATCAGAAAGTTTGAGGAAAAGGCCTTGGATGCAACTGCAGTGGTAACGTAGACTTTTTCCTGTACCTTGAAAGGCTCTTAGCATATAGACCTGAATTGCAAGACAATAAATATTAGCTATGTCATAGCGAAGATCTAGTCACTGCCTTGTTCTGAAGGGGTAAAGCAGGTCTTCAGATACTAAAAGGAAGGCTTTCAAACACCCTGTATCTTATCTGGCCACTGCTAGGTAATGAAATATGAAATAATGAATAATGGAAATAAAATTCCACCTTGAGTGAAACTTTCAGAATTATTCTGAAACCTGCCTTGTTTTTTTTACTCAATAGAACTGATAACTCCTGTTTTAGTTCACATGCAGGAGCTCAACTATGTTTTTAAGTAAACGTTCCCTGGAAACATCCATGGCCAGAAACTGTATCTGTTACAAAAAGAGCTGTACAGTCTCCCTCCCATATTGTTACTGTATGGTGCTGCAAAACTGCAATGCATCACAAGCTGGTACACCCATACTGGGGTTTAAAAACCACAGAGAACAAGGTTTCACTAGTGACAGCGTAGCTGTGGCACATCACCTCAGGCTGCAGAAGAAGCAGCAGAAATCACAACAGATACACGGTTGCCAGCCCATGCACAGGGAATAGTACCGCAGCTAGGTGTTTTCAATCTAATTCAGATCTATATAATAAAACTTTGGACATGATTTAATTGTATTGTAGCTGTTCTCCGAGTCGACTTGTTGAGACAGAAGTAATATACTAAGAAGGGGGGGGGGGGAAAAGAATCAGGAAAGGGCATAACATTTTAATCTGTTTACACATGCCCAATGACTAACTTTGAACGGAAATACCTCAACGATAAGTACATACAGATTAACATAATGCAGTAAGGAAAAAAAAAAAGTTTAACATGCAAACATCCCTTGTTGCAGACAGCAGTCTTCTCCAGACCCTTTCTGCAGTCTCACAAAGAGGGATACAGCGGGCAGAAACACACAGAAACACACAGCAAGATGTCCTGTATAAAGCTGACGCAGACATATTTGAAATAACTTGTGGTTTGAAGGATCAGCAGATCACATGGCATTGTTTTCTACTGTCATTTACCAGCCACCTAAAAGAATTCCTGAGCCCGTACCTTTACTAGAGAACATTAAGACGAGAGGGAAATATATAGAAAACAGTTTATATATATGCAGAGGGCAACACCTGAGTTCAGTCTAGCTGCACTTGGGGAAAAATTAAGCCATTCAAGTCTTGGAAGCAAGGCTTGTGCTGGTTCCCGGTCCAGCAAAGTTACAGCTTTATTAATATTTCAGCTCGGACACCGGACAGACACCAGCACAGCGGGAGGCATCGCGGGCAGCAGGTACTCACCGGAGCCCCGTCCGCAGCCGACAGGCTCTCGTAGGTCTTCCAGGCTCTCTCCCTCACGCCGTCCGGGGCTCTCAGAGCATCGCAGAGGGCGACGAACTCAGCCTCGCCGATTTCCAGCCTAGGAGAAGCGGGAGACAGCTCCAGCGGGGGCTGCGGGCACCGCACCGCGGAGGAGGGGGGGAGGGTAGGGGGACAACAACCGGCTGCTGCCGGGCGCCCCGGAGTGACACCCCCTACACACACACACCCCGCACAGCGCCCCGGGAGAAGGCACGACCCGGACCCGCTAATTCCACCTGCGGGGGCAGCCCCACCGCTCCCCTCAGCCCAGCCCAGCCCAACCCGGGCGGCGCTTACCGGGCAGCGACGGGCGGCGGCGCGGAGCCGCTGTCGGGGCTGGCTCGTTGGTTCCTGGCGGCGGCTCCTGTCCTGCGGGGGGTTTTGGGCGGCATGGCGGCCGGCGCCCGTTGAGGCCCCGCCGTTCTGAGCTCCCGCCGCGGGCGGCAAGTAACGACGGGCCGCCGGCTACTGCTCCCACTTGCCTCCCTTCCCCTCCCCCTTCCCGCCGCCCTAAACCGCGGGAAAACTGCGCCACCACCAGCCGCTTCTGCCGTCACTTCCGGGCCGGCTGACCGCTCCCCCTACCCCACCCGCCGGGGGGAGCGGCGACCGCGCCCACCACCCCCCCTCCGCCCCAAACACAGACCGGCTCAGCACGCCTCGGAAACCCGGAAGGAGAAGCTGCCCGCGCCAGCCGGCTCGGCCAATGAACGCGCTCCTTTCCCCGCGCTAGCCAATAGAAGCCGGCTCCGCTGCGTGCGTCCCGGCAACTGGCGCGAGGGCGGCGGCTCGCGGGCGGAGTGGGGTGTGGCTCGGCTCCCTGAGGTAACGGCGGGATGGCGGCGGGGCTGCGGCGCCGGCGGGGCTGTCTCCTTGCGTGCCCCGCCCTCCCAGACTCGGTTTTTTACACCTGAAGGTTGCCTAAAGCTGAGGACGCAGCGCGGGAAGGAGCAGCGGCGTCCCGCTGTCTCGGCCGTAGGTGGCAGGTGGCGGAGGGAGGAAGGGTGTCACGGCGAGGCGATCAGCGCCGCTCCCTCAGAAAAAGCGCTTGCGGCCTCGGTGTTAGAGACCCTCCGGGAGGCTTCAGTCATTCCAGAGGCGACAGCCTAGCTGTTCCTAGCGTTTTGGGTGCTGAAGAAGCTGCAGGCCGCCAGTACAGCTTGTCTATGACATGGGAAGAACCATAGACCTATCTTTAAAAATAACTATACAGGCGTAGGACAGGACAGAAATTGCAAGTCCTTCATGACCATCTCTCAACCTGACATTCGTGTGAGTCTTAACTAAAATACTACTTTCAACACTGTGCACTGCAATTGCATCTAATGTAAGAAATCCTACAGGCTTTGGGCATAGTCTGGATTTTAAACCAATGCAATTCAAATTCCCAGTGCCCTGATTCACAGAACTTCAAAATCTACTCTGTTGCCTGCAATCCGCATTTAGAAGGTAGATCGCTGCTGCCAACAAGCACATTTATTTTCAGATTTTTATGATGACAACTTTTAGAAAAAAAAAAAAGATTTGTAAGGACTGTTACTGCATGCACATACTTGCCATTTCTCTGTAAAGCAACTAGTTTTCATGAGATTGCTATCAGAGCTCTGGATTTGAAGTTAAAACACCATGAGTACAACTATGGTATACAATAAAAATTCACTATTATTTTTAAGATTCACAATATAATTTTTCAGGCTTCCCTTTATATTCGCTAACTTATTTAAGAACAGGAGAACAGTCTATTTTTCTGGTTCATAATTAGAATCGAACCAATTACAGTAAAATGAGTACGGAACAAATGGGATTTCTGAGGCAAATCAAAGTACATAAACTCCAAATGAAGTGTTTGAGTAGTCTTTAGTGGGATTTCAACAGTCCTTATAATGATTCTAGTAAAACTGTGATGGTAACTTTACCCTGCTTCTAAGCATATTTGAAATACTTCTTGTAATCAGATTATACCAGATGCTGAGGAAGGTTTGAAGTCTAGGACTGCATGTTGAACCACAGACAACTAGGCAGATCTACCAGCTTGGAAAAGTAAGCTAAAACCATAAACCACAGATGAGTCCGTTGCCTTCTCCTCACAACTGACTTCAGGAGCACAGAAGAATTTAAAACGAGAGCGAAGCATCTCAGAAAACTTGGTCACAGCCAGTGGAGACCCTCCCAGCTGTCAGCAAGAAGGAAACACCCCCTCCTGGGTCGCTTCCCTCACAGCTGCTTTAGCATGCTTTTAGAGCCAGGCCCTGGATCATCCAAATGACAGGCAAAGAATTTGTGTTGCTCTCATAACCCCCTTCTTCAAACACATGAATCCAGCCCCTACTTTTTGCTTAGGGAACTTCATATCCTTTTAAAGAGTTGACAACCAGCCTCAGTGTAAATACTAATTTTCTAAAATTGCTAGTGTGCCAATTATCATTTCAAATAAAATTTTCTGTACTTTTTCACCAAAGAAGGCACTTAAAGCTTCCCTCCATAAGCAGGTTCAACCAAAATACGATCTCAGAATTCTTCAAGTTCCAACTGGTGGGAAGAGAAAGGAGGCAGCAGATGAATTGAGCTACAATAGACTTGAATCCTCCATCCCAGAGCCTCAGACGTAGTAAGTACCTCTAAACTGCAGTGAGAAAACTTAACATGTATGTATATACTTCCAAAGAAAGGCACATGCATGTATAAAACCATATGTAAAATGCTGCACTTTTTCCCCCCACCTTGGTAGATACACTGATTTGAATGTTTTAATCCTGTAGTTTAAAATGTTTTCTTTTAAATGGAGCCTTTGGGCTTTTGGAATAACGTGGCAAAGGAAAGAAGAAAGCAGCTCTTACTGGGAAAAGAAAGAAAAAGAAACACTGTGTGATCAAATAAAGTATTGATAATGATTTCTCGTTTGACCTGACAATATTTCTATTCTAAACATCTTGTTATAACAGCTTTT
Source organism: Gallinago undulata (assembly GCA_026546715.1). Lineage (NCBI taxonomy): Eukaryota > Metazoa > Chordata > Aves > Charadriiformes > Scolopacidae > Gallinago > Gallinago undulata. Next base: position 176,661,279 of record JAOTQQ010000001.1, on the reverse strand, counting down.
AAAGTGTAGGTCATAGAGAGATGGCAGTCTGTGAAACGTTGCCTAGTCAGGCAGCTCTGACTCATTGTTTCCAGCTGCTAAACAACCTTAAGTAATTTTATTATCTTAATTTTTTCACTTAAAACTGTTGCTATAGTTTCATGGTAATTGCCATTGGGAATAGAAGTCATGCCTTATTTGCAAATGAAATCAAGCCTTTGTATATTGACTTTTGCTGCTCAGATACGATAGAAGCTTACTACTTTTTTAGTTTTTGTAAGAATTAAATATTTGTGATGGGGAAACTTGATTTAAGTGCACCTCATGATCTACCAAGAGTAGCTGCTTATTTCTACATTATCACAGACGTCTACCACTTAAGTTACAATTATAATAAAATCAGTTCTTCTGGAGAAGAACACAGAAGTGTATATACTAAAACCACTAAATTGGGAGCTTCTGGATATTAGTCCACGTACTAAATACTGGCAGAATTTTTGCTTGAGTAAAGCCCATAGGCTCTAAAATTCATAGGTTATAAAAATGTCTGCCCAAATCACAACCCATTTCCCTGCCTGCAACAGGCAGAATTAACGGAGGGGGCATAACCTCTCCTGGCCAGCCTTTTCTGTGCATGGACATCCCTTCCACCATGCAGCAGCCACCAGCCCCCTGCCATCAGTGTCACCTGAAGCTCAGCTGTCCCTCAAAGCCCCAGCACAAGCGCTAACAGGAGCGAGGAGGTGACGGACCTGCCCCGACTCTTCTCCAGTTGCTGCCCTATAGCCACCGGACCTTGAGAAGGACTTCTCTGGAGCACCACACGTGGATTTACTTGACAGTCCCGATCCAGGAGTGCCTCAGGGACACTAAGGCCATGGGTTGAACCAGTCCTTTTCCACTCCCCAGCATGACGACCCCTGGTAATCCTGCCTTGCCATTGCACTGGCATCAGCCCTGCCTTTGAAGCTGGAAATAGTTTATGGATGTGATGGGGTGAAGCTGGCTGCTTGTACCCCATGTTGGTGAGTCTGGACCCTAATATCAGTATCCTGCGTAAAGACTCAGTTCAAAACATGAAGGTTAAAACCCATTTCTAAAAGTTAATGTTTTTACAGTGATGTAAAATCCATAGGGACCGTGACAAACCTCAACCCCTTTCTCTCTAAATTGAGAGGTATTTGTAAGATGTTGCCTCTTCTAACAGTTCAAAGCCTCACTCTATATATAGATGTTATTAATAAAAATAATTATTTTCATTCCACATTTATACACATCTGTGACTTGCTCTTCTTGGAGCGTTACGTAGTGCACTGCTGGAGTCTCAGATGCTGCAGTGATGAGTTTTAGGCAGGAATCTCTACCAATAAAGTGTTTGACCAAATCACTAGTGGGAGCTGAAAGGAGAATATGAATATTGTTACTGGATGGAGAAACATCTGCACATACACGACATCTACACGCAAAACCTCAACCCAGGCTGTTGCACAGATACTTCTATTTCTTTCCCTTTGAGATAGTTCAGAGAGGTTTTGTACTGATCAAAGTATTTAGACCCCTGTGTCACTTTTTTTCCTCTTTTTATTCAGATTGTATTTATGTATAGAAAAATCGTAGCTATTTATGAGGACCTTATACATCACTAGTTCTCTGGAAGTGACAAAGGCTGTCAGTCAAGTCCATTTTACAGATTTAGAATCGTAGAATGGTCAGAGTTGGAAGGGACCTTGAAGATCATCGAATTCCAACCCCCCTGCCATGGGCAGGGACACCTCCCACTAGAGCAGGTTGCTCAAAGCCCCATCCAGCCTGGCCTTGAACATTTCCAGAAATAGGGCATCCACAACTTCCCTGGGCAAACCTGTTCCAGTGTCTCACCACCCTCACAGTAAAGAATTTCTTAGATCTAATCTAAATCTTCCCTTTTCCAATTTAGAACCATTACCCCTTGCCCTGTCTCTACACTTCCTGACGAAGAGTCCCTCTCCAGCTTTTCTGTAGGCTCCCTTCAGATATTGGTAGGCTGCTGAAGGGTGTCCCAGGAGCTATCATTGCTGCTAGCGTTGAAGGACCGAGGTACTGATCATTCCCAGTACAGCTTTTGCTTGTGGAAGGTGTTTGGACATTACCATGAAACACGCCTGTGCACTCACGGCTGCATCGCACCATGTGCTTTGTCAGGCAGGTACCACCATCCTGTGTGTCCCCAGCAGGCAAAGCCCTTCTAACCCCAGACACGTTCTGCTCTTGGGGTGTGCAGGGCATCCTGCGCCCCCTCTGCAGGGCAGTTCATTCCGGTTGGTGCTGGCAGCTGGTAATGAAATAAAGGTCGGCAAACGGACCAACCACAACCCTCTCATTGCTCGCAATTACACGGCTGCATTAATGACCCTGTTGCGATCCCTCCCTTCCTGTCCTGCTCAGCCCCAGGTTCTGCTTCCTCTCTCCGTGTGAGAAAGCATGCTCCAGCACGGGCAACACCCTGTCCCGCTGCTGGCCCTCTCCCCAGCGAGGATGTTTCCCGTGCCTCCTCTTCCAAGATTTCCTAAGCCCACAAGAAGCAGAACACACTCTACTGGAAGTAGTTCTCAGGAATCAAATTAATCTTAACCAACAACCTGAAAACTAATTGAAAATTAGCAACCATAGCCTACAGTGAGCAGATACGCGCTTTTTCTGAACTAAAGCAATCCATAGTCTGGTTTTTATCTTTTTTTTTTCAGAGCATGCCCAAGATCCTTTACCAAGGCAGTGAAATACCCTAATTAGGTAAAAAGTTTTATGTATAGTATTCCAACAAAATAGTCATAGTACGACAACAGCGCTATAGGCTCTTTTATGTTCCTTCCCTCAGAGCAGCAAAATACCCTCCTACGACTAGAACAAACAATGCCAGTAAGAGCCCAGCTCTGCTAATATTCCTTAACCACCGGCTCCTGCATCAGACTTTCCTCCTCCCACCTGACTTACACCGACAAAAGCGTGTCCCACCTTTCCAGAGGACAACGCCACTCTCAGTTGATGGCTGCGATAAACCAACCTCTGTTGGCTCCCACGGTACTGATTCAGCTGGAAACAAACATCAATCCAGCCCCTGCTTTTTGTCTCCTCAAACGCAACGCTTCTGTGGGCCTCGCTTCGGGTAACCCCACAGCTTTTCATGTTGCCGGAAAAAAAAAAAAAAAATCTTGCATTTTCTGTCTTGCAGGCCTTCAGCATTTTCTTGACATGAAAACTTGCCTCGTGGCTCTTTATACTAAAGCCATAAGACTTCAGTGAGAGAAGGAGGGAGGACTTGGAGCTTGTATTACCCTTTGCAAGCCCAGATCGTACTGGTGATGACAGCCTTACACAGGCAAAGATCTACTGAATGTCAGAGGCTGTTTGGGACCCAGGAGAGAGCAGCACAGCCCCCTCCCACCAGATAAACACGGTGCCACAGGACGGTCACACTTCTCTGATTTTGCTACTTCAGTGACAAAGAAGCGTCTCAGCATTAGGATTCGTTTTCTTTCCTACGAGGAGTTTTAAAAATATTTGCAAAGATAATTGTCCAATGAGGTCATTTTTGTACTTACCCTCTTCTGGAATCCATTGGGCTAGAAACGCGGTTTTCTTCAGTACAGCACAGTTTGTTTGTTTATTATACTCTATTTTTATTATTATTATTTAAAAAATAGAAAGGGAAAAAGCCCAAGCAGCTCCTAGAGCTAGGGTTTTTTTCCATGGATTTGTGTCCCATGCTTCATCAACTTTGTCTAAGAGGGCAGAAGTTCCAACAGGAGCTTCCCCTGCACTCGGGGTGTTTTAGGTCTTCTCATACAAACTGCCTGGCCTTTAATAAGAAGTGAGCACACGCTGGGAGCTTTCCCTCAGAGCGTGCCAGTTTCTCCCTCCTTCCCCATGCTTCTTTTCACACTACTGATAGAAACAAGCTTCCCTCCACCATCCAACAGGCTCAAAAAGTTATTAGGGACACAGGCACACAGCATGACCACGTAAACCTCCCGTCTGTAAGAACAAATCCTCCACCACCCCTTCACAGCCTCCTTTGCTGGTGTCTCCCTTGGAGGACACACCACAGACAACAAAGTTTCTTACTAGATTTTGAAAACAAGTTAAAGACCATGCAAGGCTTACTTAAAAGATAGCAAATTTAATGTTTAGCTTACAGAAAATAGGAACGTTACACTCATGCAAAGGTAGGAAACAGACTTAAAACTACTTCAGTGTGAATCTTGCGTCACACAGGGCTCCAAAGAACACACTCCTGTGTCCTCGCATATATTTGACCTTTATTTGCAGGCAGACAATTGCAACATCCTGAATGTCTGGAGCTGGAGTTTTCCCAGCGGGTTTTCCAGCTTGCTTACATCTGTACCAAAGCGTAGCTATGGACATAGAACTTATGCGTGAGCATCCAACCTACATTTGCCTGAGGCTTTATTTGATGTTGGTGGTTGCCAGGCACTGTCAAGAATGGATTAAAAAAAGCCAGCTTTCAGAAAGTAACAACTCTACTTTTTATTTTCTATATAATGCACTCACACTAAAGGCTAAACTGTAAATTAAGCCAAATGCAGATGAAGGAAAAAAAACAAAACAAGCCTTGTGTATTTAAGAAACTTCCTTTAAAACAAATTATTTTATCTTGATCCAAACATTCACAATAGCAGGAAGCTGGATGATCACATGTTTACAGTTGTATAATAGCTCCAAAACCAGTAAAGCATCCTCCCACTATATTAAGAGAAGATCCTTTAATAAGATGAAAAATAAGATTAGGCAAAAGCTTCTTGACTGAATTAACCTAAAAAAAAAAACAATCACAAAATTGTCTAGGTTGGAAGGGACCTTTAAGATCATCTAGTCCAACCATCAACCTAACTGATAAAAAAACCCCCACCAATAAACCATGTCTCTGAGCTCTATGTCTACCCATCTTTTAAACACCTCCAGGGATGGTGCCTCAACCACTTCCCTGGGCAGCCCATTCCAATGCTTAATAACCCTTCCAGTGTAAACATTTTTCCTAATATCCAATCTGAACCTCCCCTGGCACAACTTGAGGCCATTTCCTCTTGTCCTGTCTCCTGTGAGTTGGGAGAAGAGACCGACTCCCATCTCTCTACAGCCTCCTTTCAGGTAGTTAAAGAGTGTGATAAGGTCTCCCCTCAGCCTCCTTTTCTCCAGGCTGAACAACCCCAGCTCCCTTGGCCTCTCCTCATAATACTTACTCTCCAGACCCCTCACCAGCTTCATTGCCCTTCTCTGGACCCGCTCCAGCACCTCAATGTTTTTTTTGTGGTAAGGGGCCCAAAACTGGACATAGTACTTGAGGTAGGGCCTCACCAGCGCTCAGTACAGGGGATGATCACCTCCCAAGTCCTCCTCGCCAGAAGATTTGCACACCTTTTGTGCATCTTATTTAAAAATAGGTTTAAACAGTTGTTGGGTGGTTTTTTTTTGCAAACAAATGTACAAATGTTCTATTAAGCATTCCTACTTTCCTGATAAATCAGATTTAGTCAGAACAACAAGTCAGGCCCCATATGACAGAAGCTTAGAAGTAGATTTGGGGGGGACATTTTCCAGCTTGCTTTTGAGTATTACTCCCTTTTTGTTTTCTCTCCCATATTTATTCTTGCAACCAGCTTCAGAACAGCAAGGTACCATGATACATCTGATGTATCAAATTTCTCATAGATCTCTAGGTTGGAAGGGACTTTTCAGATCATCTAGTCCAACCATCAACCCTAACAGTGACAAAAACCACTACTAAACCACGTCGCTAAGCACTGCGTCTACCCATCTTTTAAATCCCTCCAGGGATGGTGCCTCAACCACTCCCCTGTGCAGCCTGTTCCAGTGTTTGATAACCCTTTCAGTGAAGAGATTTTTCCCTGATATCCAATCCAAACCTCCCCTGGCACAACTTGAGGCCATTTCCTCTTGTATCACCTGTGACTTGGCAGAAGAGACCGATCCCTGCCTCTCTACATCCTCCTTTCAGGTAGTTCATATTTCATTTCTCAACCATCACCTATTCCGTTTTATATTCTTGCTTTGAAAAATAGCCCTGCAGCTAAAAAGCATTAATTTTAACTTTACCTGTAAAAGAAAACCCTAGTAACGGCAAAAGAAAACACAAGACTTTTAGACAAACAGGTTTATAAGATTTATTTTCCATTGCACATACATGGATTATATACAAGTTAGTAACATAAGTTACTTCTTAATTTTCTAAAAGATTGTTACAGCAAACACTTGCCATTTTAAAACATTGAGTCAGAAATCAATCAAAAAAGGTAAATATGACAATATTTTAAAAACAAAACAAATTGCACTTTGTTAGGGAAGAGTCAAATACAGCTTTGTCTATATGCTGTAACAAACTATATAGCAGGTAATATTACAGTTAGAAGTAGCACTTGCAGTCCATTTGTACATTAATAATTTTTTTTTACTTAATTAAAAACTGGTGGATATTTCAAAGACTTCTTCTTTGTATTCAAGATCCATCACATGAAACGCACTAGCAACTAAATCTTTATACAATTGCTATTCAAATATAAGAAGAACACCACACCTGAAAATAAGGAAAAAAACTAAACCATATTGATTTTACATGTATCATGAGATGAAAAGTATGAGAGGTGTTCAGCGATAAAGCCCTGTCCACTACTTACAGAAAAGAAGATTTATTTATTTTTTTTAAAAATAATCACTGCACACAATACAAAGGGTGGGGTCATACTGTAGTCTGCAAGTCTCCCGGAACAGCAATATTCCTCGTTACTGTTCACAGATGAGTGTTTCCATAGCGAACCTGTTCTCAAAGTGCCGGATCTTTCGGCAGTTGGCAGCTTCACGCTTCTGAATTCCTGTTTGTATGGGCGAAGAACAACAAGAGGGTAAACACAAGAGGGGATAAGCTACGTCAGAGACGTAATGGTTTTACGTTTACTATATGTAAGCAGATGTCACCAGAAATCAGAACTACGTGTCCCCAAGGAAACACAGGTAGGCACACATTCATACAGAGAAATCATAGCTGATGATCCTACAGGTGGGGTCAGCCCAAATCACAGGATTGGTTCAGTTAAATCCAACCTGCCCCAAGCCCTCCACTGGCTCGTTTTGACCCTTGTCAGTTCCCAATCTCCCTTTCTGTGCATCTGGAAAAATGTTTGTGTGGACGTGAGAGAGGGAACAGCAAAGGAATAAACTGCTATAGGCAAAAAAAAAAGGCAGATTTAGAGAGTAGTATTTAAACAACAACATCTGGGAATGAAAGACAGAATTTAACCACATTTAGGCCAAACTAATGCTCACTGCCAACCTGTACTCATCATTTATTACCACAGGTTCATCATATTGATTTTTGAATTGGATTTTGCTATTAAAACCTTTTCATCTGCTCTAAATCATTTTTATAAAATGTATTTACTTTCTTTGTTTTCCCAAGCGGTCCAACAATACGACTAAAGCAATTAAACTGCTTCAGTGTGCGCTTGCACGTCAGTTTTTAAAAGTAAAAAAAAATTTAAAAGAAGCAAGCCTGAGTAAAATCTGAGGGAAAATTTTAAGGCAGTGTTTAATAGCTTGTCAAGACTCTTCCAAATGATGATTTTCTAACATTTTCCATGAAGGAGTACCGAGCACTACGGTTCTCCTGTGAAGACAACTCTCACTCCTGTTTCCCTGATGCAAATAGGAAGGTGTGGACGGATTTATAAATGGCTTTAATGACAAGAAGAACCTGCAATTCTGTAGTTGGAGAGCAAAGTTACAGCTTCTCATATATTAAAGGGTTGGGTTTTTTCGGTGTGTATGGGGGTGGGTCAATAAACAAGATTAAAGAAAAGCACGAATGAAGGCTTGAACCCCAAAAACACACCACGCACGCACACACCACACTCCCTCTATTGCAGCTCCGAGCTCACTGGGCGCTTGAGCACCTTTTCACAATAAAATAACTTCATTTCCATCCCTACACAGAAAATATCAGCCGTGCTTAAGCCCACAGAGCCGGTTACGGCAATAAGCCAGCCTTGCTTTAATGAGAGTCACACCTTCCAACACAACCCAGCCGATTTATCGCGCTCAAGCAGCACTGAACTTTCTGCCAATGCATTTGGAGGAAGGTTTACCTTTCATGGCTTCTTTGCGCTGTAGTTTATAGGTTTCCTTGCCACGGCAGAGGCGGTAAATAAAGAATCCCAGCTGATCCACGTTTTCAATGCGATCAGTAACAATCATCTGTTCGTGAATCAAATAGGACTGAGGCAAGTAGGTTCCGGCCTGTTGAAGAAAAAAATATAACAGCTCTGTCAAAAGCCACCTCTTCATGGCCTAAGTACACAAGAAACACTTTGCGCTGCGTTTCTTTAACAAGGCCGGGCCAGACCTTCTTTGAATCCTTTCAAAATACTCATAGAATTTACTTCATAAATACAGGATTTTGCTCTAACTGTGCTGCATGAGAGAAGTACAGAACGATTATAGTCGTTAGGAGACTGTCTGGCCCCGTTAACTTATTATGGTGACTCCCACAATTGTTAAAAGGGGAAAGCCATGGCGGTTTATCGGGTGTTTTAAGGCAATACCCTGAAAAAGGGAAGAGGTGGGACAAGAGGCCAAGGCTTCCGAAGCCTTCTCTGGTCCCTTCAGTGCTGTTTTGCCACAGCTGAAGTGAAGGAGGAACCCGGCTCTGTGCACGCCTCGCTGTTCACACCTGAAGGTGCACACACTCAGCCACCAGCCCGTTTCCTATCACCTCCACCGGTAAATTATCATCAGCTTTTTTGAAATATTACTTCGTTTAAGAAATCCTCTTACTGTGATTCTCATTTATGGCAATAGAGAAGGCACCACTTGCTTTTCTAATAATAAAATCACCAATTATTATGGAAGTAAATTCAGCTTCTGTGGTGAAAGATCACTGTATGTTTTATTGACAATAAACAACCTGAAATTTCCATTGCAAAACAAGACTGTCTTTTGAGTCCAGTCATTAGGTTGAGAGAAAGCTGATGAAATGCTATTTTTTTCAGTAAAGAAAGAAAAGACTGTATTAAATTCAGCTGAGAATAGAGTTGGGGTTGTTCAGCCTCCTGGACAAGAGACGGCTCCAGGGAGACCTTATAGCAGCCTTCCAGTACCTGAAGGGGGCCTGCAAGAGAGATGGGGAGGGACTCTTGATCAGGGAGTGTAGTGATAGAATGAGGGGTAACAGTTTTAAGCTGAAAGAGGGGAGATTTAGATTAGGTATTAGGAAGACATTCTTTACTGTGAGGGTGGTGAGACACTGGAACAAGTTGCCCAGAGAAGCTGTGGATGCCCCATCCCTGGAAGTGTTCAAGGCCAGGCTGGATGGGGCTTTGAGCAA
>JAOTQQ010000001.1:176618918-176651809 GCA_026546715.1 Gallinago undulata | reverse complement strand
TTCAAGGCCAGGCTGGATGGGGCTTTGAGCAACCTGCTCTAGTGGGAGGTGTCCCTGCCCATGGCACGGGGGTTGGAGCTCCATGATCTGTAAAGTTCCTTCCAACCCAAACCATTCTACGATTCTATGAATTTCACTTTAAATTATGAAAATATTCTTCAGCCATACTATGAGAAAAACAACAGCTTTTTTTTTTTTTCCTTTAAATAAGAGCTTGGAAGACTTCACTCCCAAATTATCCCACTCATTATTTAGTAATTACATCACAGTAAATTACTGTATCAAATTTCAGGAGAGAGCCCCTGAAAGCAAAGCAGCAGCACAGGGCCCCACCATGGTGGGCAGCAATGTCAAGGACTTGGGACACCCTGTAAGGACACTCCTGGGCCCACGTCCTCCAAGCCGCAGGACCTCCCAGACCCCCCCTCAAATCTGGCCTTCTCAGCCCTCTGGGGTGGGGGGGCAGGAGGAAGGAGGGGGCTCAGCACAGGAATCTTCTCTGCTCAGCTGCTGCAGGAGCAATTACCCGTAAGCACTGAGACCCAGCACAGCCACAAATGTCATCACCGTCTTTGAGATGCCCTCTGCACCTCATATGGTTAAAACTGGCTCAACAACAGGAAGGAGGTAGATGAACAAGTATCCCCAAGTTTCAGCCTTGCTTCCCAAGGAAAGGAAGGCTTTCACTGTCTGCATATTTAAGCAAACTGCATCAATATGTCGAAATGTGGTTCTTTAGGCTAAAATTATGTGTGTTTTTTAAAAAACAAAACAGCCCAGAGCACCTCCGTTTTCATAAAATGCCCTCTGTGTGTATTCAGAGCTCATTTTAATGAAAAGTGAGTTTCAATTTCATACATTTTTTTCCTTGTGCAACCAGTGTGACTGCTGGACAGCAAACAGCAATTTACTCACTTTGTGCATTTGCAGAACAGTTGCCCAAATTTCAGCTACAAAACATTTAGCCTGATTTTCTGAGACATCAAAGGCCCACAGCTTTTTGTTAATACAATGAGAATTAAACAGGTGTCTCACAAAACTATGGCCCTCACAGTTGGGGACAATGATCAAACCACTTTGCTTTTGCACAGATTTTCAATTAAATGGGTGATGCCTGGTCATCCTCTCACTTGTCAACCAAGCATATTTGATTTAGTACAGACAGGAAATTAACAGATATTAATAGTGCAATTTGTGTGAACTAAAAATGGAAACAAAACAGGACACAGAAAGTAAAAAAAAAAACACGGAGGTCACTGAGTTTTACAGACACCACCTCATCCTTATGTTCAGGAAATGGAAGCGTGGCTAAATAGCCAGTCTCAAAATAGGCAGCAAAAAAGCAGCAGAGAACGTTCTTGTGAAGTCATTTTTCACAAGAAATTTATTTATACACATGAACCACTTGGAAATGGCTAAAATGGTTCCTGCAGTCCTAATTCCAAAGCCTTCTTTGAAAAGATGCAAACGGAAAGATGATATTAACAATTCTATAAAATAAAGTTTAAAACACTCTGCCCAAATCTTAGACAAGTTAGCTTATCAGCTCTCTTCCCTGCCCAGAGTGTTCGGCTCTTCTGTAAAGAAACCACAAGACTAAGAAAGAAGGTTATTGCTATTTAAATCTCCATTAAAAGTGTACAAATGTTAAGAGTTAAAGAAAAATATAAAGATGGTTCATGTTAAATTAGTAAGAGACCCCATTAGATCATCTATTTTGGCCTCCTCAATTTCACAGGCCATTTCGTTTCACCCAGTTACTACTGCTAACAGAACAGTCTGTCCCCGTGGTGGTAGTGACAAGCCAGCACCACAGGGCAGGCAGCAGTGTTCAATTATCAAACCCTGCTGGGAAGCCAGTAGGAGCTCCCACAACATTATACTGAAAACTCATGTTCAGTTTTTCAGCAATTGTGATATCTCAGTCCTTTCCACAGTTCTTGTTTTTAAGGACTTGTTCTGAAGGCCTGGTGCTTGCAGAACCAGGAATCTGGCTATACAAAACCCTCTCTTGCTTAAGTGGGCTTTGCTAATCATAGAATGTCTTGGGTGGGAAGGGACCTTAAAAATTTATCTACTTCCAACCCCCCTGCCGTCGGCAGGCAGACCTCCCACTAGAGTGGATTGCTCAAAACCCCATCCAGCCTGGTCTTGAACACTTCCAGGGATGGGACATCCACAGCTCCTTTGGGCAACCTGTTCCAGAGTCTCACCACCCTCACAGTAAAGAATTTCTTCCTGATACATAAGCTAAATCTCCCCTCTTTCAGCTTAAAACTGTTACCCCTCATTCTATCACTACTCTCCCTGATCAAGAGTCCCTCCCCCATCTCTCATACAATCCAAATCTTGATCACTCCTATAAAACCTCCCTGCAAACAGAAACATCCATCTCAAGGCTGCCGGAAGCCTCATGAACTCGGATCCAATGCTGGTCCATCACACCCAGTGCCACATCTCAGTTCCCTGAACACACAGCGGATCCGACACACCTCACGTGCATCACCCTCAAGCCACCGTGCATCAGTTCAAAGTAGGAGCCAACCCTAAGGACCCGTGCTTTAAACAATGCACATGTTAAAAGGATTTCCCAGTATATCTGCTTTAAGCCTCTCAGCTAACCAGGCTTCGTCCAGCAGACACATGCCTTACAGAATGTAATCGTAGCAGATTATCAATTAAAAAAACACATGGACTACTATCAAAGAGTCTGGATACACCACATCTACACAATTTTGTCAATCAAATCTGTAGCACTGAAGAACAAAATCAGGTTTGTCTTCCTCTGAATTAGTAATTCGTTTATGATTGTAGTTAAGTAACTAAGAAGGTTTTAGATATTTTTTTTCTCTCTTTGCAAAGATCTCTGGGGATCAGCTAACTTGCTAACACATGCACCTTATAAGAATATCAGCTTTCTGGAAAAAAAAAAAAAGGAAAAAAATTCTCAATTTTTCCTGTCTTAAGAACAAATTACATACAATTTAACCATACCTTGATGTTGATGAGCAGCTCCAGGAAATTTTTTGGCGGCATAACAACTGAAGTGTTCAGAGGGATCACATAGCACTTATCCAGGCTAAGGTCAAGATAGGCAGTGAGTCTCTGTTGAGAAAATATTTATTTTAATCAAAATAACGAGAACATGGGAAAATTCACATGCAGGCTTTGCTAAACTGCTATGGCCTCGCATTGATCTTCAAATTTGTTCACTATGAAGTCTGTCCAAAGTCCGGTTTGAGGGTAGGTAAATGCAGCAATAAAAGGCAGTCTTGATCAGAGTTTAAATCTGTGACAGGAATTTGTGCGAGGCAGCATGCGGTAAGTAGTTCACATGCACTACAATAATGAAATGACAAAGGTGTACCTGAGCTGTTAGGGAATCAAGTACAGTGTTCATTTATTCCTAGTGCCTGCATTCTGAAACAACAGGGCAAAAACCTTGCGCTAATCTTCAGGCTTTTATATTTTGTTATAGTGTAAAGGGGAAATCCTGCTGGTAAGAACAAAATTTAGAAGGGAAAAAACAGATAATGCAACAAAAATCCTTTTATTTTCAAAAATACTACTGACTTGAAGTATTAACGATTATTCATAGCTGAATTATTACCTTTATAGTACCTGAACTCCAATATTTGCCATTATTTGATAAAAACAGACTTATAAAAGCCCAGGGAATTATCCCAATGAATTCTATGGCTCTGTTCACTGAGCTGTGTTTTACTGCATCTGTTCTCTCAAGCTGCTGAAAGCTCTAAGGCTGCGGACGTATATAAAATACTGAGCACTGAGGGGCCCAACAGTCAAAATAGCACCAGGACAGCAATCAGCACTGCAACTAATCTCATTACATGGGACTAAGTGCTGTGTCTATGGCAAACGATCCTTGCACTGACCTTTAGAGTAAAAGCCTTTAACTCATTAAATCAAAAAGTGAATTTCTAGTATTATATTGTTCCTTCTTACATACCGCCTTTTTTTTTTTTTTCTGGTTTTCCCTCTTTAGAGGCTTTGCTCTTAACAGAAGTTCCCTAAATATATTCAGGAATATTTTTAAATGACACAGCTCAAGTAAGCAATGTTTTCCTCCAAATCTGGTTATGAATATTTGATAGATAGCACTCATTTTTCCTGGAAAGCTTTAAACTGTGAAGTTCGCCTAAAAGAAAAAAACGCGGCGCTTCCCTATTCTTCTTTCTCAGCCTTCTTTAAAAAAAAAAAAGCTGTTCAACCAAGTATTCAAATGTTCACAGAAATTGAGCTTCCTGAAAACCAGCTGTAGAACATTTCATCACTATCAGACAGCTTCCATCAGGTTGATACAGACAAGAAGGGCTTCTAATTGTTTTACAGCTGTCGTTAATACCAAGAGCTGTAGGCCCGTCAACTGCTTTAGGAAAAAAAAAAAAATTACTACTGTGATTCCTATCAATCAAAGTTGTTTCTACAGAAAAAGGAAGAAACAGCTAAAAGCACTTCAAAACCCTGGACCAGTGCCTTTAGGAACGGCAACAGCCTGTGGCGCACAAGGAAAATGTAGCTTCTGCTGGGCTTCCTACAGCATCTGGAAAACGAGCTCTCTTCCACTGTTGATCAGCTGGTCCCTCCCTCCCTTCCTGCTGCTGCTGCTGCTCTGGGGTTTTTGATCTGGGGCTAGGAGAGCAGCCTCTGGCGGTGCCTGAAGAGACCTAGTGATGACAGAAGCCATCAGCCCCTGCAGGTTGAGGTCAAAGCTCTGACAGCCCTTTCTAAACTTCCCCCGGCACCCACAGCAGCTGGGCAAAGTCTGGCTCGGTGGAGACTTCGCACTACAAGATCTATATTCTCTTTACTTCCTCATACTAAGGGAAAGGAAAGAGCTCTAAATTTATTTTTTTTTCCCCTTTCTAAAAACAGAACTGTATTTGCAAGCGGTGGTTTACACACTCCCTCACCGTGGCTGTGTAACGCTGTGCTTTGTGTGCCCGGTTATTAATTGCTTGCAGCCTGCTGCGGATCAAAACGTTTCTGCTGCCTCCTCCACCCTCTGCTTTCCCTCCCCCCAACATCCCCAATAATTAGGGAGTATATTTATCAGGATGACTGAGGGGGAAGATTTTTCAAGTTTTAAATGCTTTCAACTTCTTCAGAAGTATTTCTTACCCGGTGAAAGTCGTGGACGATATCAGCAGGATCGCTATCAGCAAACTCGGGGACGGGCACGCTGATAAACTCAACATCCTCCTCCTCCAGGATCTGAATATTTTGCTCGATCGTGTGGTAGCGAGCACTCTGAGCCTCTGCCCCAGGCTCAGGTAAACTTAAGCCGTCTTCAATGTACTTTATTCCACAGAAATACACACCACCCTGCTAAAAATAGCAAGCAACACAGCAACAAAAACATCAGTGGCTTTGTTAGAAGTTCAAAACTAATATTCTCAAAGCACCTCAGAGAATAAAAACTTGTCGAACTAGATTAAATGTTTTCCCTTTAATTTGATTCATACACCAAAGTAGAAGCCAGCTGCTGTCTACAATAGGACCATGGGTAAAACCTTGATTGTATTGAACCCAGAGGGAGTCCTTCCCTTGAATTCAAGGAAAATTCCCCCATCCCTGCAGGTGTTCAAGGCCAGGCTGGATGGGGCTTTGAGCAACCTGCTCTAGTGGGAGGTGTCCCTGCCCATGGCAGGGGGGTTGGAACTCAATGATACTTAAGGTCCCTTCCAACTCGATTCTATGATTCTATGAAAACAGGATCCCAAAAGCAGGTTCTTAAAAATCTGCTGTTTTGCATCTGTTATTGGTGGCATATTGCACTTTATTTCTAGAAAGACAATGAAGTTCCTACACCTATCTACATGCATATTATCATTATCAAATTATGATTTAACTACAGTCAATAATTACAATTTAAGACATTGAAACTGATCAGCCAAATCACTTTTAAAAAGCAAGTCTAACTCTGAATTTGGTCGTGCTTGCAGAAGGGGATTGGACCAGATGACTTCAACAGTTTCCTTCCAACCTCAATTATTCTGTGAAGTTGCTTGTTTTGCGAGGCTTCACAAGTTTTAAAAGTCATATTTCGCAAAGAAGTTACTTTTTTAACAGTTTTAAAAGATGAAAAGGTAATAAAAAGAAATTAAAACACAGAACATATGGCAGTTACCTAAGTGAAGTGAGAACTCAAGTCCTGAGTCAGAGGAAGTCATATACCAAATTTATAGGCCAGATAGTTTTAGAAACATACAACTTATGCATATGCACATGCCATGAATTTAAAGTTTTACTCTGAAAACACATCTTCGGTGCACTGTTAGCTCAATTCCTGAACAGCATCACCGAATTGTCTAGGTTGGAAGGGACCTTTAAAATCATCTAGTCCAACCATCAACCTAACACTGACAAAACCCATCGCTGAACCATGTCACTGAGCACTATGTCTACCCATCTTTTAAATACCTCCAGGGATGGTGCCTCAACCACCTACCTGGGCAGCCCATTCCAATGCTTAATGACCCCTTTCACTGTAAGAATTTTTCCTAATATCCAATCTGAACCTCCCCTGGTGCGACTTGACGCCATTTCCTCTTGTCCTGTTGCCTGTGACCTGGGAGAAGAGACTGACCCCCAGCTCTCTACAGCCTCCTTTCAGGTAGTTGTAGAGAGCGGTAAGGTCTCCCTTCAGTCTCCTTTTCTCCAGGCTGAACAAGCCCAGCTCCCTCAACCCTTCCTCGTAAGACTCCTCCAGACCCCTCACCATCTTCGTTGCCCTCAATGTCTTTTTTGTGGTAAGGGGCCCCAAACTGGACACAGTACTCGAGGTGGGGAGAGTGTTTCCTTCTATCCAGATCCGTCTCATGAGCAAGTACCACAGGTTTCAATTAAACTGCACTTTCAATTTCAGCTTGCTGGCAGGTGAAAGGTGGAGCACTTCAGGCCTTCAGCTGCTCAGAGCTTGTTAATCCACCAAGACATGCTGTTCAAGCATCGTTTGCAACACTACTGCTCCTTTATAAATTAGGTTTAATGCGGTAGCCAAAGAGACCGGAGCAAGTTCAGGTAGAATTTCTTATGCTTAATCAACTTTGCTTTCTACGTTACCAGCTACTAAAATGGTGGGGGTAGGACACAATCCTGGTGGCAGGGACAAGAACACAGAATTTCTATTTTATAATTGCGTGCACTAACCAGTGGGTTAGAGAGATTCGTGTTTTGGTTATACTCTCCCTTTCTGACCCTATGAATCTTGCCACCCCGGCCGTTTCTGAAGGAGAGGAGGTGTGCTTGCACCACCTGGGAACAGCCCACCATATCCATTGCTGCCCGGGGACAATCCCACCCGAGGAATACAACATTTAACTCAGATTTTCCACATTTCAGGTAAACGCTCCACTTCCCTGGCACCGCTGCCTTCGCCCAGCTCCTCTTGCAGGGGTGCCATTTGTTACAGACAGAAAATACATTTTGTCAGAAGTCTTGTCAGCGTGGATTAGACTTGACAGAGCATGTTTAACCACGTCGACTGTGCTTCTCCCAAGTCCCCCGCAGGGCCTGTTTTTCTTATCCCTGTGGAAGCTGGGAAGGAGGTGAGTCTCTGCGCTGCTCTGACAAGCCGTCCCTTTCCTGTGCACTAGCAAATCTGGGGTCAAACGAGGAGGTTTTCAAGGGGTTAACCTACAGCCAGTATCCAGCACTGCTGAACAGGAGAGCGAGCAGGTGAAAATCTGGGGCATCACTGGTGTTCCCAAGCCCAAGTCCTACTTAGATGTAAACCTTTCTCTGCAAAGGAAGGTTTTCAAAAGCGGTGCTCCCTTTTATCTGCCAGCTTTGCTCCTGCCCTCCTCTGCTGATAGGAAACCTCAGAGGCCACACACATTAGAATCACAGAATGGTTAGAGTTGGAAAGGACCTTAAAGATCATAGAGTTCCAGCCCCCCGGCTGTGGGCAGGGACACCTCCCACTAGACCAGGTTGCTCAAAGCCCCATCCAGCCTGGCCTTGAACACCTCCAGGGATGGGGCCTCCACAACTTCCCTGGGCAAAACTGTGCCTTTAAGAAAGCTGAAGTTTTAGAAAGATAAAAATGGGAGCAGCAAGGCTAGTTGGCTTTAGCCTGTTGCGGCTCTTCCCTCTTCTAAACATGAAGTGTAAGGGAGAAAAATGCAACCCTCCTGTAAAAAAACATATTTGACTTACCTGGAATGCAAAATATTTGTAGAGATAGGCACCACCCAGGATCACACCAGCCAGCATAAAGGCCAACCCAAAGCACATGCACCAGCACCAGGCTCTCCTCTGCCCAACTGGCACAGCATCCTCGGGGTCCTGCAACGCATCAGAGAGACCTTCAGCACAGCGCTCCCAAGGCACGTACGACAGCAGCTACTTCAGGTCCAGCAAGTACAAACATTGCGTCCATCAGGAAAGGCTTATACACACTTTAGCACGATTGTTTGGAAACATACTTTATTTGGTAGAGTTTAAAACAGATCTATTTATGTTGAGGTTTAGGAAAACTTGTACTAAGTCACAATGCCATCATCACTGACAAAATCATCAGACTTAAGAAAGAGGAAAATATAACAAAATCTCCCAAGATACCTAATAACACACAGTGACCCACTTTGCCAAAAAAAAAAAAAAAATACCAATTCTCAGACAACTTCCATGCAACAACAGCAGAGCGAGCAAGTCAATTCAGAAAGGTCAGATTCTTTTTTTAATCTCGGTGTATGCAATTTAAGTGAACTCAAAGAACCAACAAGAGACCAAAGGCAGTAAGAAGAGCAACGTATATCATTTCCCATATTCTTCTATCAGGACGAAAGAGACTTTACCACCTCTTTGCTGGCAGAATAATAAGAGTGGGAAGGGGAAAAAAAATAAAAATGCTTTGTAAGTTTTAGTTAAGAAAGGTTTCTGCTTGAAGGCAGCGTTGGCCATGCCTCACTATCTGCTGTGCATGTTACACTAAAGGAATGACAGGATGTTTCCCCTCTGGGGCATTAGTTTGCATAACCATGCAGTCCCCACAGGCATCCTAAGCAATAAACTGCTGCTTGCAAAATCTTTCCTCTATCAGCCACATCACAATGCTCTTTCCTCCCCCAAAGTGTTTGCATAACTCGCATCCAAAAAAAAAAAAATCCAACCAGATTTGAGTCACCCTCTTCCAAACCATGATGATCCTGGGAAAATCTCAGAATTCATATAAATACAAAGCAATTTATTACCCTTTTGCAACCAAAAAAAAAACAATAGAGTAGCACGATGACCAAGGCAACATCATTACAGCCAAATAAACAAAAACCCCCAAACCAGAAAATGAAGGAAAAGCACAAGCAAAGCACTTGAGAAGGCACCAATACCTATGGCTGTCAGCCCATGTTCTGCCTCATGAGGGTTTATTGCAAAATTTGCTAATTAGAATTACTTTCCACTTGAACAAAGCTGTGGGTGTAGTCCCCACGCTGCCTTGGTCCAGTGGTGAAGGAATTCCCCTCATCTGGCTGAAGCCACCTAAGCAAGTCTGACGCCAAATCGAAAGGGGACCCTCCCTGTAGATTGTGGGGAGAAAGAAACATTTCCCGAGAATGACTCATCCCAACCATCCTGAGAGGGAGAAATAGTCTTTTGGATGGACTTATTTCTTTTCACTGATTATAGTGGGAAATTCCTTGGTTAACAAACCAGGTACCTAATTCATATGTAGCTAAAACTAGGTGATGTGAACCCCACCTTCACAGTAGACTGCAATTGTCTTTCATACAGAAGTGGCAATGCAAGTTCTTTGCCAGGCAATGGCAGCCAAAATCCGATTCAGAAATATTTAGAGTCAAACTGAAGAGATTTCACGGATTTTGTTTTACGTTACCTTGCAAACTACCACAGTAAATCAGATTGCGAAATCTCCATCTTTGGAGATTTTCAAGACTCAACCAGGCAAAGCCATGGCTGATCTTGCTTTGGCAACCATCCTGTTTCTAAAGGGAGGCTGGACCAGATGACTTCCAGAGGCCCCTTCCAACCAGCTTTTCTTGGATACCTTACAAGGCTAAGAGAAAGTGGCCAGAAAGCAGTTGCTGTGGACTGAAAGAGCAGAATGAAAAGACAAGTAACAACTTCTACAAGTGTTTACATTACTAATTATTTAAAGAATTCAGTGTGAAGAATGACAGGATTACTAGCTGCATGGTTTTTAACCTGGCTGTTTGCAAAGACTGAGAATAGAATATAATACCCATGGTAAGCTAATTAACCTTCAGGTCAGGTTAAGATTCACTGTGGATTCTTCTATAAATCATCTCAATTATAAATCTAAACCAGGTAAAACAAGGATTTTTATTTTTATGTTGCCCTGTATCATTAGGTAACTATTTCCCTAGATATTTCAACACATGAAGGACACCCAGTTGAAACTTTTTTAAATAGCTGTGACTTAAACTGTTAGAAGTTCATGTCAGAAAAACAAAGAGCACACTGGCTCTGGGATATAATGCCAAAATATTCCCTGGTGAAGAATATAAAGAGTATCTTTATTCCTTCCCAGTGCTGATTTTTTTTTTTTTCCTTAACTCCAAGCAGAATTATCCATTAGTGGAATAACTGTCTCTTCCATTTTTACACCAGAGAGACTTAAAAAATATGCATCTGGGAAATGGTGCAGAAGGCATATTCCACATGAACGCCTACCTGGAAGTGGAGATTAATGTCAAATTAGCTTTACATAGGCCACAAAAAATAATCAGAAAAAGGAAAGTCACTTTTACCATGCTAGGAGGAATCTGAAGGACCAGCTTATCAATATTCTACCCTAAATCAATAATACTGAATACTGAATCCGGCTTTAATACTCGAGATGACAGATGTAAACAATATGCTTAATATAACTCTTTAATCCTCTTCCATTATTATTATTATTTCTGAAGGCATCCTTAATGGTGGCACAGTAATGTATTTTGCATTTGTAGTTGCCTACCGCATTGATTTGTCCACAGACTACTGCACAACAATTTCAGAGCAAGAGTTCAAGCCCAGTTTAGCCTCTTGCTTAGGACAAAGCATCAAAGTACTGTATCTCAGTGCAGAGGAACCACAAGCATTAGGTAACAGCAAAAACACTCTGTGCTTTTGAAGGAGAACACGGAATTGATTTCCTCTTCTGAATCTGTATACTAAGTACACCGCCAGGCAGTTTAAAACCACCTTAAATTAAAATGTTATAAATAACCTTTTGAAGCTAAATTATACTCGTATTAGTAGCTGTCCCATGGCTAAGCTGCCTAAGCTTTTGTATTGTTGCCATGACAGCTTAGTTTGGGCTGAATTGACCCAAAAGAATAATTCACCCCTCGCTACATAAATCTGACCCTCCGCACTGCCGGAGAAGGAAGTGTGACGGATGCTCACCCTCCTTCCAGGTGACTCATATTCTGAAAGAAAAAACACATTAAAGTGAAAGCGGATGCCCAGGAAGATGGAGATTGCTGAATTAGCGCCTCTCCCCACGTCGTTGCAACCTCACTCTGTTCCCTGAGAGCGGCGCCGGCCTCTGAAGCCACAGCACAAGGTGAGACTGTCGCCTCACTGACTAATTTTTCTCCAGGTCAGCTTTCCATTGCCAGAGGTATCGGACAAAAGAAAGCATCGTGCACTTATGGTGAAGATCGACCTCTAAAAATATGCCTCTCTACTTTTGTGAGCAGCAATAATTAATCGTTGCTGTTCCGGTCCTTTTCTTTCCCCTCTTCTGCTTCATCCCTGCCCCGTGTGCTTCCAGCTCCCTGGTGAATCCTCAACCTTAAGATGATGCCACAGAACTAATCTTCTCTGATGCAAAATGCCTTAGGAGGAGCTGGATGCAAGCCCAATACTGGCTTGTTTCCCTTGATGAGCTGATTGTTCTAATTGGAAAACATTTGATTAGCCCATTTCCTATGGACAAGACATGAAACAAAAGCATCTCTCTGCCACTTGTACACGAAATCCTACAGTGCTAAAATTAAATGGCTCAGAACTTCCCAATCTGAATAGCTTCAAGCTCTGCAGGAACAATTTTCCTGTAGATAGAAAATGAGAAGTATTAAATTCTCTCTCATTTGAGATGTAAAGGTGTTGGCAAGATTCTCTCAAATCAGTCCTCTTCTCACAAAGCAGTTGCAGGATGACTGCAGTTTTGAGTGAAGACCCCTTCCCTTCATCAGTGACCACAGGGGCTCCTGTCAAGCTGCACTTTATCTTGTTACTGGAACCATCAAACACTTTAGAGATGGACATAGGATACCACAATCTATTGACCAAAGCACCTCTCAATTACAGAGAGAGAGAGATCTTTCACAAGAACACACTTGAAACAATTGGCATTAACTGCTCTGGAATGGACTGAAAGAAAAAAAAAATTTAGAAACACTTAAATCTGCAAACATTAGCAGTTAATATGTGGCCAGTAGCCATTAATCTCTTGCTCTTTTCAGTTAAATTTTAATGCTTTTTTTTTTTTCCTAAATAAACTCTGGTTTTCAGAAGCACCAAATTCATGTTTGGGGTAATATCACAAAATTATTCTAAGAAACTTCAATACTGAGCCACAAATGTGTATAATTAGACTTGGTAATTACTTAGATTTTCCCCTTGTGGCTTTTTGTACATAGTAGAATATAATTGCTTTAACATTATGGAAGTAAAGCTGTCTAAAGCTGTCTCAAGGCGTATGTCTAGTTTATATCACAGTGGGTGAGATTATCAGACTTTGTTCTGTTACAGAAATTAAGGACCCATCAAGTATTTGATTTAAAAAAAATAAGTCATATGAATCAATTAGGTAAGGATCCACCTAATGATGGACATGCTTGGATATGCTGTGGGGACTCCAGAATACTGTATGACCATTGTACACCTGTGCAAAAGATTTAAGGCCCAAATTTAATAAATGGATACGATAGCAGTAAAAATAATTTTGGGAGGAGGAAAAATCTCTTTCAGAACTGACATGCAGTCTCTGATCCACAGAGAAACCATATGCAGAGTATCACTGAGTATTACGAATATTACTAAAAATGTCTGCGGTATAATACACAAACTGTCCAAAATTATGCATCTGAGAATAACATCTTACATATCTATATATAGAGAGAGTAGTATATACACACACACATATAAATGCTTACAATTAATGTGGATAGAACTGGCTGGAAGCTGTTTGGAACAGTTTTCTTCTGGGGCCCTTTGCATGCCAGTCAGCTCAAACGGATGGCCAGAATGCAGTGGTGCAGACTGAACTTCCTAAAGGCAAATACTGACCAACTGCATCTTTAATGAGTGGAATGGGGAAAAGAGAAGTTAATGACTCCCTGAAAGTGTATTTTAATGAGGGAGGCTAAAAAGTCTTGAAATAAAATACTGACCAACGGATGTATAAACGGAATTCAGCTGGTCAGGTTCGCCTGCTCTGACTTATAAATCTGACATCTGTAGAAAACCCTCCCAAAAGACGGTCAATTTGAAATGAACTCAATTTAGAAAGAGCTCTGCATTCCTCCCATGGTATTCCTGCCTGAAGACTGCTCCAAGCCTGGTATTCTATTTATTACTTGTTGCAGATGGGAAATTAAGGCAGGCTTTTTTGCAAGACTCCTCACTTGGCAGATGCTGTGAATCTGGAAGGCCATCACGATGATTTGCCTCTCAAGCAGCAATTTTATGCTCCCTAATAAAATTAAATTTAAATTTTAAGTACAATGATCTTTTAACTTGCCAGTTGGAAAAAAAAGACTCTACATACAATAGATTGCTTCAGAGATCCCTCGCTTATCACAAGGAGTGACGTCTTCTTTCTGCGCAGATGATGAAGCCTGAAAACGAGCCAGGGTTGTTTATGTGCAGTTGATATCTGAACACTGCAACCCCTCTGTGGCAGCACTGCCAGTTCCTCTTCTGTCAAGACGGACAGGGACTTGTCCATCTGGCCAAAGGCTCTCTGCCTAAAGAATAGCATGAAAACCAGACCTTAGTTCTGGTGTTGCTCGCTGCAGTCACATAGCTTGGATAACCGAGGAGATTAATTAATTAGAATTATCTATGAGGCAGCTGGTACTATTAACCTCTTTCTGTATTTCTAATACCTGTATGTTTTGTAGAATAACACTGTAAATACAAAACCTGTTGTACAGCACTAGGAAATCCAGCACCGAGAAGAAAATATATTCCAAGAGATTTCCAAAGTTCAAAGTCCAAGGTCATTTTCTATTAGTTGAATGATACCCTTCACCAAATAATAGGGGTGTTTTAGTAAAAAAGTGGCGTGTCTGTCAAATGACTCATTTCATGGCTCAAACATCATAACCATTGTGGAACAAAATCATTAATAGAAGGTGCCAGCTCAAGACCATCTTAAAGAGGGAATCGGTGCTGGTGGATAGGAAGGAAGTTGCACATATTGGGAGAGATGAAGGTGAAGAGAGAACAAAAACAAAATCAGAAAACAGGCAAGCAAAGGGGAGCAGGAAATAAAACTCGAGAGAAACATGGTGGAACACGAACTGCTCAATTTCTCTGCAGGAAATCAAGGAATATTACAACTGTAAAGTGAACGTAAAGGACATGAATCAGCAGTTTGCCCAGAGCTACGTGATAGAGGGACAATAAAAGAAGATGCCTTGGAAAAGTAATCCTGCCATTCTTAACCCATGTGAGTAATCCTGATTTACCTAAACACTGCCTTCAACTTCTGAGGTAAGAGATTACAAAACTTGATAGCAGCCAACAATTAAAGAGAATGGGTAAAGTAGCAGAAGCCTGTAACTATTTAGTCTGCTGTTCTGATTAAATTTGGGAGTAGTATTGTTAAGAGTGGTTATTTTTATTGTTAGCTTTAGTTCTTATATGGCCTAGAAAGAGGCGGGGAAAAAACCCATAAAAATCAACACACAAACCCCCAACTACGCTCATTTAAATGGTCTGGAAGTTCTGTCTGGGAAGAAGAGCTGGGCTACGGCCACAGAAGTGCTGTATCTTAGCCTGCCCCACCAACCTGCACTCCTGGGTCACTTCATCCTGCATTTTCACTGTAAACACTCAGGACTGCTGTACAGAAAGAGAAGGGAGGGCAATTAGCACAAAAGGATCTTCATACCACCTTATATTCCTTCTGAACATCAGGAAATACTTTTTTTTTTACTGTGATGGATGACTAAGCACTGGCACAGGTTGCCCAAGGAGGCTGTGGAGTCTCTATCTTTGGAAATATTCAAAAGCTGACTAGACTTGGTGCTAAGCAACTGGCTCTAGGTGGCCCTGCTTGAGCAGGAGGGTTGGTCTAGACGATGTCCAGAGGTCCCTTCCAACCTCAACCGTTCTATGATACACATCTACAGTTTTCAAGTAACACCAATACTACACAGGGAAGGGATTAATAAAAACCCCTAACCGCTTGTTTCATTTAACAACAACAAAACCAACCAAAAAAACAAATCGAGGAGTACTGGGTCTGTGCTAGACAAGTAGTAATGCTCCCCATGTCATTTATATCCTTCACTTTGGGCCTCTATGATTCTTCTGCCTTCTACCCCTTCCCCTTGCCCCCAACATGAAACTTCAACCAAATATACAAAACTTGGAAAATGTGTTGCCTCTAAATGTCTAGATGTTGAATTCAAAAGTTCTTGTACCACTGACAGCCACAGAGATCTGCAATTGCCCCCATAGTAAATAAAAAAAGTTTTCATAAGCTTTTTTAGTGAAGAGCTAGTGGAAGACAATTTTTTTTACAAGATATATAAATGTTGATTAATTTACCTATACATTTTCATAAATTAGAATGATGGAAATTTCCACACCTATTTTTCTTAGGTATTTTAAGAAAAGAGAAGTGTTTTGGTGCAACAGTTTGCGAGTCGTAGACCCAGACACACAGGCAAAAGCTTGCCCAGATACCGGGCAAGAGGTGCCTGAGGGATGTTTCTTTCTTTTAAACAAGAAACCCCAAACCAGAGAGGTTTAACGACATTCTTCAGAAGATATTCAGAATGTATTCTTCAGAATACATCTTACCTTCAGAAAACAAAATCACTACACTTTTTATGGTTACAGCATGCCAAATGTGGCATTGTGTTAAACTGTCCAATTTTTAGAAGTGCTTCATTTTTACACATAGCCAAAATAAATCTTTTTCCCTACCTGTATCCTTTGACTTAAAAATTAACTTGCATTCTACCATACTTATAAAAAACTACACTAAATAAATCTATAACTTGAAATGCAGTATTTCTTTCCACTTTATCATGATTATCTCAGTGTTTGAAAACGGAAACCGAGAAGGTTCCTATTCCACTTAAAATGGATCAATACTGAATTATCTTTTTGACCTTGATTGTTCCAGTTCCTGTCTCTTCCTTATCCTGCTTGCGTCGTATGTCTGAAATTTCTCTGCTTTTTTTTTTTTTCCTTCGACTGCCTGAATCTCAGACATTAGTATGATGGAACGCTATGTGGATTTAACCTAGATTTCTCTCAAGGCTATTTTCCCAAGCGGTGATGGCTCTTTCACCCAAGAGATCTCATTAGCATGCACATATGCACCACTGAGCCTCAGAATTTAGTAACTCTATTCCCAGTTCAGCCACAGACGGTATGTCATCTCAAGCAAGTTACAAACACTGTGTCTCAGTTTCTCTCACAAGTAGAATCTAACATCACAGAAATCACTTGGGAGGTCTCTAGTCCAGCCTCTTGCTCAAAGGGAGAGTGGACTCTGAAGCCTGTCCAGATTGGTCAGGACTACTGTCCGGTCAAGTTTTGAAAACCTTCAAGGACAGTGACTTCAAAGCTTTTCTGGGCAACCCGCTCCGCATTCCGTTCTCCTCAGACTGAAAAATATTTTGCTTGTACCCAGTTGAATGATCTGCTTTTTCAATTTATGGCCACTGCCTTTTCAGTCACCTCTCCAGGTACCGGTAGGCTGTGGTAAAGTCCTCCCATGGCCACTGAATCTCCAGGCTGAAAAAGCACCACTCACAGGTCACATGCTCCAGACCACAACCATCATGGTGGCCCCTGCTGGACTTGTACCAGTGCGTCAATGTCTTTGATGTCTTTTTTTGGATCAAAAAGCTCTCAGCCTTCAGTGATGCCACTGACTCGTGCCCAGCTGACTGTCCCTCAGGGTCCTTCTCAAGCAGATCAGCTTCCCAGCCAGGTGGTCCCCAGCCCATCCTGATGGAGGAGCGAGCCTGCACCAGGTAAAGGACTTCGCATTTGCTGTTTCTGAAACTCATGGGGTTTTGTTCAGCCCATTACTATAGCCTGTTGGGCTCCCTCTGAACGGCAGCCCTGTCCTCAAAACACCATACCTTGCTAATACATGTAGATGCCTAGTACCTGTGCAAGAAGCATAGTTCTCTGAGAGGAAGCCATTCTAGAGGCAAATACAGAATAGCATTTAATTGTAGAGCTTATGAGTAAGAGCACAGAAGAGCTGACCTTGAAACCAGGCTTACATTTAATTATGCACTCTTTCTAGAAGAAACTGTTGTAACAATCTGACAGGCTTCACTGCAATTAGGACTATTCCAAGACTGGAGTGGAGCCCACGCTCCCAGAACCCAGCACCCGGCTGCATCACACCCTGCAGAGACACAGATGCTGGCTGCTGTGCAAGCACCCCACCAAGAGCAAGAGAACTTCCCAACACTGCAAACCTTGAGCCAGACCATGCAGTGCACTGTGTGGTGGCCTCACAAAGCCATGTTCAACCTCCCGCCCAGCAAAGACTACTGCATTTTCAAGTAGTAATACTTGAAACAATTAAATGCAAGGGGTTGTTTTTATGTAGACTGTATCTTTAAATATAAATAAATAAATAGACCTTCGTGATTCAGCAATCGTCTAAGATCCATCACAGAGACCACTGCCCCCTCCCCATATGATGTCCTTTTTCCAGAGTCATCCCACCCTCTCATTCTACCCTCAAAACAGCAGGGAGCTGCCAGCAAAAGCAGGAGGTTGCTGAACCCTAGGAGGAAGACAACCACAAATTATCCAGGGATTTGCATTCAAGGAACTCTACTCTTAAAATGCCTGTGGGCTTATATATATATATAAAATACATATTAGATACTTAATAATATATAAGCTTTATAAAAATATTTGTATACACACCCACACTGACACTATTTGGAAAGGGCAAACAGAATATCAACTTATTTTTTCCACGCGCTCTATAATAACTGTTTGGCAAGTATTACTTTGCCCTTTTATTTTTTCATGGTAAATTTTGTAAGGCTGTTGCACAAAGGCCCCTTGCTTGCAGATGCCGCATCGATCACTCAGCAGATCTCAGGAGCTGGAGTCTCTCTTTATGTCCATTGCGGTCCAAACCCTAGACCATGTGACGTCTGCTGCAGAACCATTTCTGCAGAGCTCAATCTTATTAATTATCTCATTCCTTTGGTTTACCACATCTGTAAAATTGGGACAGATATCCGAGTTTTATAAATTAGCATGCTTTTCATCCGTAGATTCAAAGTAATTTCCACTGAGGATAAAAAGCAGTACATAAATAGTAAGAAAATGAACGTCGTATTATTCATATGGATCAAGAGACTAAAACCAGACGATGCTAACCTTTGTCAAGGGGGCAAGAACACACAGACCAAAAAAAAAAAAGGAATCTATACAATAGCCAACAGAATGCACCATTACTTATCCCAGATGTACTTCTTATATTTCAAACCCATCACAATGTCTTTGGAAGCACAGAATAAAGAACATTTAGAATGACTAGGACTTAAAAAAAAGCAGGATTTGCTTTTGAAAATACTTCTCAAGAGTCACAGAGAGAACTATTTTCTTTCTATGTAAGCTATTTGGTGCCTGTAGCTAGAAATAGAAAACACATATAATGATGACAAATATTCCAAAATGGCAACTGCAGGAAAGTTAACTGAAAATATTACTGGAGGTAAGTATGCTTACCATTCTTATAACCCCCTATCAAATGACCACTAGCATCCAAATTTATTAAAATCGCTGATAAGAAAAAAAAAAAGAAAACACCAAGCAAATAACGAAGAAAATTGATTTATTTGAGTCTGTAAGAATACAACTGTTAGATTACATTTGCAACTGCAAACATTTCATTAAAATGCTTAACATGAAAAAAAAATGTACACATTATATTTTGAAATTAAACTCTTTTTGAAATACACATTCATATGCTGGAATAAATATTATAATGGAAGGAGCCTAAACTATTTCCCTTGAAAATACTGTTGATTCCAAGAACATTTTCTCTCAAGTTTTTACAGGGAAGTTCAGCATTTTATCTTGATGCACATCTTCAGAAATGAACTAATTTAACTTTAGCTTTTCCCACTGAATGGAACTTTTGGTTCCAACAGCTTCTGTTAAAGTGGTGGTTTTCACACCACTATGCAATGTTAATATCCAAAATCATTTTTTGAACCTTATCAGAAAGAAAAGAATATCTCAGCACAGAAAGGCAGGAGTGAACATAAGAGAAGTATTTCTGGCGTTATCGATAACAATACGTTACAGCGCAGGAGAGGGTTTTTTTAGATATTTCCCCTACCTAAAGCTTCACCTAATTACAGACTTTGCCATGTGACAATGTTAATAAAAAAAAGAAGTTCTACAAATACATTTTTAGGGTAAGGAGTCTCAGCCAAGTATATGTTTGTTAATCTGAAAAGAGAAACTATTTAAAAATGCATAAAATATTTGCATTGGCTCTGTGCTCATCCCTGCACTGAACTCATATAAGCCATAATGTTATGTACGGGCACCAGCTCTTGCTCAAAGAGCCAAAAACGTAAGTGATACAAACAACTGACGGAGCAGTTATCACAAAGGTCTGGTAGAATACATCCTGTTTGAAATATTAAATATCATTCTCCTGGGAAATGGCTGTATTTCCAAAGAAAATCTTTGTATTTGTTATTCAGGTCGGGAAGTGATGAGAAACAGAAAAGGAAGTGAGATATGGACCACTGACAGAATTCCCCTGTACCACAGGTTCACTTCCATCACTGGAGGGATGGGGATGACACATGTTCTTCCAGATCACTTTTTGAACTTTCTAATTCCAAATTCTTAAGCTCACTTTAAAATAGTGAGAGATTTTCAGACAAGCACCACAAACTTTAAGATTTTGTTTTGGTTTTTGGTTGTTTGTTTGTTTTTTTTTTTAATATTGTGCTCTAAATTGCTGGCAACCTCTACGGAACAGCTTCAGGAGCCAAATGTCTCAAGACCACAGTGATCTTATTTTCAGGAAGCTGCACTACTTAACCAGTAGCACAGATTCACCATGTAAAAGGGTGCAGTAGATGACATCAGCCACAAGACTTCTTTTCTTAGGAAATGTTCCTCATGAACAACCCCTGCCACAAATGTTGTTTACAAAAACTCCATTTCCCTGAATTTTTCCTTTCAGGTACCCATAAGCCCAAATAAGTAACAGAATTCTGGGTACTCTTTGTGCCTGAAACTGGAGGGTTTTCATCTGAGGTTTGGTAGCTTTTCATTAAAATATTAGCAAAGTCAAGGAGAAGAAGGGGGAGAGAATTCAGTTTGCTTGGGTTTTTTACTTCTGGTCCTCTTTTAAAGAATCATGCCTTAATCCAGAACGCTCTGACAGACAGCGGAAGCTGGTTGGTTTAATGACCTAGTTGCATCATGGAAAATACAGAAAAATACAAAGACTGCTCTTTCCCCAACAGTGACTGGTGAAAGGCCTGCAGAAAAATTGGCTGGAGGAAAGCTAGAAAGGGAATAAGGAAGCTCCTCCAAGAAAAAATAAACAAAAAACTAAACAACCCCAAGACATCCATCTACAGACTTAAAGTGGGAAAACCTGCTTTCCTGACAGAAAAACAATGAGCAAATGACTATTAGTGTGTATCTAACATACAGAGAGCATGTAAATGTTATATAGTATTTATATATATTTGCACACACATGGAGTATAGCAACTGTAAAGCTAATGCCTTTATTTCAGAAACATCTAACATCAATTACACAAAATCTAAGTGGTTTTCTATATGGAAAAATAGTGCTCATTAGTTACTCAACAGTATTTCCCAGGTGGACTCTCTCACTCTGTTTTAAAAGTGCCTATTTTAGTATGCTTTAGAAAAGATTAAGCTAAACTGAAGGAAAAAAAAAAAAAAAAGATATTCATTTTAGAGTTATAATGTTCTCATAAGGAATAAATGTAGAAAGCTGCTACTTTTCAAATTCTTAACATTTACACTTTCACATTGAAATCTCTCTGCAGATACAGCTATCCAAAGGTCATCTATGATACCTACGTGTGAATGCATAGTTTCCGCACAGGGAGCTGTATTTAGTACAGACGAGCAGAGTTGAACACCCCAAGAAAAAAAAAAATAAATAAAAGGTTGCCACCCACCCTCCCAGAAGGCAGCAACTGCCTGAGAGCTACTGAGGGCCCAGAGAGCTTTAGGGAGGACTTAATGTATTGAACGGACTCTGCAAACTGCCTGAAGACTTCAACTACGCTCAGAACCATCTTTGGCTCCCCAAAGATCTATTGTAGGAAGAAATGTTAGAATACCACACATTGTTTGTTCGTTGGGAAACTGGGTCATGAAATACCCTATTGTACTGACAATGAGCAAAGTGGAAAATTACATGTGGCCTGAGAACCTTCACTAAGAGTACTCTGAATTTGTGCCAAGAATTATGGCACGGAAGTACCATCCCAAGACCAGCAGCAGAGTTGTAACACTTGCCTACAGTAAGCATGGAGCCACTTCCACAACGCACAGTAATACTGACAGGTGATTTATGCAGAGACAGGATTAGCACTCTTGATTTTAAACGCCTTTTAAGTAGCATCCTCCCAATGCATAAGGCCCTTGCCTTCTGCAAAAGGTTTAAGCTATTATTCCCAGGATACATCCCCTACTCTTCTCTTATCTCCCTCGCCTTCCTTCCTCAATTAATTTCTGATTAGTGTCTGCATCGGAGGTTACTGGGCATATTTTAGCAAGATCAGAGTATTCCTATGCCACACCGTCAGCATATTTTAGCTGCAAACACTCTTTAATAAGCTCTAGGAAGACTGTCGACTCGAGAGTAATCCTGTGAGGGCAGACAGAGTAGCAGTCTTCATGATACCATGCCAGTAAAAGAAGCAGGGGAAGACTATGAAAGAACTAGCCCAAAAGCACATCCACAAATCTTTATCTTCTGGTCATTTCAGAGTATCTGGCTCTATTCATTAATATCAACCAGATTACGAATATGTCTTGCTCAAATGTTGATAACAGAATTCTGAGTGTGCAATTCTGCTGATCCTCTTCCATTCTTAAGTGTTTCCATTTACTTCAAGTACAGAACGCCTTCCAGGACTTTCTTCATACAAGAAAGCTCCATTGACTGTTGTAGTATTTTTCATGTTTCTTGTAGTATTTTTCTTGTAGTATTTTTCACATTCTTGCGATCCAGATCTATTTACTGTCCTAAAAAAACAATGTCTGTAAAGATACTGGAGATGGGAAAACAAATTTCCCATATATGCTGTTTTGGAGATGCTACCTTTTTTCAATCTACCAGAATTAACTCTTCTGTGCACATTCTCATATTGCCTTCAAACCTCACTTGAAGCTAAGAGTTTTCCAGTGATGAAGTGAAATGAATACATTTGACAGATGTGGTTTATTTTTCCCCTTTCCTCCAAAGACCTGCATAGCTCCTTTGAAGGGGGAAGAAAGATCTGCTTCTAATGTACTTACATTAGAAAAGGTAAAGTTCAAAGCGTGTATCTTTCACTTACCTCAAAGGTAGGAGGTTTTCCAATGGCCCTCAGTTCTCTTTTTTGTCTGAGATCTGAGAATAAACGCCCAGACTCGAAGATCCAGGTACATCTACAGCTACATGACAAATTTTGTTTCAATGTAGTTAAGCCCGCATGGATTGGATATGATAACCTACATAGATTGTAGCTTCCTGCTAAAACTACAGATAATGCTACTGTACTCAGATCTGCTTTTATTTACGCTAACAGATCCAAGGTCAAAAAGAGCTTATTCAAGGTCAGGAAGATTTGCTCCCTAGTGTACAATTAGACAGATGTATTTTGTTTGTTTAGCAGTAGGAACGGCTATCCCGAATTGGTAGGCTATCTGGGAACAAACATCAGCCAGGTCAGATCTGCATTCCAAGGTAGTATGAAAAACCCTTTTTCTGGGACTTGTAGTCCATGTCTTGCTTATGTGCTTGGTGACAAGCTGATCACCAACCCTGGGGTCAGGAAAAAACTCCACTGCTCAAGCTGGGCCCCAGTAATACATTACCTTCTGGAGAAGGGGTCTCCTGCTAGGAACAACTAGGCACACAGATCACCCAACGGATTTCCCATAATTGCAGGCAATTTGAGTAATGACACTGTTCTCATTTGTTGTGCCGCACTGTTCTAAGGACTTAAATACTTTGGCCCAAGTTTTATAAATGAAGTACGTTCAGTAGAAGTGTGACATTTCACCACCTGCTGTACAAGGAAGATGTCACCAGAAAACATCTTGCGGTTCCCCCTAGCTCTGAAATCACAGCAGGTTCTGCAGGTAAAGAATCTGGCCCCATCAAAGTCATAGCAAAACCTACACTAAGGGCTCTACTTCATGCAAAATTTCACAGATACTGTCCTCCCAGGAGGAATCTCATCGTAAAGATTTAGGAAATGAAAAAACGCTATCTCTTTTGCAGATCCAATCTGGTAATTCAGAGGCCTGATGCACAAAAGATTGTTAAAGCAGGTGAAAACAGCAAGGCACGCTGGCTTATGTGTGGCTGGCCGTTTTTCAAGTTTTCATTCTCTTTTCAAAGAGCTTAGGGCAAATTACGCTACTTCTAATTAAAAACTGGTTTTGATTACGGGAGCGCAGAAACTGCAACCCAAAACCTTCATATTCCGAGCAGGGTTTTGTTTGTTGCTTGCACTTCAAAAAAAACCCAAACCAAAACAAACTTTAAAAAAGCCGTGGCTGCTCTGTTCTTTGTTGCTGTCGGGAGGCGCAGGGGGAAGGCGATGGGAGTGCTGTTTTGGGGCGAATGGAGGGGGAGAGGAGGTACAGGGAGGAGATAGCTCTTTGTTTCTTTATTTAAACCAGCCCAAGTTTCACGGCGAAGTTGGCTGTTAGCACACACCATCACCACCAGGCTCTTGCAAACACCAGCACGGCCAAGAACCTCCCCGGCTTCACCCTGGACGAGCGCTTCCTTCTCCCTGAAGCCTTTTCAGGGTTTACCAGCTCGGATTCACCCCGGAAGAAGGGGGGGGAGGATATTAAAGACTATGCTGAAGACCAGAAGCGACCCAGCCGCCTCCAAACACAAACTTAATTTCCACGACCGACCCTCCCCCTCCTCCCTTTCCCTCAACGCACCGACGGGGACGCCCCGAGGTCGGGACGGGACGGGCTGACCACCACCGCCGCCGGTCGGTGCCCACCTCACCGCGGTGGGCTGGAGAGGGGCAGCCCATTTCTGGGCCGCTCTCCTCCTCCTCCCTCTCCCTCTCCTCCCCGCCCTCAGCTCGCCGCCACCCGCGGGGGTCCGGCCGGACGGGACGCGCCGCAAAAGGGGACGAACACCGCTTTTAAAAAAAGCCCGAGTTGTACCCGGTCCAAGCGCTGCCGGGCTAAAAAAAAAAACCAACCCAAAACAAACAAAAAAAATCCCCACTAATAATAATAATAAATTAATAAAAAAACCCACAAAAATTCCCCCCAAAGTAGGGAGAATCGGAGCTTTAAAGCTCCTTCTCCTGTCAGCCATTTTAGAAGCGTGAGCGGAGAGGGAGAGGGGCGGCGGGGCACACCGCTGCGCAGCCTTCCCGCCTGGCCCGCCCGCCGCTTATCGCCCGGGGGGAAGGGATAGGGGCGGGGGGGGGGAAGAAAGGAAAAAAGGCACATAAAAGAATAAAAGCGTCCTCAGCGCGTGTCCCTCCAAGCCGGCAGCACCTGGAGCACCTGGGAGCCCAGCCGAGCCCCGCCAACGCCACGCACCCCGGCCGGCCCCCCAGCGGCTCGGTCCTGCGGTCCCCCACCTTGGCGTCCGGCGGCAGGATCAGCACCTGGCTGTTCTCCTCCTCCTTCTTCGCCGCCTCCTTCTGCGCCAACGCCGAGTTGAACGACACCTTCACCATGGCCGCTCTCTCAACGCCCCACGCCGCAGAGAGAAGGAGGACGAGAAGAGCCCGGACTGGCAGTGCTTCGAAAGCTGCCCTTCTGCCTTGTCGCCCCCCTCCTGCTGCCGCCTCGCCGCGACTGCCGCCCCCGTCCCCTTGTCAGACGGAGGAGGAGGAGGAGGAGAGGCGGGACGTGGCCTGCGGCGGGGCGGGGAGAGGAGAAGGAGGCGGTGCCTGGCAAGGCGGGCGGGAAGAGGGGAGGTGGGGGGCGGTAGGGCCTCGCCCTCCGCCCGGCCCGGTGAGGGGAGGGGGCCTGGGCACACCCCTGCCCCGCGGGGCTCGCCTCTCCGCCGGCGCCTGGCTGTGTCCCCCCCGGGCGGCATCCTGCTGTCCCCGCCCTGGTCCCGGCGGGGAGCTCCGGGGGGGACCCATCCCCCTCAGCCCCGGGCCCGGCTCCTCTGCAAGGCCTTTTGGGGCGGGCCTGTGCCCCCCTCAGCCCCGGGCTCGGCGGGGCCCTGGCACCCTGCGGTGGGGTTGCGGCCTGGCGTGGGGGTGCTACCTTCCCCGGGTGTGGTGGGGACGAGCGGTTTGGTTCATCCGGTGCGGTGTCTGCCTTTCCCGGGTTGCCGCTTTAATTAGGTTTTTATTAAAAGGAAAGGTATGGGTGTTACGGTCGGGGGAGAAAATCCCCCCACGTGGTGCACAGACAGCATGAAGGTGAAGCCCACCCGTTGTTAAGCCTCTGGGGATGGACAGGAGGAGCACCAGGGGAGCAGAGGTGTGACCTTCCCCCCCTTTCTCTCCCACAGAAGTGCGAAGTCCACCCAACCCAACCCATCGTGCCGTCCCCGGCAGCGTGTTCTTTGGTGAAACCCTGGGGTGCGTGCCGTCCTGCTGTGGGGACGGTCACAGCCTGCTCCTAGAAGGATCTCATTTTGGTGACTCACCTGGGTAGAGCTGATTTCCTGGCAGGAGCTCACCAGAGTGATGCTTCTGCAACTGTTAGTAAAGATACCTGGCAGGCGAAAGGCAGTCCTTGAGCTCAGCGGGTGCTCTGCTGCTGACTTCAGCAAAAATCCAGTCTTTCTCCATAAAGCATTAGATGGCACCACAAATGAATTGTCTTTATGCTATGTGCCTGTGTCCTTTAAAATTTTTGACCTAAAATGGCTGACAGAAAAGCTAATTTAACCCAGTTCACACTATCATCCTGAAATATTTTCACCCAAAGGTATATAGATAATTTAAGAATCTTTTTTTTTTTTTCTGATAAAGATAGAACATCTACATAGCAAACCACGATAATTTTATGTGTTCCCAAGATAAAACAGCTGATGGTACAGCTTGCACCCAAGACTGCAAATTGCCCCAGGTATGCCAAGAATTCAGTCGATAACTACCTTAAAATTCAACAGAGGTTAACTGAATCATTTGCAGATATTTCACTGAAGTATAAAAAGTCATGGGTGCCAAGGAAGACAGAATATAGAAATTTCTTTAGGCACTTTCCAACCATATTTGGTACCATCCTGAAGGTTTGGCTTTAGTACGAACCTATAAAAAGTATTTGAGCATTCTACATGAAAAAAGTAAAGTAGTTTAATAAGGCTATCATAAGCTACAGTTTCCCAGGCTACTACTATGGATTTTTAAATTATTTTTATAAGTTTTTTTTAATCGCTCCCAGGTTGAGAAATGCACCAGGTGACACCTCTGCTCCCATTTCAATGGGAATCTCCGCAGGCGCGTTGTGTATTGAGGGCAGTATTTAGCATGCAAAGGCTGCAGTTCAGAGTTTTCCTTCGCTTTGTTCTCCTCAATGACATCTTCAGATATTCCTCACAGAGAGATGGGTATGCAAAACACAGTCAAGGCTAAGGCCTGGCGTTTTATTATCTATGTCAAAGTATATCTAACTCTTTCCCCAGGCAGCACACACTCTTATCTTTCCAGATCAAATATACTCTGTCTGCTTCTTGAATCATGTTTACAAATCGTGGCAGTTTACCGCAGCTGGATTAGAGCAGCACCTTCACGGTGTTGCCACTTCTGACCTTTTGATTAGCGAGAATTTGGGATATTTGGGATTCTTTCTATTAGGGAACAGAGTAAGAATAAAGCATCAGGAGAACCTCTTGGCTTAATTCCAGGCTGTGCTTTGCTTCCATGTGCTTGCTTTCAGGCAGCTGAGCCGATCAGATAGCTCCATTCCTCTGAAAGGAAATCTTGCCTCATCTTCCTCCTCTTGCCCTTCATCTTCCCCCTCATCTCACCCTTCACACTCCCCTCCTGCCACCAGCAATCCCACTCAGTGCCTGTGCTACGTGTGTGACCTGTGCATCAGCCAATTCAGTTCTTAAAGTCAGCAGAAAGTTATCCAAGTGTTTTCTGGGTTAGTTTTCTGCTGGCTTGGTGAGTTATGTCCGTTCAGAGAGATATAAGGACCAGTGTAAACAGTGGGCCTGTGAGCCCCAGAACAGGGAGGAGGGGGGGAGTGGGGAGGAAGGCCTCCCCACTTCTGCATAGATACAAGTATTACATTGCTCAAAACCACAGCCTCGGTTTTTCTCAGGCAAGGAGGTGCACCTCATTTTATATCCGGACGACTTTCTCATTCTTTCTCACGTTTCTGCCCCTTCTTTCTCACACACAAGGCTTCGTTTCCTTCAGTCCTCTGCCTCATCTCAGGATTTTGGGACCCCGCTAGGAACAGGTGAGCTATGCTGTTTAGGTCCGGATGTTTGTGTCCCCTGGCAGAGCTTTTCCATTGTTTCAGCTGACGCTATAAAAGTGAGAATCTCATTGATGCCTTGTTTACCCTGAGTGGAAAATGGCTATTGCATCCACCAGGAGTCCCTTTCTCTTCCCAATGCTTCTCTTAAAATGCCACAATGCTCCAAGCCATACCTCTGCTTGCCCATCTACAAACCAAAATTAGCCTACATGCCACCTCTTACACTGGGGTCGTAAGTTTTTAATGCCTGTACTAGAAAATCTGCGGATTCGAACAAATAAAACTGTGGGGGTTTTAAATAACAATATTGTCTTCCAACAAAGGACACTATTTTGAGATGAGGAAAATGTAGTTGTTTTTAAAGTTTCTTTTATAAAGCTTTTAAATGCAACTGAACGTGGAAAGTTCCATATGGTGTCATGGTATTTTTTAATTGGTTCTTCTACCCCTCCTTTCTCGTTAACTACCGGATGTTCTGATATGGTATGTCTTACTTTTCCCTCAGCCGCTCTTCCCAGTTTTAGGTCTCTATATATAATCTATCTGTCTCCTTCTAACTAAGTATATCATTCTCATTTTTTTGGGGCAGGGAGGAGACAAGTGATAGTTGTTTCTGTGACAGACATTTCTTCAGCTTGCTTTCTTAGCTAGAAGTTGAAATCCATTTACACCGTTTCAAGGCTTTTCACACTTTGGCTGGCTCTTCCTCTCTGCTCCGTTCTACCTTCAACCCCCCCTTCTCTCCGCAGCCCCCTCACCTCCAACTGAGAAAAGTCTCATCTACCAGATTCTTATCCAAAAGACCTGCAAAAAAATTGCTGTCACGCTGTCCCTTTTGCATGATCCCTGAATTAATTCGCAAGGACTTGTGCAATGAGTAGACTTAATCCTAGATACAAGTAAGGCTGGTAATTTTCCTTGTATAATTCCAGTGACAAAACTCTGTACTGGGAATGCCACTTTATCAGCAAAAGGAATTTTTTTGCACCATTGCTTGATGTGTTGGTCTGGGAAATCTTTTCCAGATTGTTTGTTTTGGTTAGACAGAGGAATATGGCTGTGGCAGCATTTTTTTAGCTTTGTCCTGAGTTAAATCTGCTACCACCTCCAAATTTACCTTTCCCGTAACAGCTCAAAACAAAAAGACCAATGTAAATTCCTGATGGCTAAGGGTAGGGTAGGAAAGAAAGCTATCAAAAGGCATATAAGTATGTTTATCAGCCTCTATATTATTCTTAATTTCCCAGGGCCCACTGAAGTTGGCAAACCAAATGGTACATAAATCTTTGCCATTCTTTAGCTTGCAGATCGTTGGGATTGCAGCCTGTTGGTATTCTCACATATTTTGGGACCCAACCATTACAGCAGGATCCCCAATTTTTTATTAGTCTCCAGGCAGTATTGTCATCTAAATCTTAAAAATAATGTAATTTTCACAATCTGTCTAAAATGTAGCTGCTACAACAAAGCATAAAATAAGCCTGACAAATCTATTTTGACTTGGCTCGTGCCTCCCGGCACCTCAGTCATCCCTGCCGTGAAGAAAGCCCATTAGAGTGCGTAAGTGGCACCACAGCAATGAATTATGCCATAACCCAGCAAGCTGCTTTGCATGGCCAGCTTCTGCACCCACGTGGAACCCCGGGGTCCACCAAGACACAGCAGCTTGCCTGACTGGGTCTGTAGTTTGTCTGGTGGGAAATTACCATATACAATACGCAGAAATGTACCTGCGTGTACAGTACCCAGTTGCACGCTCTTAATTTCAAATAATTGTTTGCAACATGAGCTGGATCCTCCCTCGCTTGAAAGCAGTGGAAGGACTCTCATGCTCTTGTCTTAAAGCTGATCCTGTGCTCAGATTCAACACAAACATTTTTACTTCAGTTCTAACTGGGTGTCATCTATTAAGTGCCAGACTCCAGGAAGGCAACCTTTATATTAATTTATCAACATTTTATTTGCTCATTAAGCATCAATGATTTGGCCAGTACTGAAGAAGACTCAAATTAAAGACTATTGCTGCCCCAGGGATTTTATAATCTAAATCAGATACAGAAAGAAAAAATTCTCAGGGTAGCTAGGGACACAGAATAACTTTGAAAGCTCACTCTCTTTTCCCTTAAGCTCTTTTCCTTGTCTCATTTCCGTTCACAGAAATAAAAAATATGTGCAGGCCCTTGTCCTCTAGTATCCTAGCAGCTGCTGCCTTCTCCTTACCAGCCCAGCAAATGTTGTTTTCTCCTTTTTAATACATGAAATACATGCTGCAAATATCTTTTGTCTTTTAGGCTTTATTGAGCTGATATTATCACTCCTTTTTGCTTTGTCCATTAGCACCCAAGACTGACAGAGCTCTCTGGTGCAAGTGGTTAATTTACCCCAGGACACCTGCTTTAGCAGGTTAAAGACAAATTCAACTTGCTCCATCACAATATATCCTGGCATAGAGTGTCATAGTCTCAAATTTCTGTTTGGGCCTCAGGAGTTTTTTGTACCTGTCCTTTTGTCTCCTTTTCTGCTGCATCAAACACAAACTTCCCCACTTGGACTTCTAGATCTTCCCTTGCTGGTGTGTGGCCCCGTCCATATTGGTTGTTAGATCTCATGGCAGGTCCTACAGATCATGACTGGTGCAAACTTTCTTTTCCTTGGCCCCAGCTCACCCACATGTGGAAGGAGCTTCCCTGTCCATCAAAAATCATAATATTGCTAAAATTATGTGGGTTCACAGCCCAACAGAAGAATAACATCTATGGCAGCCGGGTCACCACAGGTTTGTAAAGTTGCCCTTATCTCACACTTCCCAGCCAGACCACAAAGTTCTTACACATTTGTACTTAATGCTATAGTTTCTCTCTCCCTTAGGGCAAGCAGTGCCTATACAGAGGAGGTAATGGAGAATGCCAGAAACACTGGGGCTGCTGGATGGACCCACAGTCTGTAAGGCCCTACTACTACTGTTCCTCTGCAGTCCTGGGACTCAGGATACAGCCTCCTGTGCACCAACCTGCAGATAAGATGAGAGCTCTGCCAAAGTGAAGTGACAGGCTGCTCCCCTTATTAGTTTACCATTTACCACTAGTCGTACCACTGCTCTGCATCCTTGTTTTCACCTCTTTTCCCCCCATTTGATGCATATTGCTATGTTCCCATGGCTCTTCTGGACCTGCGATTGTCTTTCCACCAACTCTGTGTGTCAGTGGGTACGTAGTGCTTTGTACAACTAGCTAAGGGCTTAGTCATTCTTGTAACACACATCATTCAGAGAGTGTCCTCCATGTGAAGTTCTTGGGCTTGTTGTTTTTTTTCTTTACCTAAAGCTTTTGATGATTTTTGTTGATTTTCAGTTCTCTTCTATGCTTACAAGCATTTGGCTAAAAAGTAAGGAACTGACCTTTCCAGCTTGGTGCTGTAAGATTAATTCTACCCAGCAACTGTTGGTTTTTAGGATAAACTTCTGCAAAGCTGCATGAGTTACGCAATAGAAAGCATGAAAGGCTCTATCCTGTTTAAACAGGTTTCAGTGTGGTTGGCTCACAACCCAACCACACTTGACGTCTTGAGTTGAAGGGTTAATTTCCCTGCTACCTGCTCTGCCACACCTAAGACAAACCTTCTTCCCAAACAGCAGGAGTCAGAGGCTGCACCCAGACTTGCCTGTTTAAAGCATCACCTGGTATCTTCAGGAGAATTTTCATGTTACACCAGATTTTGGACAACTGTGTGTATCTGCTTACAGTGGCACCTCCATTCCTTCCTATGAGCCAGGCCTTGCTGTGGTCATAGATAAACTGGATCCAAGAGTAAAATGCTTCTTTTTTTTTTTTTTTTTTTTTTTATTCCTTACTGTACTTTCTTGGTGGGTGAGCTTTTGCTGGATCAGCTCTGAGCTGCTCATGGTTCAGCTGCACAATCCTTAGAGTTGCCTTCAGGGAAGTGGCCAAAACTCGCTGGTAGGGGAGAAAGGGTAATGAGCAGCGCAAGGGCTTCTTCTAGGCAGCAGCCCACAGTCACTTTGCTTTAGATGCAATACAAAACCTCACTCTTCACGTTGGAACAACTGATGTTGTCATAGAGTCATACGATTGCCTAGGCTGGAAGGGACCTTTCAGACCATCTAGTCCAACCATTAACCTAATACTGACAAAAAACATCACTAAACCATATCTCTACGCACTACCTGTCTTTTAAATACCTCCAGGGATGGTGCTTCAACCAC
This sequence comes from Gallinago undulata, assembly GCA_026546715.1. Taxonomy (NCBI): domain Eukaryota; kingdom Metazoa; phylum Chordata; class Aves; order Charadriiformes; family Scolopacidae; genus Gallinago; species Gallinago undulata. The sequence continues at coordinate 176,619,700 of JAOTQQ010000001.1, read as the reverse complement.
TTCCCTGGACAGCCCATTCCAATGCTTAATAACACTTTCACTGTAAATGTTTTTCCTAATATCCAATCTTAAACCTCCTTTGGTGCAACTTGAGGACGTTTCCTCTTGTCCTATCACCTGTGACTTGGGAGAAGAGACTGACCCCCACCTCTCTACAACCTCCTTTCAGGTAGGTGTCAGCCTAGTAATTAAGATGTTGGGGAGGAGGTGTAAAATGTCCCAGATGCAGAGATCTCTGCATTCATCAGTTCTTTTTCTCCCTTCTTTTCCTGACAGGCAGGGCATCCTGGAAAGACAGAAGGCACAGCCACATAAATTAAGAGTGGCTGCAGGAGCATACTGGGAAAAGAGGATGCCATCCGCCAGTTGTCCTGTGGCACTAATCAGAGGTATCCCTACTTTCGCATTTGAGATAAAATATATTTTTAAGGTGCTTGGACATTTAGTTACCTTTGTATTCAATTCACAGGTATGTAAAATAGCCCACCCCATTTTACATATTTTTAAAAAAAATCTATAAGATCACATGGCTTAGTAAGAACAAGGAAAGGTTTCCCCAGGAATGCTCCGCATGAGGGACGTTTCCTTCGTGATATGGTAATTCTAGTAAAGCAGAGTGATCAACATGCATCCCCAGCCTATGACTTGTTTGCATCATACAGCCCAGTCTTTCCAGTGTTGTTTACAATTTCAATAAAGGAAAAGACAGGAGGAGAGGAGAGGAGAGGAGAGGAGAGGAGAGGAGAGGAGAGGAGAGGAGAGGAGAGGAGAGGAGAGGAGAG
>JAOTQQ010000001.1:176569411-176618818 GCA_026546715.1 Gallinago undulata | reverse complement strand
GTCGAGGAGAGGAGAGGAGAGGAGAGGAGAGGAGAGGAGAGTTAAAACCATGTATTATAATGACAGCAGAATTTGGAGTGGGCTGCAGCATAGTGCTTGTTAAGTATTGTCCCCGGGCCAAAGAGATTTAGGTATGTGGCAATAAATGAAACCTGTTTTAAAATTTCCTTCAGGAAAATTTACTAAAAGACTGCATTCTCAAATCTTTTGTGGAAAAGATGTCATTTTTTGTGGAAAAAAATGTGTTTGTGGATGTTTACTCCTTAGAAAGTCTCGTCTTTTGACTGATTATGAAACAATTATGATTATGAAAAAAAATCATTAACATGCAATCCCTCCCCAGCATTTTTCCATTCAGAATTATTTCACAGAATCATAGAATGTGTTGGGTTGAAAGGGACATTTAAAGGTCATCCAGTCCAACCCCCCTGCAGTGACCAGGGACATCTTTAACTAAATCAGGTTGTTTAGAGTCTCATCAAGCCTGACCTGGAATGTCTCCAGGGATGGGGCCTCCACCACCTCTCTGGGCAACCTGCTCCTGTGTCTCACCACCCTAATTGTAAAGAACTTCTTCCTTAAGCTATTTGAAGCTACAGAACTAACAAATCAAGTTTGCTTTATATTTTTTGAGGTTGTTTAGTGGGGTAGTGATTACGATTACAAGCATGAAGCACTGAAGAAGCTGAAAGAAATGTAAGAATTATTTCCTAGTTTCTCATGAAATATCTGTGGTCTGTTGTTATGAGTCTCTCTGAATCCAACATAATACAGCATTGACTACACCAGCACAGGGTAAAAGAAGCTGTGGCAAGCTGAGTACATACGTGTTCAGGATGGCTTAGGCTCTACACTAGGGAGATAAATTATGCAGGAAAAATAAAGCTGATGGTAATTTGTAAAGTTGTAAAGAAATGCCAAGACTCAGAGAGAAAACCATAGTCTCAATGTAAGAAAAAATCTCAACTATCTCCTGTGGGGAGGGTTAGACAAAAAAAAAAAAATCTATCTTCTTGCCTATGACTTTGTTCTGTAATTACGGAAGTCAAGAGCAATATCACCATTGACTGAATGCAATTAGGAGTCTTGACTGCCTTAGAGATAAATCATCCATCTTCACTCTGCTAAAGAAGGAGCTTACTGTCCCCTTTCCAGATTAATAAAATTTATGTACCAAGAAACACCTGGCCATTTCTGGAAGCAACAGAGAAGAATACAAAGGTTTTTTGCACAAATTGCATCACTCAAATGATCTGACAAGCCATCATCAGTCAAAGGCACGGGTCAATGTTTCTACATACGTACCTTGCCAGCAAACCAGTTAGTTTTCTTTCAGTCTTCAATAATTCATAGCACAAGAACTAGGTTCCTAAATAATATGCCTTTCTCAGTGGAAACCATTTTAAAAGTAGGTTAAAAATAGAAAACTTTATGAACAATACATTCCTTGTATAGATTGCAAATGGAAACATAGTATTTAACCGGTCACTGGAGATCAAATCTGAGGCTACTTGTGTATTGACGAATATCTCTGCCAGCCCGCAGCTTGCTGCACAAGACCCTAATATGAAAACCATGGATCATTTCTGGTGCCTTTCCTCCACTAAGACTGCCATTTGCTTTCAATAAAGAATCTTCTGAGTAAAGACAATAGGAGCAGGTCCTGAATTTGAAAAACAAGAACAAACGCAAATAAATATGAACCAGGGATGACGGAGAAGGAGCCAAAAATAAATAAACCAGAGGGAAAAGAGCAAGAGAAACAGTCAATTTAATGAGACTGGGAGCATGGAAATCAAGACAATTTTCATGCTAGTTTTAAACCCAAATTAAGAAGAAAGTTATAGGTATTTTATTTTAAAAAAATTGCTAGGCATGTTTTGGCATATCATGCTTTTCTCAGTTTGCATGGGGGCTATTGCCTGGTTTTGGTTTAGGAGAGATTTAAAGAGATGTTCTTCAGTGTGAAAACATCTTTGAATAAATCACATTATCATATTTGCTAGACTGTGTTTTCTCCTCTGTTTTGTACAAGTTATGGGTGGAGTTTGTAAGCCCTACACTCAGCCTCATGATACCTCTCGTCTTCTCTCAAGCAGTAACTTCTGAACACAGTTTCCATTTATTTCTCAAGTTTCAGGGCGTATTCTTGGCATCAGTGGGCAGAACTGTCTTGATTTTGGTAAACATTTAATAATGAAGAAGGAAGGAAACATGAAGAGGGTACAGAGCTCTTTCCCTATGTTTATCAGAACTACAGTCTCCAGCACTTTTCTAAATGTATACTGAACCAAAACTCCACTAAGGACACACATTAACACCTTCCAAGACAACAGTGCCCATCCACCCTCTCTGTTTGGCCTTTCAATACAGCTGGGACACAGCCACACTCCAAATAATTCCTCTGCCAGACAGAAAAAAAAACTTCAAAAACCAGTGGGAGACTGGGTATGAACCCAGCCCTGGAGGCAGGGAGGGAAGGAGGTGGGGACAGAGCCTGAACTGAAAAGGGAAAAAAGAAAAAAAAGAAGAGCATAAGGTCCTTAGCATAAGGACATTAGGGTCAAGTGAGCCATGAGGAGTGAAAAATGAGAGGAAGACAAAATCCCTGCAATGAGTAGGAAGATAGATAGATGACAAGGGAATGTGGTATGGACAGAGAGCCTCTGGTGTGGGAAGAGAACTTAAGATTCCAGCAGAAAAACTGGGGTACACTGGTGCGTGTGTGTCTGTGAAGGATGGGAGGTGGGAGTGATAATGGTACTTCTTAAGTAGGGAGCAGATGAAGAGGGTCACTGAGCCACCAGCAAGGTAGTAAAATAACATCTTAGGTATGAAACATGGGCCTGAGGGTACCCTGAAACTGAAATGGGAGGTGTCACATAGGAAGGGGTTTTGTGTATCACATGGGAGATGGCTTTTAAAAGAACAAATCTTACAGATTCATAGAGTGAGGCCAGACAAATGGGGATTCCAGTGGGGCGGTTTCCAGGAACTGGCTCCACTGAGGCCCCATTGCTTCCTTGTAAATTCCCTCACATTGCCTTGATGTGCCTGGGGACAGGAACTTGCGGTCCTTAAAGGGCTATTCAGTCATTGGGGTGGGGACAGCTTTCAGGCAGACCCTCCTGGAGGATGGTTAACCTTAGCCACTTCCACAGCCACCACAAACAGGAACTTGCCTCTTGGCTGTCCATCTCCTCTGGGGAGCTGTGTGTCACTTTGGAGAAGGATGAGCTTTTAGGGCAGCACATCCCCATGGCCTGAACAGCAGCTTTTTATGAGTGATGACAATTTGTGTTCAGCCGGTCCAGCACTTTGGGAGTGCAAACATTCATGCAACAGAGTGAACAGATGCTGAGAAGACAGTTTTCAGGGAGCAATTTCTCAGTACTCCACCCAACCAGCAACCCTGCACATATGGCCTGTTTGTCCATACCCCAGTAAACCACATTTTTCTCCCTGTGACAATGCAGAGGCAATAGTATCTTTTCAATTTTGTTTTGCATTCTTGTCACACAACAGCATGTATATTTTTTTCTAATCTAATCTAATCTAATCTAATCTAATCTAATCTAATCTAATCTAATCTAATCTAACCTAACACATTCACTTTGGGTATATACTTGCACTGTTGCTAAAACACCTCCTGAACTGCACAGCTTCAGCTTTCTGCCCACCACCACAGAGCAACCACCAAAAACTCAGCAACACGGGGTCTTTTTTTAACACTGTGGTTATAACCGCTGACTTCATCTGACAGATTCACATCTGCCTCGGGAAGCACCAGCGCAGGAGCAAGACTATGTTCTCACCTCCCTGCTTTAGTGGGAGGTGTCCCTGCCCATGGCAGGGGGGTTGGAACTTGATGATCTCTAAGGTCCCTTCCATCTCTAACCATTCTATGATTCTATATGACGGTTTGTGCTTGGGGGGAGCTACCGGAAAGGCAGATATGGCTGGGAACTTTTACTACTTTTATGTGCTGCAGGCAGAGGCTGCCAGTTTTGGGGTGATGCAGTAGAAATCTTTAGGGGTGGTAGGTTTGAGAGACCTGTTATGGTGTGGCTATAGCACTTTCATAGGCCTAGGGCACAAAAGTCCTGTGTAGCAGCCGTTGAGAAGAAGACACAATATAGCCCCCAGAATTAATGAGAAGTCAAGGAAATATTTTTTGTTGCCCATCCCTGCATATTTTGCTGCTCCGAGTATAATTTCATACTCCTTTAGGCAGGGGGAGTAGGATTACACAAAATATGATTAAGCATTAGAAATGGAGAAGAGCAATTAGGATCAATCGGATTGCATGCATTCTTAGAAACCTGAAGCGATGGACACAGGACACCACAGATCTATGTGCTGTGTAGACACAAGACAGAAGGTCCCAGCCTCTCAGAACTGAGCAGTTGAGCTTAAAACTGGAGACAACAGACCAGAGAAGACAAACCAGACAGGACAACTCAGGCAACATGACAGACCTCCATGACAGTCCACACGCTGTTGTCAGCTCTTCTCAGAAAGGAGAGTTTTGAGGAATGTAATGAAGTCCTTGAGGAATGGTGTAAGATGACAAGTTTACTGATGTTTCTGGAGAAAGTCTTGCCAGGAAAAAGACATGGGAGGCAGAAAGCATGGAGAACTTTACCTGAGCTGTGGCATTAGCAGATTCAGTGCATGTGTTTGTTAGGGCTGTGTAGCCTCTTTGGAGGATACCTGAACTAGTTTTTTCTTGGTTCCACAAGTTCAATTGTGTCTTGAGTTGACAACACAGGACTAACATTTCTTCTAATGCTAGGGAAAACTGCACTTTAAGAATATTCTAATGTCTGAATTAATGACAATATTTATTTTATAGCCAGGTAGGCTCTGTGGGATTCAAGGTCTCAGTGTTTTCAAGCCTTGCCAGGTGCAGGGATGAGGAAGAGCAAGGCTCAGGCATTTGACCCAAGCTGGCCAACAGGATTGTTTCACATCATCAACGTCACACTCAATATAAATTAGAAGTTTGCTGTGTAGTTCTCTCTCCCTTGGTGGCAGTGGTCCAGACAACTCCTTGACCTGGTGCCAGACCCCTGAGTCCTTCCTTTCTTCCCGAAGCAGTTGCGCTTGCAATGTCCCATATTTGTTGTCCACTGCTGGGAGTGCACAACTTCCTACTTATACAATTGGCTCAGTATAATTCTTCCATATCTTATATCAGTATCGGGATTAATACTGGTTCTTTAGTATTATTGTTAATTATTTAGTTTTAGCCTATTAAATCTATTTATATTTCAACCCTTGTGATTCGTGTTCCCCAATTCCCTTTTCTCAGTGGGGAGGGGTGATAGAATAATTGTCTGAACAACAATAAATTGTTATGTTTTTTTTTCTCAAACCATAACAAACTGATAAAAAACGTGTTTGGATGGAGGGAATAGGGAGGAAAGAGAAAGAAGAAAGGCCACGTCTGCTGTGTAATGAGAGCCATACCACGGGCTGGCTGGAAATGTGGCAGCCAATTGCAAGTACACACTACTCCCCTCTTTGAAGCAATCCCATTTTTTTCCTCTCTGGCTGAGATCAAGGCTGGAAGGGGCGAGGGAAATGGACCTTTGCAGAAATGTATTGTTTTGCTTGTCTTGTGACCAGGCACGCTTGTAGCTCTGAATCTGAGTAGTGTCAGTCAACAAAGCAGGCTGTGTCAGTAACTTCCTTGCTGGCACTGCTTTTATTCAATCCATTTCAAGTTCTTGCATATGGTGCCCGTTAACTCAATGCCGAGTGGCTCTGTGGTAAATGAAGCATTTTGCATTTCCAGCTTGGGAGATGATAGCATAAAATAAACAGGTTCTCTACTTAGGAAAAAAAAAAAAAAGCAAACAAAAAACCTTGTGGAGGAAGGAAGAAAGGACATTCTGAGCAGCCCTTTCACAATATCTCAAGTAAAGGATAGACCCATTTTTGTCCCTTAGCACTTCTTCCCTCAGAGCTGGAAGCCAGCCTTGACCCATGGGAGCCCCTCTTAGTCTCCAGCTGTTGATTAAGCTTGGAGGGACTCTTCCCTCACAGTTTTCTTGGGATGCTGTGACTGGCAACCACATGTTTATTGCCCACTTTCTGTGAAAAGGGCGAAGACTGCTTATGGTGTGGAGATGCTTGTGAGACAGAGGTGATGTATGAAGTACAAAAGAACAAAATATGTCTACATAGCACATTCAGAATATGCAAACTTCTTGACTGTCCCAGATAGGTCACCTTGAAGCAATTTCCTGATGTAAATTGGATTCCCTTGAAAAATCCCAGAAAAAATGCCAGTCTGCTGCAGCGGAAACTAAAATACTTGTCATAGATGAAGAGTAATAACGGAAATACGAACTGAAAAAAAAATGTGATCTACAGGTGAAGACCAGGGACAGGAAAAAAGTGGCTGTAGAGAGAGGTTACAGATGAACTCATCATAGGAAGGAAATTTGTTGGTTTCTCAGTTTTACTATCACAAGTTGCTTTTTAAAAAGGAGATTTCAAATTGCGCAAGGTATTATTTTGCAACTGTACTATGTATATGGAGTATCATAGTATCCAGAGAGGTTCTGAGGCAGCAAACAAACAGAAACGAGGGAAAGAATGATCCTGCAATAAGATCAAAATCCTGAATAAAAAAATGTGCCCTATTTCCACATTTGCCAGGAAGTTCCTTTATCTGGCCCCCACTGCTAATGGGAATTTTTCACCCTACATATCTACTGTTGTTGGGAACTGGACGTGTGGGGGGTATTAAGGTGTGTTCTTCCTCTGTCCTTCCCCTTCCCTGTCCTCACTCCTCTCGTGATCCTGTGCCTGTCCACATGGAGACCAGTTGGATCACACTGTAGATCTTTTTTGTTTCTCATACACCTGAATTTCTTTCCAGTGGAAACCAGCATGCAGGAAAGCTGGGGGGTGGGGGTGGAGGAGGGAAGCTGTGCATCAGAACCTTATTCCTGTATGCAGTTATAATGTGGCCAGGGTACATCCTGGGAACTGAAAAGTCTGTGGTCCCACAATTTTTAACACACCCAAAGGGTACAAGTTGCCTGATAAGAGCTTTCAAAAATTAAAAAAGAAACTGTGTTTCTTACTGCCCTCCTCTGTAAACCAATAATACTTCAGAGCAAAGCAAGGAATGCTGACAACATCAGATCTTTTCATGATCAGACGAGTGCACTGAAAGAATAATTATTTGTCTGCGAGCACTTGATTCGCAGGTGGCTTCAAAATTAACAATGAAAGGTTATGTTAATATAGATATTCTGCTCATCTAAATGTGAAATGGCTGCTGTTACAATTAGAAGGGCAAAAGAAGCCTATGGAAAATTGATAGGTAAATACCTGGCTGAGATTTCTGTTAATTAAAGCGTTAATTTATTAAAACAACAAAACACAGTGAACTGATTCAAGACCATCTGTCCATGGTAATCATAAGTATATATTCATAGTGTTGCATCATTTGAGTAATAACCATAGTTGAACAAACATTTTGAAAAAAGATAAACCCTTTACACATGAGTTCTTTGTGTAAGAAAAATGAGGACCCTACTCCTCAGCCAGGACCGGGCCTCTAGATCCCTCTAGACAATATAAAAAAATAGCAATAAGAAAAGGGATGAAAAGTCATTGAGGACTAAACAGCAGGTTTTAACATGTTTAAAACTGTTGACTAATGACAATTAATCTGTGACTAATAAAAAGCATATATTGACTCCTCGGTTACTCAAACTTTGCCCTGTTTAAACAGTATTTTATTATTTTGACTCTTCCTCCACAGACTTTTATCAGGAGCAGAATAAACAATGATCAAAAATATGCACTGAAATGTTTTCCTTTGGGGAAAAAAAAAGGGGGGGGGAAGAAGAAAAGCATCTTTCTCCTGTGACAGTGTATGAATTTTAATGTAAAATGAATTCTGAGCTAATCCTCTCCTACACAGGCTTGTTCCTGCATTGAGAGATGACAGGCTTTTAAATCTGCCGAAGATGAGTTCAGGCCTTTCTTTCCGGCTCCGCGTTGCTTTTGCAATACTTGCTACTCAGGGGAGCATAAGGAGCCTACCTGAGTTGAAGGGTGAGCTGTGGAAATGGGAAATGCTGACAGCTGGGCCCCAAAGGTGAAGGGGGAACTGATGTTAAAACCATCTTTAAAAGAACAAAATGGATAAGCAAGAGTAGCAAATAACTAGACAGACTTTAAAGGAGATTCTTTTAATACTCACACATTCACATTAGCTGTATCTGTGTCAGCAACTGCAAGATAACAATGCCTATGCTAGTAAATTAAATATGCTATGATCCCACTGAGGCCTACTGTGAGCACCCACTTGGTTAAACTCTCTTATCTCCCAAAACAGGGCGGCTGCTTCCAAACAGCTTATTGCGAGTGGTCCCTGACTGATTACCACACAGCACCTAGGAACTGTGTGGGGAAGGGCTGCACGCCCTAGGTCAGGTGTTAGAAAATCCTTCTGACATGACCCCTTCTTCCAGTTTAATAGTGTGGATACTCAAATTCCAGTTCCAGGGGACATTCACTGTTTACAACCTCAGTATAGGGAGGACAGTGCATTTGTCTCCCAACACAAATAAAAGTGCTGAAGTCAACTCAGAATAATGAAGATACAGCGCTAGTACATCGTGCTGTATTATGTAAAACTACAGTATGATTAGTAATTACTACAACATCAGTCTCTGCGTACTCATATGGATTTGTTCTGTGAAGGCACAGACCTCCAAATGCTTGAGAAGGTCTGATGGTTATTTATACACATAGAGTTACTTGCACACTTAAGGGCACCATAAGTATGCCACCACATACTGTGGCAGAGACAAAGAGAGACAGCAAAAGCCACCAGGAATGCACATTAAAACATTTAGTTTATTTCAACTAAAATTGATATTATATTTCTGTTAGTACTTTACCATGTCCTGAATCAGAAAATTGGTAGTATGAATCATTCAGTTTTGGGAAAGCAAGGGGGCAAGGCCCTCATCACAAGATCAGATTGTGTGGATTGTTGAAAGTAGCTAGAAGATCAGCAGAATTTTAAAGCTAGCACCATTTTATTGTGGTTTTCTCCAATAAAGCCTTTTAATTCAGTTACATATACGTTTTATAGTTCCAGCAATGAGTGTACCAAAAGGCAGTGACCTGCTAAGACCTAACCAATGTGGGGTTAAAGAAAAGACATACAACACTATGACAAGCAAGATATTCCTTGTTCAAATTCAAAAGGATAAGTTTCATGAACATTCTCTTAAAATTAAGCCCTCTATCCATGGTTATCAACCCTCGCTTCCTGGTCACACAGGATCTGGTTGTGTAATATACAGGCCCGCAACAAAGGAAGCAAAGCAAGAGAGCAGGCAAGAGTGGGAGACAAAATTAGTATTTGTTTTTTACTCTCCTGAGTAATCAAGTATTTTCATATGCCACACAGCAAATGAAACCTGGTTTCCAACTCATTTTCATCTGATGGTGGGATGCTCTGGCGGTACCACCCCTGATTAAAACTTTTCATGCGGTTGGGACACATAATATTGCTCTCCTGTGTAGATTCTTTTATGCCTGACACGGCTTTGGTTGGTGGTATACATTTTCTTCCATATAAGGCTGTAGGCTTTCCCTCTGCTATGTTCAACCATCTGTTTCCATGAAATATGCAGGGACCCACTATGTTTCAAACCAGTAGCTCTAAGTGAAACTGGACTGAAAATGGCCATGAGTTATTTGCAAAGGGAGGACAGACAGACACACAAGAACACACATACGCTCAGAGCATGACTGCATCCTTGTCATTTCCATAGAAGCTAAAAATAAATAAACACAAAAGTCTGACTTCACTGCACAATGTCTTCCTTAATTGTAAAAGTTCATCTGGGCTAGAAACCGAGTTAACCACCTTTTAATGCTAAGCACATCTGAGGACTCATGCTGCAAGCCTAAGGCGAGCATGTTCTCACAAAGTAGGCTCCACACCAGGCACTGAACGCAGCCACAACAAATCATCTTCCCTTGCACAACTAGATCCTGAAAGGGGGTGCAAAGACCATGCACGCTGTGGAAAGTGTGGAAAAGCAAAAAATACAACCACCATCCGGAATGAAAATATGGAAGCTCTGCTGCACCACTGGTGACTCAGACCAGCTTTTTTCACCCCTGCCAAGAAACTGAGGACACCTCCTCTTCAAAAAGCCCTGGCCATGTTACTGAAACTCATGCATTTCTCAAATTCTCACAGAAAGTGCACATATCCTCTTTCCAGATCTTGGCAGTATGAAAACAGAAATTGAATGATTCTGTGAGGAATAATCTGGAGTCTGGGGTTCCTATGGCTCTGTTAGAAACTCAACAATGGATCTGCAACAGATGCTGTTGGTAGGAACTTGACGAATGTACCACACAGAGGAATTCTCACTGAAGCACATCAACTTCAGTGTGAAGGATGTTAGAAAGCTCATGTTTTTCATGTGTGGGAGGGGAAGAAACATTCCCATGTCTCCACCACATCTTCTACCAAATCGCAATGGATCTCAACTACTCTGAGTGGATTCTATTGTCTGGGTGTCTGAGGCTCAGGGACAGAGTTAATAGTTTTTCTCTCCAAGGAATGTGGATGATTTTGTAGATTATAATCACTCAAACTGGATCCTGCTGCTTCTCAGGGGCGAAAGAGCTCTCCTTTCTGGTTGGTTATTGGTCATTTTTGTTTGGGGAACAGGGAAGGGCCAGAGCTGTGACCTATGGAAGAGATCTGTGAATCTCTTGGCTTGTCCGTGCCATCAGGGAAAGGCTGGTCCCGTTATGACAGCTGCCCGTAAAAACTGAGAACTGATACAGAAGAAAATGTCAACAAAATGTCCCTAACAAAGGAATCACTAGGCTGCTGCTCAAAAAGAGGAAGTTCTCAAGTAAGTGTTTTGTCATTTTAGTGGCATTCTTCCCTACTGAACACAGGCTTCATCACAGAGTTTCCTACTATTGTTGCCTAGCATCTGGATTACTGCAGCTCCCCTCCAGGGGGCTGGCCATACAGATCCTCTGAAAGCTTCAAGCACATAATTAGATTGCTCCCTTGCTAAGCAGAATTTCCCAGAGGGGAAGCACATTGCACCACTGTTCCACAACTTGCCCAAGCTGCCAGCAAGAGCCAAGAACAAAGCTGGTACTTGAATCTACAAGGATCTGCAAATTCATTTGCCCCATAATGTGTAGCAGTAAAAGTCTGGCAGGGCTCTGACACAGGAGTTGCATGCATTTCATAATGTGCTTTGGATAGCAAAGTCCAAGAAGAGCTGGGCAATTTGGCAGGAAACCGAGCCAACCTAGCAGCTGGGTGTTGCCAACGGGCTGTGATCCTGCACCCTCTTGCTCCCAGCTGGGCCTCCTGCCCTTTCCCTGGAATCGCGCGGTGCGGTGCTCATCCAGCCAAGCCAGGTGACCAAGAAAGCTGATTCAGCTCCGAAGCCCAGTAGACCACTCACTTTTTGTGCTGGCTTTGTTTTCTGATGCCGTTAGCAAGACAAACTGACCCACTCTTAAACGAAGTGTGAGATGAATGCTGCAGTTGGTGCAAGGCAAGCATTAATGACATGTGCCTGGAGAGGAGGAAACACAGGAGAAAGAAGATGAGCAGCCCCCTTTCAGTAGCAGCAAGCTGTTACATTGCATTCAGCATTACATGAAAGCCCACCCTTGGGCCCTTGCTCACTGCCAAGTCTTTTTTTTTTTTTTTTTGTAATTGCAAAACCCTACAGTGGGTGATATCTAAACTATTTTGGGACTCAGTGTGCAGTTCAAGCAGATTTATTTTACAGGATGTACGGATGATGGCAACTCACTGGGCAGATAACAGCCCAAACCGTACCTTGGAGTACGATTCCAACACAATATAAGCTGTTCTAAATTTGGGCGACTGCTGCCTGATTCCCCTCCCTCCTCACTCACACATTTCTTCCTTTCCTGCATGTTTTGGCCTCGTCTCTTGCATGGCATCGGTGCCAGTGGAACCAGAAGACGAATCAAGCTCAGGGAGCTGATCTAACTAGAATCTAAACCTGTCAGAAAGTGGTTTGTTTCCTCAGGAATCTATTTTCTGAATCGGACCACTGCACAAGTCCATCTCATGCAAGGGGAGGGGTAGAAACATTTAGCTGATGGCATAGACAAAGAAGAGAAAGATAATTTGCCTTTTTAGCAACCTTTTAGTTTTTTAATATGCATGGTAGGCATGTTTTTAAGCTTAGGCACTAGGAACAAAAGGGGAAGATTCACAAGGGACTTAGGCCGAGTATTTCTTCTCTGGGCAAGTACTCAAGGACTGTAATTCATGAGTTGGATTTAGGCATCTCTCTCCCCTTCCGGAAACAGAGGGAGTTAGACAACGGTGCATCCTTTTCCTAGCAGCAAAATCTCTGAATAAGGGAGAGCAGCATCTGTTGAAACTAGCTAGTGGGAAAGGAGAAGGCAAAGAGAAAAGCTGAAGTTCTTCCTCTTCCCAGATTTAGACTTCTGCGTGTGTGAGACCGGAACATACTTTGAGCCCTCCTTCCTTTCATTCGCTTCTAGATTTAGGTAACTAGCTCATGCACTGGGAAACAAACATGTGTCTTGCTGAAACTCGGCCTCCAAGGAGAAATACTTAATGGTCTGAATATCCACCCAAGGGAAAAAAAGAGATCAGCGTTCTATCCAGGTCCTCCTCGGAGGGATGGTGTTCAAACCTGCAGCTCCCTTCTTCTCAAAAGAGAGCCTTTTACGCCAGAGCTAGGAGGGTAAGTAAGCTGCATGAGCCTTCCCTCCCCCAGTGGAGACCACCGGACAAAAAAGCACTGAAGAATCACAAAGCCAGGAAAAGCACAAGCAATAATAGGAAGCACAACTCTGTACCTTAATTATAGAGATGCTCCCCTGAGAGATGGAGGTCTTGGGCGCCAGGTCTTGATTCCAGCAGAGATTACATTTTTTTTAATCCAGTGACTCCTTAAAGCAAAAGGCATAAGCAATTGCAGGAGCAGAGCTATAGGGAAGGTATTAATTCTCCTTACTCACTAATTCCTTTGATTTTTTAAAACACAAGACATTTGTACAGTTGCTAATAACACACTGTAAATGCCCAACAGCTCTAAGCAGGAGAGAGAATGAACACTTTGTTATTCTAGGAAAATAGATGTGTATTTTTACTGTAGTCATAACAAAGGAGGGTTCAAGCATTCCTCTACACGCCAGTTGGATTCTTTTTCTCATCACAGATATTCATCTCCCTACAGTCTGTAATGTCTGTGTTCATGTGATGCATTCTGACAGGTTTTTTACAGTTAAAATTTGATATTTCCAGAAATCCATTCACAGTCTGCCTTTGAACAGAGCACGTGAAGTTGCTTCAGCTTCCGCATCACTTTCCATTTTATTTTCAGCAAACTTTGGTTAGCATATTCCTGTAAATGTGTGAAACTTCAAATTGGAAAGGACTTGTTTCAATTCTCCTTCTGTTAATAGAAGTTTGTCATCTCTCCAAAAGGCAGTGGGTTAAGTTCCCTACAGACTGTTACTCCCAGAAAATTAGTGCACGTCAGGTGTTTGGAAGTGAACACATGATGTTGTTATTTCACCAGGAGGTAGGATAGCCAGAGGTCAGTCTGAAACCAGGGCCATTGCATGGTTTCTCCATCTAACCTGCTTCCCATGTTCAGATGTTGAAACAAACCATAGCATTTTGTTTTGACAAAAACAAGCCTTGAGGTAATTGGGCACATGAGATTAACAGCAAATACTTGCAGGAGGACTGAAACAAACAGATGCTAAAATCCTATAAAAAAGCCAAAGTAACATCTTTCTGCAAAAGTTTTAAGGTTTAAAGATTTTAAAGCTTTCAGGGCAGAATTTATGAAAGTCTGAAATCTTCTTCTGCTTATGTCAGAACAATTTCTGTATTATTAATAAATAATACTTAAATAATCTTAAACCCCTGTATTGAGTCCTCCTCGTTTACAAAACTCTGTAGCATTAGGCTGCTATTTATAAAAGCACTGTTCCCGCCTTCAAATTCTGCATTTCATGTTTTCTTGGCACTTGTGTTCAGGCCAGGAAGAGGAGCTGGGTGAGAAGGAAGGTTATGGACTTAGGATTTTGTCTCTACAGAGTCCTCTCTTCTGAGGCTGCACCTTGGTTACCTGGATTGTGTGTTTTGGGGAGAGGCAGGCAACTCCTTGTCTAGGAAGATGACTGAACCAAAGGCATGTATGAAGTCACAAGACAGGACTTCCATGTGGGTTGTAACGAGCAAGGGATACTTTTGCAAGGCATCTGATAGCCCGAGAGAAATAGAAATCCTTTAGGAATAGGATAGCCTTTTCACAAAGCAAGCTTGTTTATGAAATATCTCTGTTTCATGAAGAGTAAGTTCTAAAGTGAGTTAACAAAAAGAGCAAGCCGTAAGTCCCTAAAACAACACAGAGCATGTGGCTACATGCAGAATGCAGGTCTGGAATACCTGACAGTATGCTCCTTGCTCGGGGGTCTGGAAGAATGTGTCATGGTTGTCTTTTGGCTTGAGTTTATTTCCCATGAAAGAAAAAGTGTGAAGAAGTAGGTGAGGCAAAAGGATAGGTTGGTGCACACCCAGGGCTCACCCTGACATACCAGAGAAGTGTGTCTGGATTTGGGAGTACCACGGAGGCACACCTGGATTCTGGAATTTATACATACTCCATAAGATTCTTTGCAGTGAGGCATAACAGAAAGGTATAGTCAGCACTGGCAGGTAGAGTACAGTATAATGCCATCTCCAGCACTAACACCTAATCTATACTGGTTGTGTGGGGAGTTTGAGCTGCTGAGTGAATGTGGAAAGGTACTCTCCTGTGACAGTGGAGTGGTCATATCAGAAGAAAGTCCATACAACTGCCTATACAATTGTATAACAATCCTGGCTGCATCTGTACTGCACACAATTCCACACTTGTGGAAACATTCCAGGAACAGTAGAACTATACTGTATTTTACAGGACAAAATGTCACAGCTTGGAAGGCAGG
Source organism: Gallinago undulata (assembly GCA_026546715.1). Lineage (NCBI taxonomy): Eukaryota > Metazoa > Chordata > Aves > Charadriiformes > Scolopacidae > Gallinago > Gallinago undulata. The sequence continues at coordinate 176,603,773 of JAOTQQ010000001.1, read as the reverse complement.
GTGTATAGAAGCACTTGGCAGAGTTATCAGCATCTAGAATAAATGTACTTGTGCAGCCCTAGCACAAATGTGTCTCTGAGTACTCTGTCCTGCAAAACTGGAATCTGCCAGGTACTGTATACTCAGGCCACAATCTACCAAACAGCTTAAATATGTGCTTAATTGCAAGCAGCGAGTCCGAAGCTTAAAGCTAAACACAGGGAGACGCATGCTATTGAACTGAGGGCAAAAACACTCAGCACTTCACAAGGTCAACCCTTGGCAAAACTGAGCCTTAATTTCTTGAAGTACCATAATTGTTCATATGTCTTTGAGGCTTGAATTTGGAAATGAGAGTGACTGTTATTTCAAGGTGTATGACTCAGGCATTGAGTAACCAGAACTAAATCAGAGACAAGGGAGAAGTAGAAGCACCAAGGATACCGTGGGGGAAGAAGCAGATGACTGAGTAAGAAGGTTCCCTGGAGTGAACTCCTTGCCACAGTACCAGCAGATGCCTATAACTCACTGCTACGGCATCCTTTTCATTGCCAACTTTATTCCCAGATAATCTAAGTGTGATTTATGAAGCACCTGGGGACAAGAATTACATGCGATCCCAGCCTGGCCACCTTCCCCCCTATTGTAATGGCTATACTTCTTACTGGGGTGGGGGCACAGCAGTTAAGGAATTACGAAAGGAATTTGGTGAGGTTAAGAGAAACAAAAGCATGTAAATTTTTCTCCTGTCATGACACTTTTTATGGTCTGTAAAAACATGACAGATTGTGCTGGTTGCTCTTCATATTTTGTATTCCACAGTGCATTTTGCATATATGCTTTATGTACCCAAGTTCATGGGCAAAGTGGCTCTTAACGAAGCATTTTCCAATGCTGGCATTGCCATATAACATATGAAATTCTGACAAGCAGCTTGGATCTGAGCAAGATTCTGTGTCTTTACAGGGCACAAGAGACAATTCCTGGCACAAGAAGCTTAGATTAAACAGGCAAAACACCTAGGTTTGTTGCAGAATGCCCTGTGTTTCAGCAATGCAATTATTTTAATTATGTATGAGCTCTTGGCAGATTATTTTCATTGACTGCCACCTACCTAGCACAAGGTGGCACGGTAAGACTGCATGGATTTTAACAACCTCATGTTAATGATATGTTGCACTTTAAGCTAAAAATGAGACATGACACCAGTAAACATGCCTGCCGAAGGGAGGTTTGGTGTGAATTTGAGACTCGTTCCCAGATTCTGTATTGAGAATGCTGCTGAATGCCTTCATCCATTTTGCAAACAGATGAGCTGACGGTCTAAAAGGTCTCCCTTGGCCACCTAAAAGCATCCAACCATCCACATAAGACACTAAGGAAGAATGCTCAATGTGGTATCTGTATATGTGGGTGATCAAAACTGTGGAAATAACCCCTCACGTGGCCCTACCACTAGCCTTAGAACAACTCATCTACACTCATAATAAATCTGCCAGCACTTAAATGAAGAGTGGAGTTTCTTTCTATGTGGTATGTTAATGTCCAAATAAATGGCACAGTCCTGAAGTAGAGATCTATGCATGCAATTGTAAGGCCTGATTCACACAGGACAGACTACTACTGATCGTAACAGTCTTTCCCAGGCTTAATAGCTATGAACTCTCCCCTCAATTCACATGGAACCAGCATTGTTAGTAGTTTGCTAGATTTCAGAGTCTCCCATGGGATCCTGCTTCGCTGCTGAGTACAAGTCATTCTGTAATTGCTTTTGGAATAGTTTATCATACTGTTTTCTCAGCTGCCAATAAAAGCCTGTCGCGCTTCTCCCAAGACTCATCTTCCACAAGTTTTACCTCTACCCATCTCTAACTGCTAGGAGAGAATCCACTTTTTGCATTTTTGCTCTTCTAGGTTTCTAAACAAATATTCCCTTTTATCTTCACCCTAAAATTCAGTCCGCACAGCTAATTTAAGGCAATGACCTCTGTTTCTGGCTGGTGTTCTGCTCTTTCTGAATCTCATGGGGAGAAGATGGTGTCAGATGGAGGCATTTGAAAACCTGTCTGGAAGTCGCACTACTGTGAAGCAGGTGAAAAACTCGAGCAGCATCTTGGAAATCAGAAGATGAACTCACCCAGTTAAAAGACAGGTGACCTGGTCTAAACGGGAAGAGATGACAGCTTTATCTTTAGCAGGCACTGGGGCACAATAAAAGGATGAGGGAGGTGTGGGAAGAGATTCATCATAAGTGAATTACAACTCCTATCAGCCTAGCTGGAATTCAGCATGTGGGAGAGCAGGGACTGCTGCTGTCATTGCTGCCCTTGGACTTTTTTTTTGTGAAGGGAAGTAAACAACTCTAAATTTCAGCCTGGCTTCTATAGAAGCTTGTGTGGGTGTCCCAGTAGTGTTTGGTAAACAGGTTACAGCAGGAGCCGCAAGGAAAATAAGGGCTTTTTCCAAATAAACAAGTTTAACTTAATGAAGACTCAAAATTAATATGTGTTGGGGGGCTACCCCAGGAGTCTCATTATCCCTAATTGGACGTTTTATTTCATGAAGTAGTCAGCGTTAACTTTTAGTTTGGTGAGGGAAAATATCTCATATTTAATTGCCCCCAACCAATTTTTCCTTTATTCCTGGGAATGCTTGGCAGGATTGCAAATATCTCTAGTGGCCAAGCTGTCAAACAAGCTTTCCCTTTTCAAAGGACATTTTTTTTCCCCCTCTCACTATCCAGGGCCAGTTTTGATTCTCTCTCTCACTCGGCACCTCCTATTTCATAGGCAGTACCGGCCCTAACAAGCCCTCCAGCAGACTGAAAGCCACGACTGCTTTCTGCCTGTGTGACTTCCTGTCTTGGAGGCTCTGTGCTCTAATTTACACCAGTAGAAATCAGTGTAACTCAGGTTTAATATAGCACAAAGCAGAGCTAACTTTGTGCTGAAACAGTCTGGAATGACATACCAAACTCTGGTTTTGGCCATATGTATTAGTGTTTCTCACTCCTTCCACACAAAAAAAATAAGCTTTGGCTCATAGTATTACCTCTTTTTACCTTATCTTTAACCTATGCTAGAATCACAATGGCTAAGCAAAACCACCTTTTATTTCTTTCTCATCTTATTGGTCTAAAATCGCTGTACAGCATAAGTGAGCAGGGAAATAAAGGTGCTTTTTTTTAAATAGCAGTAAGAAATGGATGATTTATCAGAGGCATTTAAAAATATTAATGGTGTAAAGACAGCTTGACAAATAAGGGATCATTATTCTCATCTCCACAAGCCAAAGTACAGCTGTGGCATTCTTCCAAGCAGTGCTCAAGATGTCTGTTTTCTATTTTAGCCGATATTTGACAGAAAGGATTTTATTTTTGTGTTATCTAGGGGAAGTAGAAATGCATATTTGTTCTGTCCTTTTCCCTACTTGCTCTCTTTGCTCATTCTCCTGCTTTCTTATCTGTACTGTTTGCAATGTTTTATTAGACATGGTGAACACCTGAGAGCCTTCAGGAGTTATGTATCTTCTGTAGTCAGTATTTCCATTATTATTTTAAGGTGTGGTATACCGAACAGTTAGCAACCGAACACTTGATATTTAGTGTCTGGAATGTATAAATAAGAAGACAGCTGAAAAGCACTGTAGCCTGGAAAAGATATAGACTGAAACTGAAACACATACCTGCTTTGGGCTTCTTATGTAAGGTTCTCAACATCCAATTTCCAAACTGATCCTCTAGTTCATGAAAAGCAAGGTAATAACACCAGGAGTTAAGAAATCACAATACTATGTTGGAAGAAAAGGCTTTGCACCTGAAGAATCCTAGGACTGAATTTCACTTAACTGGGAATAAAAGTAGCATCCCTCGTTCCCTCCCCTGGCCACATAGTCCCTTGTGTCTAGTGATGTAGCAGTGGCTAGCCCTGAAATCAACTGCTTCAATGAGCTCATCTGACAGAAAACAAATCCACCAGGAAAACAATGGTTTTCCATTGAACTCATTTGCTCCCCTGATTCATTCTGCAGTCTCCCAGCCACTGGACCTCATGTTAAGGGGATACATGTCTGTGTCTGGAGAGAGATAGAGAAGACTCCACTTTTCAGCATTAGCCCACAGTCATAAGAAATTACTAGGTTAGGTTTCGCTCACTAACACAGAAGGCAACGAACACACACCCCCTACACCACCCCCAATTAAATATTCCTCGGTCTTGTTACTGAGCTGAAGTGGCTCATGGAAGCATATGGCAAACACCAAGGAGGACCTAAGGGAGGATGAAAATCTGTGTTTGGGACATGAGGAGCCAGCAACTTCTCAGCATTGGTAAACTATTAGATCAGTTCAGTTGCTCAAGGATCTGTCTACAGTTATCAGTTTGCTCTGCAGATCATCATTTAAGAGGCCCTCTCTCTGGAAGAGACAAGACTCAACTGAACAGTATAAAATAAGCTGTTTTTGCTCATGCTAACAGGTTCTTAGTAATACATTCAGTATGCCATTGGAAAGACAATCTGAAATGTCTAATAGTCCCACTGTGGACAGAAAGATGCATTCGTGGCCACACAACCTAAAATGTTCTCAGACTACTGAAAAAATAGGGAACAATGCTTAGTTATTCAACAGGGGCATGAGCTTTAAAGAAACAGATCTGGCTCAAAACCAACACAACTATGAAAAAAGTTTACTCAGGGGAAAGAAGGCCAAAAGCACTGAAGAACTGAAGAAACGGAGGAACCAACACCAGGGAAACAGAAGCGCCTTTGTTTTGTATGGGCAAGGGTTTCAGAAGTCTATTCAGCAAATTACCCACTTAGCCTTAAAGCAATGGGCCCATGGGGCAAGTTTGGGGCGCAAGCCCTTTTCACCCAGCCTTTCCCTTTGTCCTGAAGGAGACGACCCCTCCAACATGGTCTGAATGACTTTCTGTGTCCTGGCACAGGCAGGCATTCCCTGGTGCCTCTAGCTTCACCCCGTCCTCCCACAATAGAGGCTGGAGCACAACTCATTCTCTGCCCATGAACCCGCACTTCCCAGCTGCATCCCCAGGGCAAGGAGAGTGGAAGGACTGGGCAGAAGAAAGCAGCCGGATGTCCACACTGCCTGGAAGACAGGCAGCAGATTGGGGAAGGGGGAGAGAAAGGCAGCTGCTCAGTGAAAGACTGGTGGTATCAGCTTGGTTGGGTGGGAGAAGGACTGCTGTCAAAAGGAAGAGGGGGAACAAGCTCCTGGACACAAGGAGCGGGAAAGATCAACCTACAGGAACCTCCTATAGCCAACATTGACTCTTCGTCCTCTTGAGTTTGGGTGTCCTGTTAATGCCACAAGCTTTTAGGTGTGGTGAAACTAATATTACAGCCCTGAAATAGGTCAAAAGTATTTCAGGTCTAAATAATTCAGATGTCAAAATGAATGCAAGAAAGAAAATTATTTTGCAGACGGATTGGTTTTTCAAAGTTGCTATTTCTTTCTTTTTATGCACCCATACAGACACTCCAACAAATCAGTGAACTGGATGCACAAACAGATAGCATCACTGATTACATCTTTCCCTCAACAAAGTCAGGGAAATACTGGGGGAGGGAAAAAAAAAAGGCAAGCAAAAGTTATTTAAAAGGCAGAATTATTTGATGAGATTTTATCTGCTATGTATTTTAAAGAGAATTCCCAAACTATCTACAAACAGAACACTGAGGGTTGTTGTATATTGTAAATGAATTTTAAATACCTCCTGTTGGCAGAGTTTTCTTCTTCTCAGCATTGCCAAATCTCATTGCTTTATCACAAATCTCATAATGGTGAATTGCTTATTTAAACCACAATTCAAAGAATCACTGACTAATGAGTTTCTTGCCTTTTTTTTTTTTTAAGTAAGTGTAAATTTCTCAGGGACATACTTACGGTGGAAGGTAAAAAGATAATCAGAGTAAATAGCAGAGCAGTCAGTGGTATTATTACTCATCTAGTGCATTCTCTAATCGGGAAGAAGAGAATCTGTTTGCTAGCAGGTTTTGTGGCTGCTTGCTGACGGCAGAAGACTGTGGGGTCTGGGGACTCGCTGCTCTTCTGCGGAAGTGCTTGCCCTGATTATAAACCCTGGCCCCAGATGAGCTTTCACCCAGTGCTCCCCTATCTGCCCTCCGCCCTGGCTCCTCTCTCAGTCTCATCACATTACTGAAAGTTTCACGAATATAAAAAATTCCACTGGCTTCACTGTGACCCCACCCAGAGCTAGAGGCTTATTTACAGCACCAGCCCAACATTTTAAAAAATAACCCCAAGAGTATTTTTAAATTATAGCTTGATGGGTGGCAGCATCAAGGGCAGAATTTGCATCTGTTACCTGCCCTGATCATCCTGTGCAGACCTCTGTAATGGATGCAAAGCTGCCTTTGGTCTCCACGGGCCACCAGGTCAGCACTGGCAGCATTGGTGTGTCAGGCAGGTCACCACTGGCTTCTGTCACTTAGGGGACAGCCAGCCTAGATAAAAGGAGCTCTTAGCGCTGCCCATTTTGACTGAGGGTTTTGTTACATCTTCAGCGTCAGCCATTTAACTTTCTTCAGCCATTAGTAAAGTGACATTTCATCCTCCATCTGACACTGAGCACCTAAAGCCATTTTTGGACATCAGGACCCTCATACAGTGAGTTAGAAAAGACGAAATTCAGCCATGAGCCCTTTCTTTGCTGTTTGTTTTCTGTGTCTTTAGCGTACATCTGCACCTCATTTAGAGGCTCTTCTGTGGAAATCCAGGCAACTGGAAACGCATTCAGAAGACCAACACGCGCAGCTCCCTGTGTAGCGAATCAGCGTCCGCAGAGGGCCTTTACAAACACGCAGCTTGCCCTCGCCGAGGCAGATGTGACCTCCTTTCCCCTCACGCCCACGGCTCGCCGCAACGAGCACCGCTCATCCCCCGCCACCGCCACCCAGCCTTTCCCTCCCCAGCCCCTCAACGCCTCACGACGGCCGTTACCCTCCCGCCCCCCGCGCGCGCCGCACAGGCAGGGGAACGGGAGGAACCGCCCTCTCGGCTGCCGGCCCTCCCTGCGCATGCGCCCGGCGCCCGCAGTCGGCGCCTCCGCCGCACGGGGGTGCTGCCGGGCCGCCCGCGGGGGGCCTGGCGCCGCCGGCGGCGGGAGGTGGTGGTTCTCGCACGGGTCCGCGCCCCACGACCGTGATGGCGTCGGCGTCGGCGGCGGCAACAGCGACAACGACGACCGTGACCGGGGGAGGTGGGGAGCGGAGCAGCACCCGGGACCGGCTCCTGGCGGCGCTGGAGGATCTCGAGCTCTTGGCCAGGTACCGCTCCCGGTACCCGGATGGGATGGGCGGGGGTGAGGAGAGGGAGCTCGGCGCTGTACGTGCGCGCGGAGCCTGCGACGGGGGCGGCGAGAGGAGCGGCGGCCCCTGGGGTCGGGCTGGGAGGGGATCGGCCTGACCCGGCGCCTCGCTGGGCCGCGGGGAGGGAGGAGAGCCCGGCCCGGCCTACGCGTTTCCCCGCTTTCCTACCGTCCCCAGGCCGGCTCCGGCGGGAGGGGGGCTGGGGGTGTCCAGGGGGGCTGGGTCCGGGCCTGTCCTCCTCTTCACAGCTCTCACCCGGGCAGGAAAGAGTCGGCGGCGCCTTATTTCCTATTTCCAGGGCATAAAGAGAGCTTCCTCAATCTTCCCCTTGCCTTTCTTTCTTGGTTGACACCTGCACTTCCCGTGAAATGCACGCCCCCGCCGCCCACCCCCGATTTTAGGCTGTTCATTATTCACTAGAAATCACGCTCAGGTCAGAAATGTTTATGTGCCGGTCTGTTCATTGCCTGTGTTAGTGTTAAACTCGCTTCCAGCAGGCTGCAGAGCTCCTCTTTGGAGTGATAACAAACGCTCAGATATCCCCTCCGTGCTCTTGTGCTTGGAGTGATAACCCTCGTGCAAATTGTCCACCATGTTATGGGGGCACAGTGGGCAGTGCAGTCAAACCGGTTCTTAATTAGCTTTCTCCTCTGGAGGAGAACAGGAGCTTAGGAAAACTTTTTCGGAGGGAATAAAGCGCACTGTCCATGTGGCTGGCTCACTCTGTATGATTACTAATGTTAGAACAAGGAAAATATATTGGCCAGTTGCTTTTGTTGTTTCTGGCTAGGTTTTATTTTCAATGTTAGACTTTATTGGGACATAAGGGTTGCTGGAGAACACGTTTTTTCTTAAAAAAAAAAAAAAAAAAGACTTGTTATTTAGATAAACTTTTTTTTTTTTTTTAAATCTGGGAACTAATATTCTAACGTAATGAATCCAGAGCAACCCTCAGCAGCTAGAGCTAGGCTTTTCACAGTCGTGGGTACTGACTTGGTGGCAGGGGCAAAAATTAAGCAACATGTCTAAGCTCTAGCCTTAGCGAAGTTTTGAATCTGCATCTGTGCATTGTCCAGCTAACACAGGACAGAATTACAGCCCTCCATGACATCAGCCTTTGATGGAAGTAGTTGACCTACTTACAACAGATTTTTTTGCTGCTGCTGCTCAGTGTTGGTCAGGTAGAATAAAGCTTTAGTGATGATGACAAGTTTCTTCATTCATGCTTTAAATCATTTTAGCATTCAGGAGTGATCAAGAGGCATAGACCAAGGTGCTGTTTAGAGCTTTACTGGTGAGGGGCTTTTTCAGACATTTTGAAAAGTACCTCTTCTCATTTTAAGGTTCTGGCCCTACTGCTGTATTAGTTGTACATCCCACTGAGCTGCTTCCAGTGGACCAAGCAAAGAAGAACAGTGTCTTCAGATAGAGCATTAGTCTTGCTTGGTGTTGAACTGTCATCCATTGCGTTAGAGGGCAAATAAGTTTGCTGAATTTACAGGAAGTTCCTTTTTGCATAGTGGTCTTGTCATTTAGTGAGTCCCCTCTGAAGTTCTTGATAACTTTTCAGAATGGTAGCAAAGTAAATTGGTGCCTGGAAGCCTGATCAAGAGGTTTGTTTGAGAAGCACTTCGAACCTAGCACCAGGATATTACTAGTTTTTTGGTATTTGTGTGAGTTTGATATACCGCTGATACACCACTGTGGAAATACTTGTGGTTTCACAACAGACTAGCTATTTGAAAGCGTAGACTTAATTGCTCCTAAATCCAAGTGTGAAACTTGCTCTGTTGGGGAAAATATGGAGGAAAAGTAAAGAAGTAGAATAGCGAAGAGAACTTTAATGCCATCATGCAACAGCAAAGCAGTAGAAAAGGCAGTAGAAATAGGATATGATTGCATTTCATTGTGCTGTTTCTTCTCTCGACTTCTGCTTATGTCTTATGTAGTTCAGCAGGAATGTAGCATGAGTAAAAATGCACAAGCAGTTTATAAGCTCAATGAAGATGTGCTGCAATCATCAGACTATTCACAGAATTATTCCTAGTTGAGAAATCCTTGCCAACACTATACTACAAAACTATAAAATATTCAATTCCGTAAATACTTCTGTAATGGTATCAGTACTCTGACAATTTTGGGATGACATGATGTGATTGACAAATAATGCCCTAGAAAATTGTGCAAACACAGAATTTTCCTTTCAGGGAACTAATTGAAATTTTGGCAATTTCAAGAAACCAGAAGCTTCCACAACCAGGAGAGGAGAGCCAGGTAAGCTCACTTTCTAAACCGTATTTCTTTGGTTTAGCAAGATGTTTTACTTCTGTTTTTTTTCTCTTATCCTTTCTTTCTCCTTTTGTCTTTGCCTGTACTCAGGCTAATGGTGATGATGAGGCCCCACTACAAAAGCATTCTTGGTCCTTGTGTTGTTGTTTGTTCATTTGTTGTATGCTTCATCGGTTATTTCTGCGAACAGAGGAAGAAATTTTATTTCATTTTTCATGCAAACTCCTATACTTCTATGGATGTCAGTTGCTCTTCTTTGCAGCATGATTGAGGGTGTGTTGTTACTCTAGCTAAATTAAAAGTTACGCAAAACTGTTGTTCAATAGATCCTGGAGCTGCTGATTCAGAGAGACGGAGAGTTTCAAGAGCTAATGAAGCTGGCAGTTGATCAGGGAAAAATCCATCATGAAATGCAGCTTTTAGAAAAGGTAGTAGAAAAGAGGGACAATGATATTCAGCAGCTGCAGAAACAACTAAAAGAAGCAGAACACATACTGGTAAGTTCATAATGATATGTTTGCTTTTGAGCATCTACTTGTGGAAAAGGTGGTTCTGGGGAAAGTAGTGTTTCGTTAGTTTGAGAAGATTTAAATATTTAAAACTTCATAAGAGTGTGGTGGTTTGTGTTTTTTTTTTTCAGTAGTCAAATCCTGTTTAGTTATCATGTTATTCAGTTTTGTTCTATAATTCTAATTTTTTTCCAAACCTATTTTACTTCCCTATATTTTGAAAATGTTCACTGAATGGTTTATTTCTTAAAATGCAATTAAATGCAGCTGACTTTATGTAGATGTTTACAAATTCAAGATGAAGGTTTGGTTTATTTTGTTGTTTTTTTTACAACTAGGCAACAGCTGTTTATCAAGCAAAGGAAAAACTGAAATCAATTGAAAAGGCAAGAAAAGGCGAGTATCCATGATTGTACATACTACATAAATGCAGTTGTAAAGAAAATTGCTAGTGAGCTCAAGTTAGGGTTATTTAATTTTTTTTTTTAAGATCTGCTGTCACAGATTTTGGATGCTTTGTGTGTAAACAAATTTCCATTTCATTATGAAGCTATAATGTTTCTTCAGAATAAAGGCAGGAATGAATTACTTTTTGTGGCAAATATCTTAATATTAAATTCAAATTCAAGTGTCTCAGCGCTCTTCTAGGAGTGATACTACTATGTTTTGATTACCTGAGTACCTCACCAAATTGCCTTACTGGGTCAGCTGAGGAAACGAGAATGTTTGTGTGGATGTTCGTTCTATTTGAGACACTGACTAGCTAGTGATACTGGTTTGTATTTGTAGCAATTCCTGGCACTCTGTGGCACTTACCAAGCTAAACAGACTTTTCATTTTTTTGTGAGAGGCATTTTCTTTTTTTTTCTTTTTATTTTACAGTGTCTTTTATCACTTTGTTATACCTCTTTCATCTACAAAATCCAGGAATTTCATAAAGTTTCTATTAGTGTAATGTGGGCCTGTATTTAGAAGGACTGCTACGTGTGTTCTACAATTACTAAGCAAAAAAAAATAATTCTTGACTACAGAAAATTCCATAATAAAGAAGGTGCTGAAGCTTTCTTATGAATTGTTCTTGTCAAGTACGCTGCTGAAGAGATTAGTTCGTGTTTTTCACAAAGTTGAAGAACTGTTGACATTGAAGGTGTACTGAACTCGTAGCTGTAAAATCAGTTCGCTGCAAAGCTCATCCTTGCATAAGCTAAGAATCCTCTAAGCAGTCATTGCATTTGAAGCAGACTCTTAATGTTTGACAAAATTACATTCCAAATCTTTTCAGTATTAGCGTCAAATATTCCGAAATAATTGAGTGATGCAATTTCTTGAGAATATAATAACTTTCCTTCTTGTTTTCCAGGTGCCATTTCCTCTGAAGAAATAATTAAATATGCCCATAGAATCAGTGCTAGCAATGCTGTCTGTGCCCCTCTGACATGGGTACCAGGTAACTATCGTGTTTATCACAAGAGGATTGGTTTTTTGTAATAAAGCATGGTCAGTATCTGGTCTTATAATACTTTTATATAGTGAAAAACACTGTAGTTTATTAAAATAGTTTTCAGCTCTTATATCTAATATTTTCAACAAAAATTGGTATCCAAAGTCCTGTAGACTGTAAGTACATCTTCATAACGCTATGAAACTACATGCTTCCATTGACTGGGCTTTTCCGCTCTCCTTTGTTTGTCCTTTTCCCCTCAATGTTCTCTCCAATTATAAGTTAGAACCAAGTATGTTAAAGGTCTTTAAGTGTGCTTGGTTGTGTCTCCTCCTGCCCCTTATAGTATTCTTTACAGAGAATGTTAGTAATTGTTGGATTTGGAAGCATAATTTTCATTACGTCACATTTCAGTTTTGGGGACTATTTTTTTTCAAAATGAGAATTTTTTTTTTCCAATTTCTGTCCTTGCTGTTTAGCTGTGAAATAGCAGGGAGAACAAAGATAAGTTTTTCTGACAAGTTTGAATGAACAAAGAAAGTCTAAGTGAAAGCCACAGACTTGAGTTTTAGCAAAGCAGTTCATCTAAACAATCATAGTATGGCTTTTTGATCAGGAATTTAGGCACTGAAGAAAAAGTCAATGTCTGCAACTCAATTTAAAAACATTTCTTTGTGTTCTTTTGTTTGTTTGTTTTGTGGGTTGTTTTTTTTTTTTGGTGTGTGTGGTTGGGTTTTTTTGTTTGTTTTTGTTTAAGGGGACCCACGTAGGCCGTATCCTACAGATCTGGAAATGAGAAGTGGTCTCCTGGGTCAGATGAACAACCCATCCACCAATGGAGTTAATGGACACTTACCAGGGGATGCACTTGCAGCAGGCAGACTGCCAGGTAGGGGAAACTCAGTTTTGTTTTGCTTTTCTTTATTGTTTGTACCATCATAGCAATTACGCGTTTCACTTAGCAAAGGCAAATCAGAGTTAAAATAATGAACGTTATGGCTAATGTTGTTCCCTAGCAGCAAAAATCTAATAAAGTTAACAATTAGAAATTGCCTAATTTTATTTCATGCTAAATCATACTGCAGACACTACAACTAAGTCAATATAAACAAAACTCAGCCTTCAATTCACCTATTTAAAATTGCTGTAAATTAAGTGATATCAAATCATATTTAAAAGAAGCATTTTCAAAGCAAGTTTTCCTTAGCAGTCATGACAAAGTATGGAAGTGTGAAAGCTGCATTCAGAAGAAAAGGAGCATATCCCCTACCTTTTTTTAAGTCTAACTCTATATAGCTCTATATCTCTGTTTGCTTAGAAGCTCTGGATTGAAAAGATACTGCAAAGGACAGCTGGTGAGGTAGTACCTTGAGTATAGGAATCGAACTTTAATCCTGTAATTGCTTAGAGAAATGTGCACTCCCACTGACTAGTGGGATTCATTTGTTCATGCTAAAATAGGATTTGGCAGTAAATTACAGTAACTGAACCAAGAATTCAGTGGTTCTGAACCTGTGCAGAACCATGGTTACTACCATGGTTAGACTAAACTGTGGAAAAATTCTTAGTTTGGATTGATTCATCGGAGTTCTGTAACAGTTCTTACCAGTCTGTTAGGCCACTTGGAGGTGTTACAGGAAGCTTGGTTTCAAAAATTTTACTGAATTTATTAAAAAAAATGTGGAGAAATAGCAAACTTGGATTTAGCATTTCAAATTATCTGTCTAATCCTCTTATCACCTCTTGGGAAGTGACTTGAAGTTCTGCATGATCTCGCTTTCTAAACCTTTGGCCTTGGATCAAATGGGTCAGTGAGACAAATAGGAGTGGGACCCTGACATCTGTCCATAGCAACCCACCAGGGAAATGCTGATGGGCCCACGTATCTTTTCTGTTCTTTTGAAACACGATCAGAGGAGTTGTTAGGGTTGTGTTTTCCTTGTAGAGTTGTTTCTGTAGAGCCCGTTCTGGCTGGCTCATCTGCCTTTGGGGATGCAGACTTGTTCCTTTTACTTTTGAGTGCTGTCTCTGTAAGAACTGAAATCCCACTCTAGGACTTTTTGTTGAGAAGCTGGAGAATGTGGGATTTAAACTCCGTAAATAAAGTTGTTAATTGAATCTGGGTCTTCTATGTCAGAGGAAGTTCTATAATTGCTAGACTGACAGGTAAGAGGCAAACACCAAAACTTAATTTAAAAGAAACTGGAAGCTGTCCTGGCATTTTGTGTAGGGATCTTGAATCTGTTGGTATGTGGAGGAGGCATCTCCTGAGAAGGCTAATTATGAGATGTAGTCCTTTTAGAGACCTGTGCAGAGAGATATCCAGTTACTGAATCCATGCTGAGTCTGCAAGCCAGCCCCTAGGCTGCTTGGTAGCCTCGAAACTTTGAGGCTGCAGCACAACTTCATTTAATAGTGGACTGGTCCGGCAGTGAAGCATGGCCACAGGACCTAAGATGCTGGCTTACATTCTCAGCTGGTTCAAATAAAGTAGATTAGCCTCAGCACAGCTGGGATGAGACCACCTGCTACTACTGTTGGTCTTCCTAAAGCGGGCACAGAACTGGCACAAAGGCAGCATTACGTCCTCATGTCTGGTGGTGGGTTGGATTTGCACAGTTGGTCATACATCTGGTGTTAGGGGGCTGTGGTTGCCATGTGGAATCTCAGGTGTCTGCAGACTTAAAGATCAGAAGCTACAATGTGTGTAGAGTCTGGTGCTTCTGAGCTAGGCAGCACCTGAGTGAGAGGAAGTCTACCATTTATGCTCCCCTGCTTAGACGGTGTCCTCTCTTTCTGTACTCAAAGTCCCATGTGGTTGGGCTTTGATTCACTTCTGACTCTGCCTAATTATTTTTAATTCTTGCTATAAGCAGGAGACAGCTGGTTTCTTCTGTGGGATAGACTTAGCTACAGTGCCTAGTAATAACTGGAGAAATACTGAAACACAGCAACGAGCCTAAATTAAAAGGAAGGTAGAAGAAGTGGCATATAGGTGTGTACTGAAGTTTTGAAATAGGAGCCATTTTGGGGGCAAGGAAGGGAGAGACTAGGAAATATTGGGGGTTGGTAGGGAGTAGAGGATGGGGTGGCTTTGGAAGTAGGAGGAGAAGAGAAGAAACTGAGAGCTGAGAGAAGTCAGTCAATGGAGGCTGGCCTGGTTGGGGCACAGTGGGGCATTCCCACTTTTCAGGTATCTCTGTCTGTGGACAGAGTAATTCTACCAGTATCTGCTACTGGTTTTGTAGTAGGATGCTGGGTTTTTTTTGCACTTGATCCACCCACCATATTTACTGTTGGAAAAACAATAACCAAGGTGTTTTTGCTAAATTTAGATAAAACCTTTTACTCTGAATTTGTATGGTCTGCCTTAAGGATTTTTTTTTTTTTTGATCTAATGTTTTCATCTATTTTTGCATACTGACAGGGGGTGACCATTTTCATTACTGCCACTGGTTGTGAATGTTAAGTCAGTTCAAACTGTGCTTTGAAGATAAAAAGCTCTGTGTGAATGTATACCGTTTTGAAGTGGAGTGATGAGAGATCAAGAGCCACCTACATAAATAAGTTGGTCTGGCAGAGTAGGCTTTTACTCTAGAATACTCTAGAATAGTCTATCAATCATGATATGTTTTCCAGCTGTTAGTGGAGGGCTTCATCCGTCCAAAATTCAGGAAGGATTTTAAGATTTGTTTTAATTTTGAATTGGAGTTCTGGTTGAGCTGTCTAGTTGAATTTGTTAATACATGAAGCTGATTGATTGATTGTTTTTGCTCTTTTTTTCCAGATGTGCTCGCTCCTCAGTACCCCTGGCAGTCAAGTGATATGTCAATGAACATGCTACCTCCTAATCATAGTAATGACTTCATGTTGGAGCCTCCAGGACACAATAAAGAGAATGAAGATGATGTAGAAGTTATGTCAACAGACTCCTCCAGCAGCAGCAGTGACTCAGACTAGGTACAAGAGGGACAGCATCCCCAGTAGACCTTTCCTGTGGTGAAGGTAGGTTGGATGCTGTTTGTCACAAACTGCAATATCCTTTTGTTACTCTGGCAGCCCTCTGTAGGGAGAAGGTAACAGCTGAATCAGAAATAGGGTGATTAATTTAAAACTGTGGACTTTAGAACCTTTTTTTTTTTCTTCTTTTTTCCCCATTAGATGCTCAAGTAAAATGACTGGGAGCTTTCTGCTGGAGGAGAGATGTCAAATTTCCAGTGATTATGTAAATGTGTGAATGTGTATGTTTGCAAGAGATGTGCTGTATATATATATATATATACACATACTATACATTAGATGACAAAAGTTCCTGGGAAAAAAAGGTGTAAGGGGAATCCCCTTGTATGTTTGTTAGTAACTTTACTCTTTTGCTGATAGCCTTTTCTACGGCACAGAAATGAGGCATGAAGTTTGTAATTTTAATATTTTTTTTGTTACTGCCTAAACCCATGTTCTTGATCATCTTGTGTATGCCGAGAACAAAAATGTGGCAAAAAGTGTAAAAAAGAAAAAAGTTTGTAATTATTGTAATATATACTGAATGATTTGTCATAAATAAACTCGGCTTTGATGTAACTTTTATGTTTCATTTTGCAAATAAATGCATCTAAATCTTAGATGGGTTACTGTGTAACCAGTACTCAGCACGTTTTATCCCAGTATGTGGTTGAATTGTGATTGAGTTTCAGAAGTTTTTACTCAGCTTTCCCTTTTGCAAAATGCCAAGTCAGTATTAGGACCAGCTAAGCGGCCAGGACCTGGAAGTCTGTCCTTTTCAGCTGAGCCTTATCAGGTACGTACAGAACCAGACACTCATGTAGAGTGGCCATTCTAAGGCTTCAGCGATACTTTTAGTTAAGCGTCCTTGGGACTCTGGAGATTACACCCTTTGGGGAACGCTGCAGGTTCAGCTCCTTTCAGTTCAAAGTGCTCCCAGTTTCTTTATTCTTGTCATCTATAATTTTTTTCAGTTCTTTGAACCTGCTAATTTGTTTATTTCAGCAGCTGCGTTTCCTGCCTCAGCTACAATGTTCTTTCATCTTTCCAAAGGCACTTCCCTTGGCTTTCCTTTCCTTGTTCTGTCTTGCTTAAGGAGTTATGTTATGACAGCTCCTTTTGAGAGCTGATCTTCTAATTTGATCAGAGGGTTACTTATGTGGACTGTTGCTCGTGGCAGTTTCAGGTTTCTGCCCTGCAACGAGGGCAGTTTCTGAAGCACAGATCACAACTCATTTCGTAGGTACCGGAAATATCTGGTAAATCAGGTACTTCCTCATTTGCTCAGACAATCTTTCAACTATTGCTGTCAGTAGCACTGCCACATATGACCAACATATGTACAAATCCCATAAGGATGTAGAACTGAAAAAGACCTCTTCAGTCACGTTCAATCATGTAATACCGAAGAACGGTACTTTTTGTTTTAAAAAAGAAGTGAAGAATTTGGTTTTGTCTCAGCTGTTCCTTTTGGAAGTATTTTCAAAGTTACTAAAATTTCACCTCTATTTTGCAATATAAAGTTATCTATATATGTTAACTTTTATTCAGTATCATCTTTTTCCTTTTTGGTGTTTACTCCCAATGTCTTTATAGAGAACTGTATCTCCTCCTTAATTCATGTTAATCTTAATACACCCGTTCTGTCTCAATCAGCCTAATTAACCTTGCACGCTCCTGTTCTAGTTCACGTTGTTTCTACATTATTCTTAAAACATATATGATAACAATCATACACAATACTGCAAAATGCATTTTCTTAATGCTTTGTACTGTGGGATTTTTATTTTCTTCCCTAAATGCCCTGCCCAACATGTATTATTACACAGCCACAGCTCAACAGTCTCTCATCTTCACACTTATAAGGACATACTTTTCTTGGAATGAAATACAAATAGAGCTACTTAATTGTCATGGGAAGTATGGATACAGTCTGCCCAAAACTCTTATATGGCTATATCGGGTGATTTGCTAACTGAAATATTGGGGAGGCAGGTGACTGTTTCCAGGCGTAAATAAGAGTGAACAGAAGCAATGATGACTTCTTTTTCTGGGTTGTTTGCTAGTCTGTTAAAGGAGTAAATGGGACCAACGTGTTACATCTAAGAAATAGGTAAGATGACAGCTCTGCCCACTGGTCACTTAGCATAAAAATCAGACTCTGGGTGTAAGATGCATCTGATGAGTTTCTTTACATCAGTGCTCCAAACTATATGTTGCTCAGGGGTGAATTTTCTCAATGCTAGGTAAGTATAATGCCATTTTAGGTGAATTCTGTCTGTTACAAGTAATTTGGCAAACCACAAAGTTTTAACTGGGTGGTTTGTTATTCAGTGACTTAGATATTTACATAATAAATTTTCCTATTTAGCAAAAGTACCAAAAATTAAAGGGCCAAGTCTTAGCAGCTAAAAACTATTGAAAATAATTCTTTTTGGGGAGGTGGGTGGGTAAAAATGCATGATACATAAAAAACACGTTATTTAATTTGGGGATTGGTGACAGCTGATTGCAGTACTGCACTGTAGTTGTTTAATGAGTCCACTTAGAAAAGATACAGAAACTTTGACATATGGAGGTACTTTTGTGTCCTCATTTCAGTAACTACTTGTATATTTACAACAGAATGAATATAACCATTAATGGTAAGAAAACATTTATTGCATGACAAACTATTTTACAGTGACCCCTGGTTTCCCATCAGGAGTTAGAAATGTAAAGAAAATTTAAAATGGCACTAAATAATTTTAGTAATTTTTTTTTAATTATTCTTTGGGACAGATGGGCAGGACATCTGTCAACTCTTCCTGGAGCATCTTTGTTGACAGCTGAAAGGAATAATTTTCAGTGTATGAAAAGTTGCTTTCAGGAAGAGAATCTCCACTTCTGAATAGAAAAAATAAGCTTTCTACAAAGATACTGTAGTAAAGGAATTTTCTGTGATATTTCCCATTTCAAAACTGCTTTATAATACTATCTTCTTTGTTCACTTCAGAGAAAGAATATCTGTCCTAAAGAAAGTTGTGCGTAGTTAATACTTCAAATTCTAAGCAGAAGGCTTGCAATCACCAGTAGTATCTTTATACCTTGTATCACTCTGCATCTCAGTGAAAAGAGCCATCTCCATTTAACAAAATGTATGTGCAAAGTAAGGAAGAGCTTTCTAAACCCTTTAAGCTCATTTCTTTTAAGAACTGACAAGTCAATTCATAATTTCAGACAATTTTAATCCTTTGATACCTTTAATTTCTTTTGAATAAAACATAAGCACAGTATCTCAGAACAATTTTTGTACAATGGGTATATCTAAAAGAAACAGACAAAACCGGTGTTTTGAAAGAGCCCCGAAGAGGAAATACAAATTAGCCAATTAGTGATTTTTTTTTTTAAAAAAGTCACATCCTAAAATTAATTGCTGTTGTGCTAATGACTTCCAGCTAGAAAAGAATCAAATTTAGTTACAGATTTCAGAAAAATGAAAAGTATTAACTAATTTTTGTGTCTACCTTTGTGTACTGTGATTTCATTAATTACCTATTCAGTCATTTAGTCACTGAAAATTAAGAATTCTATCAAATCCTAGCAGCTGTGCAGAATTGCACCCATCTGTGCTGTTTAATACTGACAACCCTCTTTAGCGGAAAAGTATGACTGTCGGCTGTAGAGCTACACCTACAAGTGAGATTGGTTTATACAACGGTAATTTGTGTCTACCTTGTAGAACACTGTAGGCGCCTCTCCGTTAAACTATTAAGGGTTTAGTAACATGATCAGAAATTAAGATGAACTTGCAGAGATCTGAGAAATTCTAATGTAACTGAGACTGTAAACAGAACTTTGTAATAAAAAGGGGGTGACAAGAAGGGCCAGGGAATTTTCACTGCCTGCAACAGGCTCCTGCGCTGCAGCCTCTTCATCTTTGTAAACACTCCCCATTTCTAAGTATGTGCTACTGTTGGCAGGAGGATGAGGCACTGTCTGCAAAATGAGACTTTTGTTCATGATGGTGTCTTAACTGAAGCTGCGAGACAAGGCTAAGTTTAAAAATTGGTCCAAGATATCTAATTACAGGAAAGCAGCACGATGTACCAAGCAGTTTCACGCAGAAAGCAGGACAGCAGTTTACACTAACCGGTTTCTCTTGGGCCTGATACTACAACCGTTTCCAACTGAGTAAGCTGCTCCAACAAGTTCTGAATTCCAAAGGGATATTCGTCTGTATAAGGATTAACCAGATAAAACACGGTGCATTTTCTACAGAGGAAAACGTTAATAATTAACCACTAGAGCTAGAAATAGCTCTGGAATGAGAGACAAGAGTCATGTGAAATATGGTAAAAGCACTAAAATATTTGGCATCTTTCTGGCTTTGGGAAGGGTCATATTTTGACATGGGCAGAGTGAGCACGATATTTATACTTTTCTTAAGTTTACATCCAGAAAAAAAAAAGCAGGTCTGTCCTCCAGTCTGTTGCATTATGTGCAATTAAGTTTTTAGCCTAGTTGGTGACTTCCCATGTACCCCTTGAGATGGTCGAGCTCTTCTGTGAAGGGATTGTAACCTTGCTCTCGTAAGCAGCGCAAGGCCCAGAACAGTTGATCTGCCGGTGGAAACTCATCCCACTTAACCCATTCCCAACCTGGAGGGGGGAAAAAGAAAGAAAAAGGCAGAGCGTAAAACTAATCATGTAATCATTCTGCTGCCGTGAGTCTGAGTGGATTCTGCAGAAGTTACCAACACAAAGTTCTCCATTGCATACACAGTTCATTTCAAATTTATTACTTTCCTTTCCTTAATTATTTTACATTGAGGGTGGTGAGGTGCTGGCACAGGCTGCCCAGAGAGGTGGGAGATGTCCCATTCCTGGAGACATTCCAGGTCTGGTGGGACGGGGCTCTGAGGAACCGGATTGAGTCAAAGATGTCCCCGCTCATTGCAGGGGATGCTGGGCTGGAGGACCGTTAGAAGTCCCTTCCAACCCAAACCCCCTTCTGTGATTCCAAACCTGGATCCTACTGGAAGCTGGTGTTTTCTCAGATGTGCCATATATCATAGAACGGTTTGGGTTGGAAGGGACTTTACAGATCGAGTTCCAACCCCCCTGCCGTGGGCAGGGACACCTCCCACTAGAGCAGGTTGCTCAAAGCCCCATCCAGCCTGGTCTTGAACACTTCCAGGGATGGGGCATCCACAGCTTCCCTGGGCAACCAGTTCCAGTGCCTCACCACCCTCACAGTGAAGAATTTCTAGTATCTAATCTAAATCTCCCCTCTTATATATAACAGGTATAACCTACACGTTGCCGCTCCCTCGCCTCGTTACCTCAAAGAGCGCGGCAACAAAGGCAAACAGGCGCATTTCCGTACGGCCGCACCCTCGCCCCTTCCGGCCGAACAACCCCAGCGACGTCACACCGCCCCGCGGGTCACGTCACGTCACGCCCCGCACGCCCCTCACCCTCGTTCTTCTCGGGCTCGCGGTTGCGCGGCTCCACCCCCGGCTCGGCCTCGCCCTTCATGAGGACGGTGACGTAGTGGTAGTGCGCGGCGGCGCAGAAGGCGTTGACGGCGGAAGCGAAGCGCAGGTGGTGCAGGCGCAGCCCCGCCTCCTCCAGCGTCTCCCGTGCGGCGCACTCCGCCAGGCTCTCCCTGCGGGCGGGGGAAGGCAAGGCCGCCTCAGGACGGGGCCGACCCGGGGGGGAGGTGTGTGGGATGGGGGGGGTGGAGGGCGGCTCGGGGCTCCTACCCGAACTCCAGGTGGCCTCCGGGGAGCTGGTAGGTGCCGGCCCCTACCGAGCCTTTTCTCTTGCCCAGGAGGACGCAGTTGGGGTGCGCGGGGCTGGTGACCACCACCCCGACGCCGATCCCCGGCCGCGGGGGCTGCTCCGCTTCACCCATGTCGGTCGGGGGAGACTCCGTTCCCCCCTCAGGCCTGCAGCGCGGGCAATGGGTGGGGGCGGCTCCGCCAATGAGGAGAGCGCGTAAGGTGCGCATGGCGGTGACGTCACGTCGTGGCGGGTGGTGTCGCTGAGGGAGGGGGGCGGCGAGGGTCACCGGCCTTCCCGCGGGGTTGTCCGGGGCAGCCAGCCTCGCCTGACCCCGGGTAAACGATGGCCGGCGGAGCGCTGAGGGAGGCAGGACCCAGTGCGTGACCCCACTGCTGGACGTGGCTGCCGGGAGAGGGAGGGCAACGGCCGTCGCTTGTGAGGGAGGCAGCGACCGTACCAGGGAGGCGCGTGAGGGGCGGAGATACCGCCTGCCTGGCGAAATGGATTTCCTTTCTGCATTTCTGTTTGTTTGGGGTTTTTTGTTGTTGTTGTTTTGTTTGTTTGTTTTGTTTTGTTTTGGTCTCTGAACGCAAAGGGACGAGTGAGGTCACTGAGGGCTCAAAAAGCGTTTGTGCAAAGGAGGGGGGCCTGAGAGTGAACATAGAAGATACAGGGAGGTGGGGGTGCTGGTTGGTCTCTGACCGCAGATTTATTCATAACTCAACACAAGAAGGATATGGGCCTGTTGGAGCGGATTCAGAGGAGGGCCACAAACGTGATCAGAGGGCTGGAGCACCTCTCCTATGAGGGTTGGGGTTGTTCAGCCTGGAGAAGAGAAGGCTGCAGGGTGACCTTATAACAGCTTTCCACTACCTGAAGGGGACCTACAGGAGAGATGGGGAGGGACTCTATCAGGGAGTGGAGTGATAAGACAAGGGGTAATGGTTTTAAACTGAAAGAGGGTAGATTTAGATTGCATACTAGAAAGAAATTCTTTACAGTGAGGGTGGTGAGGCACTCAAACAGGTTGCCCAGGGAAGTCGTGGATGCCCCATCCCTGGAGGTGTTCAAGGCCAGGCTGGATGGGGCTTTGAGCAATCTGCTGTAGTGCGAGTTGTCTCTGCCCATGGCGGGGGGGTGGAACTTGATGGTCTTTAAGGTCCCTTCCAACCTAAATCACTCTATGACTTTATAACTTAAAAAATGGCCCTTCTTGTCTTAGCCTAGTTCCTAAAAAAGGAACTATAGACTTAGCTAAGTAGAGGTCCAGAAGCAGAATAGCAGTTCCTCGCTGATAAGCCAAAATTTCTTCTAACAAGTGATTACCTTATTACCTTATTTTCACTCATTCTTGATTATAGACATATGTAGAATATAAGACACAAACTTTCATATTCCCTTTAAACAATTGTTTAAGCAAAATTTGTCAGGTTTTCCCATTTTCCAGCCTATTGAACACAGAGATAGGAAATATTATTCCTTCACGGGACTTAAAAGTAGTTCATTTTTGTAAGATTTTAAGATACTTGTTTACAGATGTTTTTATTTACCTACCAAGGTCCTAGGGCCAGATTAGCTGAAGATTAATCATTGCTTTTTGTGGGATCAGTTTTTTTAGGTTTTCTTCTCTGGACTGGTTGATTAGAGCATCGGATGAGTCCCATTGTTAGCATTAAGGAAATGTCAGGACTGTATTGACAAGTAGTTGACTGTGCTGTTTAGCTGTAATGTCAGCCCACACCCTGAATTACTGACATTAATAAATAATAATAATAAAAAAATCTTGGGCAAATTGCCAAACTGACTTTTTTTTTTTAAATCAAACTCATTCATCTTTATCTGTTTTGCAGTACATCTGGAGTATCCTAATCTCCAGATTAAATATCAGTCAGTTATGTCGCTTCTGTATTTACATTTTAAGATGACCATGATCTTGTCAAAGACTCCTCCTCATCTGCTAAGCTCATTCTGGTCCAATATAATAAAACACCACAAGGCTGTTTATCTGAAAAATGAAAACATTTTACTTTCAGTGTACACCATTTTCCTGTTCCTTATACCAGACACCATTTACACACAAATCTGAGGGTGTCACACTGTTATTCTAATTATATCTTTTTTAAATACAAAAAGTACGCATACAGTCATTGTGTTTGTTAGGGTGGTAGCTGGATGCAATTTCTTACAAATGTTATATAAAGACAATTATGTGGAATGTAAAAACTTCAATACTTCTTATAAACAACTGTAATATTTGTAAATAGACTAAGATTTTCCCTTTCTCTTGACTATCCTGTTGATTGCAACAGGGATGTGAAGTAGTATTCCTTTACAGGATTTAAAAACAGCTGTGTTGGGTTTTTTTGCTAAGGTTCTGCTTTTATGTAGGTGTTTGTATTTAGTTGTTTAAATTTTGTCATCTTATGTTTGTGGTCATTAAAAAATATGAATATGAAGCACATTTTGTTGACAATCTGTTTGAATTGGTTTCACTTCAGGATTTATTTGGGATGTGGACATGTGCTCAGGTTTTATACAGATCATGAAGTAAATACAGGCCAGTATTTCTGAGTTTAATAGCGAGCAGACATCCACTGCAGAAACAAGATGAGAACAAGCAAAGAATGAGAAAGTAAAAATGCATCTTCTGCTACAGCAGTATGTTGAAAAGCTTGCAAGGTTATGATTTATATGCTCTTGTGAACTTGTTTATTAATATTTCATCTGAAAAAGTACTTGTGTGAGATAAACAGCAAAAATAGTATATTTAAACCAGCATGTGTCCAGCCTGCTATTGAAAGGGAGGCACCTCCTTTTTGGGCCCAAGCACTTGTTCTTCCTGCTCATACTGTTAGTGCAGCTGATATGGCTCCAAAAAGAGTTTCCTGTTTTCTGAATTTGTTTTCTAGCATGCTGTGGGCAGCACAGGGAGAGGGTGGGACAGACTTAGATCAGATTAAATGTAGCATGCAGCCAAACATACTTCAGCAAACTGTGGAAAAAGCTTATTTTTTTTTTCAGCAGGATGGGTTCCCTGATACGATTTACGGCTCAGATACATGAGTGAGTGAATTGGCACAACAGAGTCAGGGAGTGTGAGCAGCTGGTAACAAGAATGGTGGGACTAACTGTGTTAGTGACAGGCCAAATTTATGTCAGATTAAAATGACTATGCAGCCGTTCCTTGAGAAGAACACGCCTAGAGAATCCTCATCAGAAAAGCACACGCTGTACAAAAGCTGCTTGAAAAGCAGCCACGCGATCAGAAAACATCCGTCTTCCTGAGAATCTCATGCACGCAGTTCCCTGGCTATGGAATTTACTGAGTTTACTGCATATTCGTGTTAGCTTGCCAGAAGCAGGAACTGGAAGATGTAAGGATTATCTTTAAGTATTTAACGTCACCAAGCTGGCATTCAGAAGCCGGGTGGAATGTGACAGCAGTGCGTGGCATCAAAGCCCCGCCAGCAGGCTGACTGAAACCTGCGCTTGGAAGATGTATGAATTCTCCCTCACTTACGTTCAAGCAGCTGGTTATCATCCTGAACCCCAAGACTGAAAACTTAAAACTTGACATTGTTGCCTGTTTCCTCACTTGTATTTTAGCAGAAAGATTTCCATGACACGCCCACACATCCACTAAATTGCCAAGTCTTTTAGTATAAATTATCCCTTGCTGCAATGTTACAGCTTGATAGAAGTTAATACCAGAAATTAGGACATGTATGATACATTGCTTTTATGTTGAAACTTAAATAAGTTCTCATCACATGTACATGATAAAATCCTGTAATTTTTTTTTTTTTTAGAAGGAAATCAGTCTTATTCTATTGCCATTCTAGTTGGATGGAAAGTGCTTTTCTGCTGTTATGTATTACTGTGCAGAGAGCTGAGCCCCACCTAATAAAGAAATGCCCAAACTCCTTTGATTTGGGAGCTGAAGTGAGTCTCCTGGAGACTGACTTTGCTCTGCTGGAGCAGAGCATTAGGATGAGAGCAGCAGAGCGCTACAGCAGGTTGCCTGGAGAGACTGGGGAACCTCCATCCTTGGAAAGGCTGAAAACCCAACAGGACATGGCCCAGAGTAACCTGCTGGAAGCTGGCCCTGCTTTAGACAAGGGGTGGCATGAGGCGAAGAGGAGGGTTTGGAGCAGGCAGCCTTCAGAGACCCCTTCCAACCTATACTGTTCTGTGATTCCATTCTGGATTCCATTCCATTCCAATCCAGGTAAGATTTCTTCTCACAAACTCACGTACTTGGTATTTGCAAAAATGCAGAAATCCATTAAAAGGTCTGCCCCTTTTGATTTTAAATAATGGGTTTACTTTCTAATTTCATCTCTACCACAGAGCCTTGGATCTGTTAAGTCCTTTGGGGTCTCCTGGGATGTACAGTGCTACAGAAATACGACACATATGAGTGATTTTTATTTCTTGTGAAGATACCAGGCATAGTTGAAGTTCCTTAGTAATTTTTAATTCCTTGGATTTATTTTTTTGTAAGTTTACTAAACCATAAATATTAATGAATTTCTGGTATGTCTGTATGCATCTGTTCTTGGGGGAAATTTCAACAAAGCCAGTTCAGTTATTTCTAAGAGATACATTGAGGAAGTATAATTTGGGTTTGGTAAAAAAAAAGGTCTTTTGGAAGGAAAAAGACACTCAAAGGATGAAGATCTGTTCAAGTTAATGTCAGTAAATCATCACGCCATTTGTGCACAGAGCCTTTTAAAGGCTTGCTGTTACTACCTGAGTGTTTCACCTCACATGGCATGTTCCAGTCCCTTCAGCTTAAATTTGCCCACTTGCTTTTCCTTGAGATGCTGTCAGTTAGAACACAGCTGATAAATTTTTTGCCTCACAGCTGAGAAATTGGGACTAAAAGCCCTTGTCATGTTCAGTATCAGCAAGTGAGTAAGTCACCAGAAGCAAGTGTTTAGTCGAAAACAGCTCACAGAGTCAATAAAGCTGAGGCACGATCTAATGAACTGTCATCTGCTGCATCTGAGATGTGGTGATGGCAAGAGATTATCCAGTCTCTGTGTTCCTGGGTGAAAATCCTCGCCTTTTTGCCACAGTAGGATGCTGCATATTCTTCTCTAAGACAGGAGCTCTCATCCCCTTTCTCTGCTGGGTTGTTTTATTGATAGAATCATAGAATTGTCTAGGTTGGAAGGTCATCTAGTCCAACCATCAACCTAACTCTGATCAAAAAAAGCGATGTCACTAAGCACTATGTCTACCCATCTTTTAAATCCTTCCAGGGATGGTGCTTCAACCACTTCCCTGGGCAGCCCATTCCAATGCTTAATAACCCTTTCACTGTAAAAGTGTTTCCTAATATCCAATCTGAACCTCCCTTGGTGTGACTTGAGGCCATTTCCTCATGTCCTATCGCCTGTGACTTGGGAGAAGAGACTGACCCCCATCTCTCTACACCCTCCTTTCAGGTAGTTGTAGAGAGTGATAAGGTCTTCCCTCAACCTTCTTTTCTCCAGGCAGAACACCCCCAGCTCCCTCAACCTCTCCTCATAAGACTTACTCTCCAGACCCCTCACCAGCTTCATTGCCCTTCTCTGGACCCGCTCCAGCACCTCAATGTCTTTTTTTGTGGTAAGGGGCCCAAAACTGGACACTACTTGAGGAGGGCCCCTCCTCAGGACGATCACCTCCTGAGTCCTCCTCACCACACTGTTCCTGATACAGGCCAGGATGCTGTTGACCTTCTTGGCAAACAGCTGATAACGGAACTTTAATTTAGTTATGTGCCAGGGTCTTTTCCTTGCAAATGATTTATGCAGCTGTGGGTCTGCGCTGAGCAGGTAAATATATCTAGAACACCACTACAGTTATAACACTTTTAACATTAGGAAAGGAGGTAATTAGGAGATGTTGATACTCTGCAGCTTCCTCCTATGGGATGCTATAATTCCATGACTGATATTTTTCCTTTTTTTCTCTGCAAGCTTGCTGTCTTAAAAACATATGAAATCCCACTAAAGACACAATATACTAATAAGGATACAAAGTTTTACACTTGAAAGTGCCAATGCAGGCTTTACCTACATATTTAGTTTGTTGGGGTTTTTTTGCTTGTTTGTTTGTTTTCATGTGGCAGTCCAAATGTAAAGACTATCTCCTTTACACAAAGCAAGGAAAGACATCAAATGCAATTTTTTGGGGGGTTGCCTTTTCCATTTAGATTCAATCACTAAGTTGTCCTGATTCAACCAGAATAAAGGCTGCCATGCCTACAAGCCAAGTCTTGCATGAAGCTGGTAGCTCTATCTTCTATGAGGATATTGTGCAATAAGTGCTTTGGAGATTTTAGATAAAACATGATTCTCCACTAGAATCTGGTTCTACAGTAGTAAACCAGACTTTGCCCTTTGCTCTCACATAGCTTAAGAGGACTTGGATCCTTGCAAGATATGTCTGAATATTTTATATATTCCTATTATTGCTTGCATAAAGCATCACAGAGTAGCTGACAGGAGTTATTTCCTGTTCAATAGCTTTTCATGCAATTTATTAAGCCAAGATGCACTACCCTGTGTAAAAATGTGTTGTCTTTTGATCCCTAAATCCATACTTTCCCCCCCTCCCTTCTACACGTGGCAAACAACTCTTGTAGTCTTTAGATTTTTTACAGTACATATATCCTGCTTTAGTTTTACTTCTTATAATTTGAGATTTTTTCACTTAATTTCCTTGATATTACTTCTTTGCAATTGCAAATATATTTTCATACTGATAATTAATATTAATTGCTTGTCAAAGCATTTTTCTCTTCCTTGCAGTTTATAAAAGATTTGAAATGTTGTATATCTCCATCTCAAATTTCCTGAAGTCCACAAAATGCCCTTTAATAGTAATAACGAAAAATGAAAGAAGGTGGGTGAGAAAACAATTTTGTGCCAACTCATTAAGAAAAACAAAACCAAAGCACTAAGTAATACCTTTCATTTTTACTACTTGTGCATGTCCTCTGTGATAATGTCTTGCACTGATTCATACCTGCAATTAGACAGTTTGCTTTAGCATTAATAATACGCTGTTGAACATCGACCCTGAGCTATGTGCCTCTGATCTGGTTTCCAAAACTTAGATAGGATTCAGACCTAAAGATGCAGCAGCCGGTGCATTATGATGATAAAGAACAGTTTCATGGTTCAGTGCTGTGATGTTTATCCAAATTCCACTGCAGGAGAAGAAGTGAACTTGACCTGCCTGCCTGAACTTACTGGGAAGTGGAGGAAAAGAAAGACAGTTTGACGTGGCGGGGTCACTGGTTAGATCCCATGTGGCCTGACTTCCTTTCCAGGCTTTGCCTCTAAACTTGGTCTCTTCCTTTTCCACAGTTGTCAAATACTATACTGCAAGATAAATGCTTTCTAAAAAGGAAATCCATGGATAAGAAGTAGGCAAGGGTTCACAGCATCCCCTGTGCGCCACTGGCCTGTCTGTCAGCGTAATCAGTGGTTTGATGGAGTGACCAACAATGAAGCTGTGGAGGATACTGAGTAAAGAAAAGAAATACACCGCTCACCTGCAGGTGAAACACTGGAATTTCCACAAATGATCCTTCTACTTAAGAGTTTCCAAATAACAGAAGGGAAATTTTGCAGAAGTTATGGCCGATGCTCTGACCTTACCTTTACTATACATTTATGATCTGCATCATTCTCCACAATCCTGGTTTCACATTAAACTCCTAACAATGTTTTTTTCATTACCTTCTCATATCAGAATTTATAAGAGCTATAAGATTTTCTACATTATGTAGTTCCTTATCACAGAACTGAAAATTCTTGTGTTTAATACTGTACTTTGGAAGGGGCCCAGCTGAGCAAAAAATTGGTTGATTCCTATAACCTTCACTGCCTATTATGAACTCATGTACTTTTTTAATACCAATGTATTCTTTTTTATACCAGTGATGGAATTATCATTCATATCTGGTTTCAGCAAGAGTACTGCTTGTCATCAAGATGTGCTGTCAGCCCAAAAGTGGTCACTGTCTTCACGATTCATAGAGAAAATTGGTGTGCATATGCAAGAGCAATAGGACAAATTAGAGCTGTGGTGAGAGAGTTTTACTGTCTCCATTGCTTCTTAGGTACTTCTTTGCTCTGGTGTGTACAGACAAGACTGAGTCATCTGAAGGAGTGTAGGTGGTGAGACAATTCTGTTTTATTTGTAGCTCTGCCATTAACATTTTAAGTGACCTTGGGCAACTCATAGGCTGGGAAAGATGGATTGTGCTCCAGCTTCTGTGAAACTTCTGGGCATATTCAATCCCAGGGCAGCCTGAGACAGAAGAATAGAAAAGCGTCCATTAACTGAGGACAAAAATCCATCTAGGATAGTACTGGTGGTCCAGAGTCGATGTCTGGACTGTAACTGGCAAGAAACTGACAGGGCTTTTGATTTCTACAGCCATTTGTGGCTTGGTGACTTCTCAAGGCAAAGGTGGCTTTTGTGTATTTACTAACCCTCTTCTTGTTTCTCTTCTTTAAACTTACCAAGGCTCCTCTTGAGCCCATGTAAACTCCCATAATTTGCAGCATCCATGGCAAGGAGATTCACAGCTTAACTACACAGTGAGAGAAGAATCACTTTTGCAAGAAAAATCTTTTCTTCTTACACTGAACCTACCAGCCTTCCCCAGTTCTTGTATTGGGAGAGATGGTGAGCTGGTGCTTAATGCTCATACTGGTCCCTGTAGGAAACTGCACCCACCCAAACCTGAGACTGTGTACAAACGCCTGTCTCAAGGACAGGTGAAGATGTCAGAATCCCTTCAGGAGAGACACTGGAGCACCTTCAGGGAAGGATCTTGGATTGCCTTTTCTGTATGATAGTCATCAGAAGAAGAGATGGAATAAGTTGCTTATATTGCAGATAGGCACAGTGAATAGTTTTGTGTTATTAGATGATCCTGAGGGCCCCTTTAGCAACCTGCAGTTTCTCAAGAGTCAACTCTAATGGTACTCCTGCAGACAAGCAATGCAGAGAGAATTCACTGGCTTCAAGACATAAAGCACTGAAGGATTCTTCTTACTTTGCTTCAGGTCAGGTTTTTTCCTCTGACCTTGGCTGGTCCAGCAGCTAAACCAGTTTACTCACCTACCATACCGAAAAAAGTGGGCTCCTTCCTCCTGTCTTCAACTAAAAGCTTCTGGAAAGCTCAGTGAGGTTTTCTCCACAGGTACTGGGTTGCTTTTTAAGCCCATGCTAAATCTCTTCTTTTGGTCTTGGGAATTTTCAACCCTCTAAACTCATGTCCTTAGCAGAGGCTTTGGCTTTCTCATGCTGGTGTCCTTCTTGGCAAGGCCCTCTGGCCTAATGTGTTGTTTTGTTTTTTTTTAAATGGTGATGCACGTGGAGGTTACAAGTTCTGGGAAGCAAATCAGACTGTACCCTTGTCACTAGGCAGATGTGATGAATCCATAATAAAGTAAATTCATATCTATTTTTTAACGTCTGAGCATTCTGAGGTGCTTCATTTGGCCTCAAACAGCTGTATGTCTGTTAAAATATTTTTGCTCCTTCTACCTCATTTGCAACGTACCTTTTATTCTTCCTTTACAGCTTTAAATACAGCTTCAGAGAGGGCCTTGGTCTTGTGTTAAAAAACTTATTCTGCCTTTAACAAGAAATCTCACCATTTTAAACTTTGAATAGGAAGGAACCTGTATGTAGAATTTTGTGGAGATTTAGCAAAACATATAGATATCTGACAGAATCTTAGGGTGCATTCCCCTTTCCTTGTACAAGCTCCATGAATGTGGGTCAGGTATCGAACCAGGCTGAGCCTATGCAAACCTGAGTTACTTTAGCTAGACTCACTAGGAATTTGTCTGGTTGTAGCCAAGATCATTATCTTATTTCTCTAAGAAAGCAAAGAAAAAGTGAACGTGTCATTTCCAAGAATGGATGGGTTGCATTAACTCCCAACCACCTTGTACTAACAGTCTGAGCCGGATGGTGGCACTGGTGATCAGACAGAAAGCAGACAGAAATTCATGTGTTTTTACAGTGAATTCCAGTCAGACCAGTTCTCGCAGCTGAGAAGGAAATCTGACAATATCACACCCAAATAATTGAAGCCCTCCATACAGGTGTGTATTAAACTATAGACAATGGCAGCAGCTGCCACAATCTTTCTAGAAGTCCTTCAGTATTGCAAGACCATGTAACATTTCTTTTGATGTGTAAGATAAAAACCTTCTTAATTTTAAATCTGGAAGAAGTCACCCATAGTGAGAAGAAGATACAGTAGTGGTTGTACTCTAAATGTCTTACAGCCCTTTTCAAAGGCAGAAATGAATTACAGACCCAGAGGGATTTGCCCAATTTACTTGCAGTCACAAGCACCTGAGTGAAGATATAAGTCCAGTTTCCTGACCTGTAGCCAGTACTGGTCTCTGAACAGCAGCTTTGAGCTGTTAGGCTTAAGGTTTTAAGTTTTGCCATGCTTCATCACACCATCTTTGCACACTTTGTTGCATACGCTTCCTTCCTCTTTCCAAGGGGGAGATCATTTTGGAGAGTCTCCCAGAACTGCAAGAGCTGCTGAAGCTTCTATGTGGCCAAAACGTAGGAGCAGGCAGGCCTGGTGACTACTGAGGAGCCACTGTCTGTACAGAGGAGAGGTATTTTGGTGGAGAAAGAACACATTTCCCCCCCCACACTTGGCAGAAGGAAGTCTGTTGTCAGCTGTGGTGGAAAATTTTGGAGGGTCTATTAAAATTTTGCAGCTGCTCACAGGCTCAGTGACACGTACTCATACCTTGAATGTCTGAATGGAAGAGGCACGTCTAAGCACTGAGCTTGCTGCAATGCTAACAGGTGACAACAACACTATTGGCAGACAGCAGAAGACCAGAAGCAAAATAACTGAACCGTGGTTACTCTGCCTTTTGCAATACTCGCCCAAGAAGAAGTTATGATAATGTACTTTCAGTTTCAGAACAAAAACGTGCAACTTGTCTGGTTATTGGGTAACTGCAGTTACAAAACTCACCAGAATCACAGCTCCAGCATGGCTTTCCTTCAGATCAGATCTAGCTTTGACATCCATGATGTATGGAAATAACTGCATTTTTCCTTATTATTGGTCAAGGACATAACTTGTTCTGGTTTCCCAGGCCACTACTCTTTTCCTAATTGCAGGGTTTTTCAAAGGAAAAAGCTTTGCCTGCTTGTGACTCACAGGGTCTGTCTGTTCACTGGTTACTGCAGAGACCTCTGTCCCCCACTTAGGTTTGTTAGCGAAGTGGCTCCACGCAGCCACAGTAGATGTACATGTTCTAAACTGCAGAGGTGGAGGTGGCATCTTCCAGCTGAATGAGGCAGGAACATTTTCGTGTCCTAATGGAAGAGCCTAGTATGGAGGGAGTGAAGGTCGGCTGCAAAGTAAGCACCAAGGAATATT
Organism: Gallinago undulata; assembly: GCA_026546715.1. NCBI lineage: Eukaryota > Metazoa > Chordata > Aves > Charadriiformes > Scolopacidae > Gallinago > Gallinago undulata. Next base: position 176,570,998 of record JAOTQQ010000001.1, on the reverse strand, counting down.
GGGTCTTCAGAGAATCATAGAATGGTTTGGGTTGGAAGTCACTTCAAAGATCACTGAGTTCCAACCCCCCTGCCATAGGCAGGGACACCTCCCACTAGAGCAGATTGCTCAAAGCCCCATCCAGCCTGGGTCTTGGACACTTCCAGTTGAGTTTGATAATTGATATGCTTAATTTATTGCACCAAGATGATGTCTGAAGAGCTAAGTTAAAAGTTTATCAAGGTGTTTTGATTGGGACGTGGTTGAGGCATCACAGGAGGTGCCTTGACCTTGAATAGGATGTGAAATGAAATGACATGTTTGACATATTCTTTTGCGGTTGCCGACTTAGTGTAAGAAAGCAAAAAATAGAACTTCTGGACCAATGTTGAGCCAAAAGTGTATCCTAAACTAAGCTTGGGTAATTATAATGCTAAAATATACATCCCTTTGTGAATAATAAACACGCTAATTAGGTAGCCTCCCTAAATGTTTTAAACATAAGCTGAGATGCATATGTATAGCTTGGAGGGGTGAATGAATCAGGACCAATCAGCTGTATCAGCTGTATTTTATTGTTGTAAATATTGGGTGGGGTGGGGTGTGTGTTTGAAACGTGAGGGGTGCTGGCTGCTCTTAAATGCCCCGCACCCCATTCCGCAGAATTGAAATAAAACCAGGTGTCTCTCCCACACCGGGCGAAGAACCCTCATTTTAGAGACAACAAAGACACATTGAGATACGAAAATAAAAAAAAATAAAAAATGAAAATCCTCAGAGTAAAAATATCGACAATTTTTAAACTGTAGAGTAGAAGTGGGGCCCTCTCCTCCTGTGTGACTCGCACGGCGACAGCGTGGGCGGGGTGGTTGTGCGGGGGTTACAACCCCCTTTTTTTTTTTTTTTAGGAAAATAACCCTTTATTTTTTAAACAAAGTCGTCAAAAAAACGAGAGGTCGGGAAGGCGCTTCGGGTCCGCTGCCCTGTCAGTCCGCCCAGCCTCAGTCCTCCCCGCCAGGGGGCAGCACGGCCTATGCCTGCGCAAACCATAGAGTCGCCCTCCCTCCTCCGCGCGGCGGGCGGTTGTCATTGCGGGAGCGGAGCGGCACGAGAGTTTCCTGCTCCGCCCCGTCCCCTCTGGTCCCCCCACCCCGCCCCGTCTCGGTGGTGGCGCATGCGCGCCGGGAGGGACACCTGAGGGCGAAGGGGGGGGGCTCAGCCATGGCGGCCTCCATCATCTGCAGCCGGGTGTCGGCCGGGCTGAGGGGCAACGGCTTCCGCGCCGCGCTGGGCACCACCACGGCGAAGGTAGAGGCCTTTCGGGGAGCGGGGGCGGGACGGAGCGGGTGGGGCCGGGCCGGGCCGGCTGGGGGTCACCTGGGGTCGGGGTTACCCCCTGCGAAGCCGGGGCGGGCGGAGCGGCCGCCTCATCCCGCTCCCGCCGCCGTCCTGCCCAGCCCTGCCCTCGCCTGGGCGGCGGGGCTGGCGGCGGTATGCTCGCCTTTGGTATACGTCCCCCCTTCCGCAGCCGCTGTCCTTGCTTGCGGCAGGTCTTCCCAGCGTGGTTCCCTTTTCCTTCTTTTCCAACACCCCCGCCCCCCCCCCCCC
>JAOTQQ010000001.1:176481950-176569311 GCA_026546715.1 Gallinago undulata | reverse complement strand
TCTTCCCAGCGTGGTTCCCTTTTACTTTTTTTCCCACACCCCCACCCCCCCCCCCCCCCCCCCTCCCTCGCCTTCCCCTAACTGGCTTGGAAATCCCGGTGTTTCCATCTCTGCTGTCACCTTCCTCATACGAGGGGTGGGGCTGTGCCAGTAAACACTTCTTCCAGCTCGCATCTCCTCGTTTTTTCCTCTTTGTTTCCTGTGAAGGCCTTCTTGGGGTATGGTCTTGTTTTGTTGTTTGTTGGGTTTGGGTTTTTTTTTGGCTGCAGAACCCCTGGGAAGTAGTGCAGGAACAGAAGAGCTAGGGAATCTGAGGTGTTTATGCTCTCCGTCCTGACTTTCTTCTCCTTCCCACATATGGAGGAAGGTCGCTTTGAGTTCCCCCTCTCGTGTTACGCTGGTCACTCAGCGCCAAGAAACAGCAGCCACAGCGGTCAGCACCTCTCACTTGGGGCTCAAGCCAAAGGAAGGGGGCCTCCTCTTTGCAGAAGGGATCCTTTGGAGATTAAATAGGCTCTGTGGATTTGCCAGCTTGAAATGCCGTAGTAAAGCCCTGGCGTTATCTGCATGTTTGCTTTATTTAAAATGAATCAAAACCTTAAAAGTCTAGCCTATTAGAAACTTGCTAATAGAGGCTGACGTTTTAGTTTGGTGTTTGTTTTTGTTTTTTTTTTTGTGTGTGGTGCTTGTGCCAATGGTACATACTAAAAAAATGACAATAAGTGCAGATTTTTCCTTGCATCTAAATTTGTTTTGCAGTCTCTTTACCTTGAATCTTTCAGTGCTAATCTATGTTCATGGATTAGCTGAATTCAGTTGGTTTGCTGTTTCATGTGTGTATAAAATTAAGGTCTCGTACCTCTATAATGATATATGAAAAATGCAGCAAACGTTTGTCACTTTTGTTGTAAACAATTTTCTTGTTGTGAAATACCATTACTTTACAAGGTATCCTTTGGAAGCCTATGTCATCTTAAAGTCCATGAATAACTGCTCTTTCTAAAAAGGCATTGCTCATGTAATACCGCTTCTGATGTTTTATAATCAAAATCAGTTTCTCCCTGAATTACTTTATACAAAATTGCTATCAGTACATGACTTTTGCAGATGAAATTAAGACTCATTCCACACTGGAACTTCCTGGATCGAATATTAGGCATGTTATATTTTACTTGGCTTTTAAAATGTTAAAGTTATTTTGCATTTTTGGCAACCCTCTGGTTCAGTGTAGGTGTTTGAAGTGGGTCATAGCTATTTTTTTCTGTTTCATGATAGTCATATGAAAGCTGAGTAGTCTGTTCTGTAGCAAATTGAATTCACCACGTACAACCACTGAAGGCGGTGTAACTTAGTTTCAGCTGCTCCTGCTTCCCAGGGTTTAGTTCTTAATTTGGCAGACAGAGGCAATCTACAAAAACTTTTGAATTAACCTATTCTGTGTGCCTTTCTCTGTTCTGTTACGCTGCCAAAACTCCTCAAGGTTATTTGCCCTGCAGATGTATTCCTTAAAGTACTTAAATGCTAACTAAATACTCAAGGGTGTTTTAACCCTGCTGGGCCTTGTCAGTGCTAGTAGCTTCACCAGCTCTTTCCACTGCCCCAGTAAAACCTCACAAAACCCAATACAAGACCTGACATGAATGACTAATGTGGAAGGGTAGTGTACAACAAGTGTAGAATTCGGTGTTCAGGTGTTTGCATTTGTACGTTAAACTGAACTTTAACCTGTAGACCTTTTTTAACCTAAACAAAGAGGGCAGTTTTTCAAAATACGGTCATGTTCTCTGTTATTTCTTTTTTTTTCTTTTTTTTTTTTCCATTTTTCTTTTCCTTCAGGTACTTGGTGGAAGTCCAGGAATACTCAATAATCATGGATTTCAGGTGCAACAGCAGCAACAGAGGAGGCTGTCGCTACATGAATACTTGAGCATGGGACTGTTGCAGGAGGCTGGCATTTCTGTTCCACACGGACTAGTTGCCAAGACACCAGATGAAGCTTACAAAATAGCAAAAGAAATAGGTATAATATTAAAGAGAACATATACAATATAGGCATGGGATTGATACAAGGTGTAACTACTTTTTCTGTCTTTCCTGGTAAGACATTTCTTGGAGTTCTGAATATACCTTGTCTTTAGGAGAGCGTTTTCTTTCTTGGGACTTTCTTGCAGATTTGAGTATTTACTTTGGAGCTGACACTTTCTTCATTGGAAGCTTTCTAGTGCTTAAGCACAAGCACACAGTGAAAACAGTTAAGTGACCTAGCTTTAAAGACCCTCTCAGTTGTGTATTGAGACTTGTTTATGAAGCTATACTGTGTCCCTGAAATTGCAGTAGGGGAGGACTTGATCCTACTCCCATTAGAGGCGGCAAACATACATCGCAGGCACCATCGTCTCCATGTCCCTAATGTAGCAGATACTTTTCCTGTAACTTATGAGTCTTGTTTAAAAGAAGTGGGGCAAATATAAATTACATTAGCCTAGGTTAGTGTAACTACCTGAACTTCTTTGAGATAAGTAATAGACTCTACTTTGTGCAAATGCTAGATTTCTTTTTGCTCTCAAGCAAGGCTAGAGGAAATCTTGTGTGAAGAGCTTCAGTGGTGGTGGCAAGTAAGGTTTCTGTAGTCCCAAGATCTATATAGAACAGAAGATGCAGAGCATACTCAGGTTTAGGCTGTAGAACTGCTAAAATCCAATTCCTTTGTGAGTGTATGTGCTGTTCTAGCAGAATGCAACTACTTCACGCAGGAGGGAAGAACTTTGGCTTGTAGTTATACACTAAATTCCTGGCATGTTGATGAAAAAGCATCCAGTTTCCTTTGACTAATGCTTAAATACTTTATTTTGAGTTGAGCTTTACCTACTGTGTGTCTTAGTAAAATTTTTTGGTTTAATTTGGAAGTAATATAGAACTCAGCTTCTTTAGTTTGAGGCATTAAGACCAATTAATTTTTTTTTTTTTGGTTTAAAGCTTTTTCTCCCCCTGGAAAAAACATAGGCTTGTCACACAGTTTTAAAGAAGGACATTGCTTGTCGTATTCCACTCCTGTATGCAAATGCCTAAATCTCTTTCACCTCCAAATGGATATATTTGAAGTAAGGTTTAGGTGTTAAAGGTTTTAAAGGTTTTGTTAGATTTATTTCAGTTTCATGTGTAGATTTAATGCAAGAAATGAGATCTGAAAAAGAAGATGATTTTTTTTCTAGGGCAAGTTACGCTGCTTTATAATGTAGCAGGGAACTAAAAAGCTGCTTTCCTTTCAGATCTGATGTCCCAGAAATTCTTGTATTATCTGCCTGCCTTCTTCATCTTGTTCCCATTAGAGAGTAAATGCTAGAAAATTACAACTTCATTAGTATGAAAGAAAGGTGTTAAATTACTTCTGGTCTGAGAATAGTGTAACATTCAGACCCTCCCCTTCTCTTAAGGCTGAGCTTGTAGCATGATCTAAACTTCGCAAATCGGGCGTACTCTTTTGCTGACATTGATATCTGTACAGACCTCTGGCTGGTGGTGAATGAGACAACCTTGGCTGTTGACAGCAGGGAAACTCGAAGGTCAGGATTCTTTCGTTTTGTTCCTTGTTCAGAGAGGAGTCCAGTAGCAAAGTGGGTGTGTCTGACTGCTGGTTTATAGCTCTGCCTGACCTGTGTGACCTCACAGGTATGCTGTTTATGTGGAATATGTGACCCTGTGCAATATCTTGGGCGTCAAAAAAATGGAGTTGTGAAGTTTGAGTTAGCATCCTTTACTACACTAGAATAAAGGGATTCAGGGCTTCTGGTCATCGCCCATATACTTTAAGTTGGTGTGTATTTGATGCTTTGACTTTGTTGAGGTGAGGAAGAGAAGACTTCCCCAAAGGAGAATGCAAACTGAAGGAGCTTGAGTTTCTGAGGCATTGTGCAAACACTGTCCAGAACCTGTTCTGAATGGTGACAGATTATCCTTTGCTCCAGTGTTTTGCATTTCTTTGTTATTGTACCCGTTTCCCCACTATTTTTCATTTAGTATGTGCTTAAAAAAACCCAAACCAAATCTCTAGCAGATGAAAAAATATCTTGCTTCTTTTTTTTGTGTCCACCTGCTCATTGTTTATTTTTGTTGTGTAAGAGTTGTTGCCAGTAGATATGAGACTATCCTTTTCTTCTTTTTATGTGTTAAACTGGTGTTTCAAATGTTTGCTTAAGCCATTACAAAGATAGCTGGTAATACTGTGCTTGCTCTGTCTCCCCAGTGCTGATCCATATGCTCCTGATAACCTTTAGTCAGAAACCTGCTCTCTGTAAACTTGAGTTTGGCATTGGTTTTATTTTCTTTTGCAAATACCTCACTTCAGTTAGAAATGGCTAACTTTTTATCCCACTGTATAAAAATACAACCTTCTCATTAACAGAGATTATCATAGTTTAGCTGTGGCTGGAGCTAAATCAGTGTAAACCTGTAATATGAACAAAGCCAAAGCTTTAAACATACTGAGGATTATCATCACTGCAGTGTAACTAGTGTGGTAGAATCAAGCTGAGGTATACAGATTTTGCAGTTTGTTTTAGAGCCTATTTAGAAGAGTGCTCTAAATATTCTTTAAATAATGAAAATAATGAAATTTTTAAGAATTTAATTTGAAGTTATGCTTATCTTGAGGTCTTAAGTTAGATGAAATGGTCTGGAAGCCAGAAAGGTTTCTTTCTCTCCAAGCTCCCAGTCTTTCTTGTGATAAATATTTTTTCTACTAAAGGCCAAAGTGTTCTAAAGAGACCAAATTGCTTACCTATATGTAAAGTAATTTTCAAACACATGTGAAGTAAAATACAGTATTTGAGCTTGCATTGTTTTTTTTTCTCTGTAAGATTTTTCTAATCTTATTAAAGGATACGGAGATAAAATTAGATGATATAAACAACTACTTGGATTCTACAAATGATTATTGTTTTGCTTCTGTGTTTTTAAAATCTTTTCTGTTGTTTCATGGGAAGGTTGGCCATTGTAATTATTACAACATTGGTATGCATATGGCTTTTTCTTTTCATATTTGTCTGGTTGTTGAGTATCATTGGAATTTTTTACTTCTCACAAGCAGCTTTTCCCCTGTAAAGAGCCCTCCATCTAATATCAAGTAAATTATTATCACATACTGGTTTGTGAAACTACTGTTCTTTTAAAATAACTACTACTGGGTAAGTCAGTCTCTGACTAGATTCAGGACCTCCTGTAAATGTCACTACTCTCTCACTTTTCCTCCAGTAGTTCACTGTCTCCATTCAAGACCTCCAGATCTCATTTGTGCCACTGAAAAAATGATTCCTACTCGGAGCTGAGAGGACTTGTGACCTCTGATGAGGTCTTTAAAGACTTCCCCCCCCCCCCAAATTAAGAATTTTTAGTTACTTGTGGGCGTTACAATATGTAGCTCTTCATATGTTACATGAGTGCCTCCCTTAAATTTTGCAGTAATGAGCTGAATAGATTCCATTCCAGAGTGTTGATATGGGACTGCAGTATGTCTTGATGTTTGCCTCTTAAGTTTATGGTTTACTCTTGGCCTATGCATACATTCCAGCTGGCACTGTGACCAGTGCTGATTCAGAAAGTGATATGCATTTGTTATCAAGAACATGACTAATGAACTAAAAGACTAACAAACTAAGACTATTTCTTGAAGAACATATGCTTCATCAGTGTGATTGTGGATAGCTCAGCAGAACACAGTGTTTGAAATGTATAGTACTGCAGTTTAAGACAGCACCCATGAAAGTGTATATATAACTCTAACTGAAGTTTTGATGCTTCCTGACACTTTCCTTTGTTAACAGTTGTGTGGAAGGGAGTGTCATACTGTATGCCTGTAGAAAAGCCTGCTTTTCTTTTAAAACGTGTATTTTAAGAGGGACTCTTTATCAGAGAACGTAGTGATAGGATTGAGAGGTAATGGTTTTAAATTGGAAAAGGGTATATTTAGATTAGATACCAGAAAGAAATTTTTTTTAATTTTTTTTTTTTTTCTCCTGTGAGGGTGGTGAGACACTGGAACAAGTTGCCCAGAGAAGCTGTGGATGCCCCATCCCTGGAAGTGTTCAGGGCCAGGCTGGATTGGGCTTTGAGCAACCTGCTCTAGTGGGAGGTGTCCCTGCCCATGGCAGGGGTCTTGGAACTTGATGATCTTTAAGGTCCCTTCCAACCCAAACCATTCTATGATTCTATTTCTGTTCATGATGATTTGTGAGGTAAGACTTCTGAAGTGATTAATATCTTGAAGCAGGTTTTCTATTTTGGTAGTTTTGTAGGATTTTAAGATAGTGAATCTCATGGCTTTATGCTTGTGGTAGATTGTCAGTTTTTAGTAAAATAAAAAGCTGTTCAGAGTAGGAGATGTTGAGAAATCTGAGTGCCTTTGTACGTTTCACCCTTCTACACCAGAGTTTTTGAAAGAAGACTGAAAGCAATGGAATCTGCTGCTACTTTTGCTATTGTGGTTAAAGAGATCTAGTCCATCTCCTTATCAGTATAGTTTACAAGGAATGATTTTTTTTTTTGTGTGTGCATTCTGCAGAATTACTCAAGTAATTGGCTTGGCTGTATTCCTGGAGAGACAGTTTTTTGATTAATAGATGTTTCTTTTCAGACCTTTTAAGTTCCTTTTAATGTTATTTTATTTTTTTCTGTGTATTCCTTAAAAATACAACCTCTATCTGTTAAAAAAAGTAATGTATAAACCTGTTTATAAATAGATATATTCATTTTGGCTTTGATTTAATCAGGAACAAAAGTTGGGTACAATATGTGCAATGATTTTCTTAGGTAAAGTAATAGCTTTTTCTTTATTAGCTCTTCAAAAGAGTAGGTATTCCAAACACTGTGGCATAAAAGCTGGGATGGTTTTCTTCTCAGCGTATGCCCCACCTTCCCTGGTAATCTGTGATTAGTTGTTTTTTTTTTCCCTTTGTTCCGAGTTGCACTGAAAATCCACGTGTTGTTTTTGTTCCTAATACTTTTTGGTTGTTTTGCCGTTATGAGTTTTTTCTGTTTATGAGTTATCTGCTTGACTATATTAATTGATGTCTTTTAGGTTGTCCATGGAGTCTGAGGCTCCAGAGCATTTATTTAGATGCTGTAGGACGTGGATAATGATCTAAGGTGGCAAACGAGTGCAGAAATCTCTTGGGTGTTCTGTAGTGGTCTGTGCTAAGTAGTTTTTTTTTCCAGTTAGATTAGATTCCTGCTTACCTTGTCAAAGTCTCTAGATAACCAGTAGTGGTAGTCTAGAAACCAAACATTTACTTGAATTCTGGCAGACGCTATTTTTTTGGCATCTGAAGCTTACATTTTACTTCAGCCTTTGCTTTCTTCTATAACACTTCATTCCTTTGAAGTTCTAATACATGTTGTTCATAATAATTCACCAAAATAACTCGTCTAACCAGATTCAGATTTTGACCACTGTATTTTAATTGCTTAACTTAAGCTATTGCCAATAACAAACCTGTCTTGTGAGTTGATGAAAAACTTCATGCAGTTAAATAATGTCAGGAAGTATTTATGTAGAAAAGAATATTTAGTAATAGTGAAACATCTTGTTCACTCTCCTGAGTTATATGGTCCTTTCAGTGAAAGTATGAAGATTCCTGGTACATAATTATTGTGATTTGCATACAGTGATTCTTTGAACACTTAAAAGTTTCAAATACTGAAAAAATGTAATTTTGAAGTTAAATTCTAAATAACTATACTTATTAATAAAACGCAGACAGTATACTCTGAGGAGATTTTCTACCTGTATTGGCAGAGTTAGGGTTGGCATACTCTTTATGTTGAGACTTCTGTTGATAATACATTATTAGTTACAAGCCCATCTTTTCCCTCCCTAATTCCAGTAAATATAACTGTATTGTTTAAACTTGGAGTTTTTAATATATCTGTGTAACGGGAAGAACATTGGTTTGCATTGTAAAGGAAGAGAGTTTCTTTCTGGAACTCAAAACTTTTAAATACAGAGTAACTGAGGCAAAAGTGGGTCTCTGTCTCTCTCCCAGAGTAACTTTGGAGTTGAATGGTAGTGGAAAACTTGATTGGCACTTGAGTTATTAACCTGTCACTGCCTTTTACTGTTGACTGTTTTGTCAGAACACATTAGGCTTGTATAGTTATCATGAAAGTGTTTATGATATGTGGAAAGGAGTACTGCTACTACAGTCAATATTGGGCAGAAAAATAGCAATTAAAGCAATATGACAAAAGTCAGAATGGAAACTTGTAAAGAAGAACATTTTAATAAAATTTGTCTGCCTTAATCATCAGACTTTCTACTTGCACAGAAAACTTGAGCGATACAACAGAACAACAAACTTTGCCTTTTAGTAAGTACAGCATAAGATTGTATTTTATTTAGATTAACATGTGCATGCAAGGACAAAAACTTTTTTCCCAGTTTGAAAGCTTAGGCTATGGATTCAGAAATTATCCTTTCCAACAAATAAATATTAATAATGCTAGAAGTAAAGTTAGGGATGTTTCCTGGCTGTAGTACTCTTTCACTATATGGTTAATAAATCTATAGTGTTAGTACTGTATAGATTTTTGTTGACCTGAACAGATAGATGCTAACTCAATGTTCTGCTGATAAGAACAGGCACCTGTTCTTATCAGTATCTACTCTTAATTTTTTTAAACATTTCCTGATTCATTTCAGGCTCTTTTACTTAAGCAGATTTTTAGTGCTAACTGCCATTAATATGGAAATGCAGATCTTAACAAATACTTTTTCTGAGTTTTGTGCATTGGTCTGTAGCTTGCTGGCCTGAGACATGTCACACAGCACACAGGCTTGCAAAAGTACTGTCTGCTGGGTTAGCTTTTGCCTTCAGCAAAAAAGTCGCTCTTTTTCAAGGCTTCAAGGCATGACTGCGCAAATCCTGATCCTGGCACAAGAACGGGAGACTGGAGTGGGAAGCTGAGGACGGGAGGCAGGACACGAGTGCTGCTGTGGTGCAGTGTTGACTGGCATAAACTTTTCTAACTTCATACGTGGATACCTGCTGTAGGGCAAAACCTGCTATTTTCTCATTGAAACAAAAGCCTAGCAGTATTTCAAAGCAGTACAAGCAAAGCGAAAGGACGCAACTGTTAATACTGAGTAGAAACCTATGCTTGCTGGTTTCCAAATTTTCCCTTGTGTTACTGTGGCAGCAGTTCTCTGCTGTGTCAGATTTTCTGATAGTGTTGCAGCTGTAAGGCAACAGATGAGGTGTGTGGCCAAACATTTCTGTCCTCTAATTTTAGGGTCACTTTAGGAGCTGTAGGTAAAAATGTTTTTTGAACAATAAATTTTCTACATGGGTTAAGTTAAGGTTTTCTTGGAACATGTTATCTTAACTTTTGTTTTAAGTACATCTATGCAGGTTAATAGCTTGTAAACATAGCTGGTCAAATAACCCTTGAAGCATTATGAATTTATGCAATCTAACAGCTAGTTTGCTTGCAGTGCCGCAGGAAAACAAATTACACATCATTAATATCCTGCTCATTTAATGTCACAACCATTGCATACTTTTGCATAAGAAATAGTCCAATGACAACTTTGTTATTGCCAAACTGATTGCAAAAAGTCTAAAATTGTTTCTCACACACTTTTTTTGGATGTCTTATATGTTGCCAGAGCATAATTGTGCATAATAATTACATTCTTAAGAAATATCCCGTGGGATCAGGGCAGTGGTGCATCTAGCTCAATACTCTGTCTCTCATGGTGGCAAAAGAACACGCTGTTTAGGGAGGTTGTTAGCCTGGGCATTTTCTGCAATTCATACCCCTCATTTCCCCCCAGCATTTGTAATTGCTGTTTCAGGAGTATCAGAGGGAACATCTCTGCCCAGTTTCTTTTGAATATCCTATTCTTCCTTCATGTCTGCTTGCAGGCTTCACTGCCTTCTGTGCAAAGAAGTGTCTTTTTTTTTTTCTTGCAACTTTTTAAAACTGATTTTCTTTGGTAGGTAGCTTTTATTTTTGGCTGGTGTAGAGCAGGAAAGAGGACCCTCTCTTCTGAACTTCCTAGTGGACTGTAAGTTAAATATCTTAGTCTTGATAACTACGTGTATCAGTTTTGAATCTTTACCAGATATAAAACTTCCCTAGAAAGCTCAAAATAGTAAAATAACGCTGTGAATTTTGTTTTTAATCTTAAATCCTTGAATCCTTGAGAAGGAGCCCAGGTGATCCTCTGTGAACAAGGGAGCAAATGTGGTTGGTTGCTTTTTTTTAATTCTCTTCCCCAAAAGTAAAGTGTTTTACCTATTTTCCTTTCTTTTATACTGTCACTAAAAAGTTACAGTCCTCCAAATTTTGTGATTGTCCGTACACTCAAGGTAAATAGTTTTCAAACGGATGGAACTTCCCTTACTTTTAAACTCATCTGTTGGAGTATATGGCTTCATTTATCCCTGAGGCTACTATTTATAATCTTATTCATACATGAGGCTTAGTGTTAAAGCAAGCTTTGTACTTAAAGTAATTGCACAAAGGTGAAGACTTGTTTTGTGTGGCTTCTATAAAGCATGTTAACTTTACCTGATTGCCAGTACTTAGTAGCTACTAAAAAATAGTTATCTTCAGGATCTGAATTAAATATTAGATAATAGACTACAGTAAATCAATGTATACTTGCATGTTTATAACCGTCATACTTCTTGTGCCAACAAACTTCATATCAGTTGTGAGTTCAGAGATCTGTTGTTAGGTAGACAGTCGAGAAGTAAAATCTATGAGTAGCTAGTTGAGAGTAGTAACGAGCATTCTCTTTACTTACAGCCACCCTCACTTATGATTATTATGCAAGTTTAATTTTAACTAGCCAGGCAAGATGCAGGTCAAAATAGGAATCAAAACAACTCTTTTGTGTCTGCCATAATCTTTTTCAGTATGCATAGCAACTAGCTTTACTCAAGTATTGTAATTTTTCTTAGGCTTTTCCATGGTTTCCTTTTCACATCCAAGAGAACAGCAAGTTCTTTGTTTTTTTGGAAAGATCTGAGTGGCTCAGTTAAAGGTGGCATGGGGTAAAAAAGGGATGTGCCACACAAATGTGAATGGGGCAGCTCTAACATCTTGCAGTCTAGCTGCTCTCTGCAGTGCATTCAGTGTAACTGAACTTGAGTAACAACTCAGGGCTTTGTTTTTCTTTCTTTATCACCTTAAATGACTTGATGAACTTTTTTCTTTGCTTTTTATCTTTCAATGATGCTTCAGAGTATCAGTTGATTTTGATTACATTCTCATACTTCACTTTTTAAACCCAAATGAACAGCCTCCCCTACCTAGAAGAAAATTTTGTAAAGGATTTTTGAACAGTTAAAGCCCAGTAAAGGGCTTACTCTGCCTACTTTGGGAAAGATAGTGGGTTTGCTTAGGCCTCTGATTTCTGCAAAGCACTTCAGCTTATGTGTCAGTGCTTTGCTGAATGGATGCCATAGTGGACCTGCCTAACTTGGGTAAGTGCTACATATCATTGCTGAGAAGACAGTGCTTGCAGATGCAGAGTATTTGTACTTTATTGAGGAAAATCTTGGATTACGGTGTGTCAGATACTCAATTTCATCTTGTTAATAGTCTGTGAGATACTAACCATTTCTTACTGGGTGCTTAATAATTTGTGATTCAAATGTGTTAAAAATATATTGGAGAACTCAAAGTGTCAACACTTGGATGCTAACTCACCAAGGTTTGCTCACAGAACAGCCTAAAGCTGCAATTTGTGGATGGTTTGAGACTTTTGGAACCTCTGTGAGTTACAATACAGCCTTTGATTCACATATTTCTGTTTTGAATTGGGGATGTGGGGGTGGAGAAGAGCGGATAAAATGAAAACAGTCTTTATTATTCTACCTGGTACAACTTGTCTTAGTAGTCACAGATGACAAATTTTGGGTTTTCTTTCATTCTAGGTTCAAAGGATCTTGTGGTAAAAGCACAGGTTTTAGCTGGTGGTAGAGGAAAAGGAACATTTGAAGGTGGCCTCAAAGGAGGAGTGAAAATAGTTTTTTCGTAAGTTGTTTCTAAATTATCTGACCAAGTGGAAAAACTTCAAAGTTTCACATTATGAATTGAACCTATTGCTTATTTTAAAACCAGTGTTTTAATTATTAACCTTAAAATAACAAAAATTAGATAAGATTTTTTTAATGCTGCTTCTGTTTTTCCAGCAGTTTCTTTGTCACATTCTGAGCTTCTTTTATTCTAGTCCAGAAGAAGCAAAAGATATCTCCTCCAAAATGATTGGAAAGAAGTTGTTTACCAAGCAGACAGGAGAAAAGGGCAGGATATGCAATCAAGTATTTATCTGTGAGCGAAGATATCCCAGGAGAGAATACTATTTTGCAATAACAATGGAAAGGTCTTTTCAAGTGAGTAATATTAGAAATAGAAGTAAACTAATTAACTGGTTATAGGTGAATTAAAAAAAAAACCAAAAAAAACCAAACCAAAACTGTTTACTAGTTTCTTGCTGTTGAAAATTGGAAATGCTAAATTTTGTTTCTTAGTATAGTTTCTGACTATATGATTGCCTTGGTGTTTAAATGCTTTAAATATGTAATGCTACAATTTAAATTTAGAGGAGTAATAAATGAGTATTGGTAGCCTCAACTGAAGTTCAGAGTCATTATGACCAAAGGGGAGATGGGTAGCATGAGGGGGTTATACTTACTTTGGTTTTTTGTTTGCACGTACCTACCAGATGCCCATACTAGAGTTTAAAAATACAGCTGTATGCATGCGTGTATATGTAATGCACTATTTAAGAGTGTCAGGGACAACATAAGTTAAAGTCTTTTGGAAGAACCAGTGGTCTGGATAAATCAAATATCCTTTTTCTCCAATGTGTGGAGGTTCTTAGAGGTGCACAAGTGTGTCCCTCAATTTTGAGTGTACAGGTAGCTTTCTCATGCCAGTACTCTTCAGGAACTGGTAAGAATATTTGGGCCTAGAGCTTTCAGGAAGATGAAAGCCACAGTTTCTCCTGCTTTTATGTTCTGTATGTGTGGGTATGTAGTTTTTTAGGCTACATTTCAAACCCACTTACTGAAATGTGTCAGTGTATTTTCTGACAGGCTAGTGTTCCATTATGGAGCATAGAGCCTGAATTGCTAAATAACTTCAGCAAAGCCCGGGTAAAGCAGTTATTTATTGGAACTTCCAATTTATTGGAAGCTCAACAAAAACTGAGTTTGGTCTATCCAGATGCTTAAGAGTTTGCAGAGGCATTCCTCTTGGTAATTAGAGGAGTATCTTTGGCATGAGTATGAAAATTTTCTGTGGAGGAATGAGTAAACTAGTCTTACTGTTCCATTTTTTCATTAGGTGCAAAGTTAGGTCTTAAATATTGTATTTGTTCTTTCTGATAAGAAAGCATTAGTTGTATTGGGTTTTAGTACAATTATGTGACTTGAGCCACCTATATTCTGTTGTACTCTATAATAGAGCAGGGAAGATCTAAATGTTACAGCACGTATACCAGATTTACCACAAGGTGGCATTAAAATACTGTAAATGGTGGGATTTTATAATCTTAAAATTCTGTAAGCAATAAGCAACCATCCTTATGGAAATAAAATTTACTGTAACCAATTTAAGTAAATTAGATAAAGAAGGGAAACATTTTCCTGACTTGTTCCTGCTCTTGTAGAAACAAATAAATCTTATTAGTGTATATTGAGCATAACTGTGGGGATGATTGTCTTTTGGTACGGTTGTGCTTTGTTTTTACTGCTGACTTTATAAGTCATGCTTCTAGATGTGCTAGTAATTGCTGTAACTTGTCTATGATGCTTCTGATGAGGAAAGGCCTTTCAAAAAAAGGAAGTGTGAAGGTTGAATAGGATACAGTGCATATTCCTGATGTTGTCGCAAGTCTCTTCCTTTAAAGGGGAAGAAAGGTCTGTAAAATTGTCAGTTGAAAGTGGAACTTGATGTCAATCAAGTTATTCACCAATAGGGGCAAGACTTCTTATGTTTTAAGCAAAACTGTTGACTTTGGTCAATTCTGTGGAATGATGAGTTATTTTTATAATGTTGGTAGGTTCCTGACTGTTCAGCACATGAATATCCAGAAATGTTCATTGCATCAAACCTTGCTATTAGATGTAGGATACCATTTATATGTTTCCATTTGGAAGGATGGGAGTGGTGTGGCTACTAAGCATTTTTTCTGAACCAGTGTCACACTTCCTGTATTTAATTGTCAGCAGTTAATTAGGCAGTTTAATATTTAAGACTTCTGCTGATATGAAATGCTGCCTTAGGATGCTAGCTGTCATAACCATGCATGGGTGGCGATAAAGGAAGGTAGGCTGGAGTGATAGAAGTGAATATAGGAGAGATAGAGAGGAACTCTTTATCAGGGAGTGTAGCGATAGGATGAGGGGTAATGGTTTTAAACTGAAGGAGGGGAGATTCAGACTGGGTATCAGAAAGACATTCTTCACTGTGAGGGTGGTGAGGCACTGGAACTGGTTGCCCAGGGAAGCTGTGGATGCCCCATCCCTGGAAGTGTTCAAGACCAGGCTGGATGGGGCTTTGAGCAACCTGCTCTAGTGGGAAGTGTCCCTGCCCATGGTAGGGGGGTTGGAACTCGGTGGTCCTTAAGATCCCTTCCAACTCTATTCTATGATTCGGTGATTTTATGTGTTTACTATAAATTGGAGGACTGTTCCCTTGGGGAGAGACCTTTTGGTTCTGTGGTAGTGTGTCCTTGATGCTTCTAAGACGTAGGTATTTTTTAAAAAATAAAATATCTTTGCTGCAAATGTTACCAATTCTGGTTCCTTAATTTCTTTCATTATTGAATTGAGTGCTCTTTTGTCAGAACTCTGTGACTTACTTTCAGTGATGGCTACAGTTGTTGAGCTTTGGGATGCTACTGAACAAGAATAGTTTGCAGTAATTTGTCACTATGTTCTGCAGACCTAGATTTGTCCTTGGAATTGGAGCGTGGTGGAATGTATAAATGAATGCCTGGCATTTGATGTGTGTTTGTGTAGGGGTGAGTGGAGAAGAGGGAGAAGAGAAGGCTGTTCTTTTTCTGATGACAACCTAGAAGAAAAAAATGCATACGATTACTAAGTTGAATATGTCTATCAAAATTTAAAATGTCTGTGTTAATTGCTTTGTTGCTACAGCATATGCAAAAGAAAGTTTTCCTTGTTAAAAGCAATTGAACCCAACATACACCTAAACATTTGGAAAGTATTAAAAGGTTTTATATAGATATATTGAATAGATAGTAACATTTTCCTCAGAGCATACAAGTAAAAAATCCAAATAAAAAAAACTTCCAAATAACAACAAGGTTTTATTGCTGTGAGGTATCTTATGAAAAGAACTAAGTTTCAGTTGTGTGGTATAAAATTACTTATACTTTTCTTTTTTTCTCTTTTTGTTCTAGGGTCCTGTGCTGATAGGCAGTTCTCAGGGTGGTGTTAATATTGAAGATGTCGCTGCAGAGAATCCTGATGCGATAATTAAGGAACCCATTGATATAGTAGAAGGCATAAAAAAGGAGCAAGCTGTTAGGGTAATTGTTAATGTAGAAAAGTACACATTAGCGAGGATGGGAGGGTTGCTTCTAAATTTTGTTAAGTGTGCATGCATTCAACCTGCTGAGGTGTCTTAAACCCTTTTGACATTTTGAAACAGATTTGAACTAGATACTTTGAACTAGATCTTTATGTATTTTCAGGTGACAGTCAGTGTAAATCTAACTTTGCATGGCAGTGTTTTATCTAGCTTTTACATGGCTTTGTAAAGGCATATGATGATGACTTTTTATAAGCTCTTTTTTAGGATAAGTGCAGTGTTTTGTACTGAAAACAATCTTTTCAAACCCAGGAGTTCTTTCTTTTCCAGGAAGACAGGAGAGGTTCAACACCTTCAAATTCAATTGACACTGAAATAATAGCTAAACTGAGACATTCCTAATTTGTAACTAAATCAAACCACATCATCGGTTAACTGACAACCAATCTTTTGCTTTCAGCTTGCCCAAAAAATGGGATTTCCTTCTAATCTGGTGGATGAAGCAGCTGAAAATATGATCAAGTTATATAATCTCTTTCTGAAATACGATGCTACCATGATAGAAATAAATCCTATGGTGGAAGATGCATCAGGCGTTGGTAACATTTTTTTTTCATATTCTTCATGTAACAGCTTGACATTTTTGTAAATGTAAGTTAGTTGTTTTGCACTTCTAAAACTTTAGCTGGATACAGCAAGAGAACTTAGTGTTAACATGGTATGTTGAAAAAGAATTTAATAAAGCATATAAATTTGAGAATCTAAGCATAGTAGATATCTTCTCTTAGTTGTTAAGTAGGATCTTAAGTTTAAATAGCTTCCTTTTTAAATAATTTTTATTTATTTAAAAATAATTTCTTCCATTTTTGAGTGTTTGGCTGTCCAGCATAAAACATTTGTGGAAATTGGGTCTTTTCAAAATTTGTGAGTTGAAACTTGAGCCATCTTACGTATTCAGAGTTGGTACTGAAAAGGTAACTGGAATAGTACCACATTCTAGAAATCTGCCTTTACTAGTTGGGTATCAGAATGACTGATTGAATTTAATGTTTGATGTATTGAAAGACTGTAGGTTTTTAAATGATACCGTGATATTTATCAGGTTTTTAGCATATCCAGTTGCAGAGTAGTTGATTAATATTCAATCACAGCTAATTCACATCTCACCAAAAAATAAATCTGTGGAGAATGTTTATACTTGAACTCAGGTACAGCAGTTTTAAATCTAAGCTGTTTTATCAAAGCTTAAAATTACTCTACTGTTACTGTGGTTTTTTGTTTGTTTTTTAAATAGTACAGCTCAATGAACACTATGGAGCAGTCTCTTCCATCTGTTTCTTGTGCTGTGTCATTTTTATATCATCTGTAGTGAGGGGTAGAAATGAAGTCTTACATTGGTACAGACAGATACTTAGTTCTGATGTAAAGAATATTCTAGGTTCTGTACCTCACCTGCTATATCTAAGTGAAATTTACTTTTGTGTGTATTCTTCTGATGCTTTTTCTTCCCACTCAGATGTTTTTTCATTGTGTTTCTGTGTGATTACATGCATGCACGCACACTGTATATGTAATCTAAAAGCAGAAAACTAAGAGGGATTTGGTAAAAACCAACCAAACAGAAACCTTCTGTAGGAATTAATTGCTAATTACTGAAGCGTAATTTGGCCAGATTATCAAACAGTTTTGTTGTAAGTTTCTTTGTTTTCAGAGTATCTCAAGAAATACAGACATCTTCCCTTTTTGTGCATTTAAATAAACTTAACTAGTTGTGTGGATAAACTGGAGAGAATCTTGTATTTATATGCAGTGTTAAGCGTGTCTTTTCAGTAAACTGTTTCAAGTTTGGACTGTGTGAGCAAGCTGCCAAGTTTGACTTCACATATTTTAACATGTTCATGTAGCAGTTGAGCTACTGGTCTCGTATTAAATGATGGGGTGGTGTTTTTTTTTTTTGTTTTCCTTCCAGTGATGTGTATGGATGCAAAGATAAACTTTGACAGTAATTCTGCCTATCGTCAGAAGAAGATCTTTGATATGCAGGATTGGACACAGGAAGATCAAAGAGACAGGGATGCTGCAAAAGCAGATCTTAACTATATTGGATTGGATGGAAACATAGGCTGTTTAGGTATGTTCTATGTCATGAATTTTAAATGACCTAATGGATTTATAAACTGAATCCCTAAATATTATCTTTATTCTCATATAGTCAATGGTGCTGGTTTAGCTATGGCCACAATGGATATAATTAAACTTCACGGCGGAACTCCAGCAAACTTCCTTGATGTTGGTGGTGGTGCTACAGTGCAGCAAGTGACAGAAGCCTTTAAGCTTATTACCTCTGATAAAAAGGTGAGGGAAGAGTTGGCATATCAAGGCCCTGCACGGTGGTAAAACAGGCTATGATTTGAAAGACAATGCTTAAAACGTGTTTACAAGCCTAGAATTAAAAAGGGAAGAAAATGGAGATGTTGGCTTAATCTTGGTGCAAATGAGGGTGTGAAAACCTGCTGAATTATTTTTTTCCTTTTTTTAGCATAGGTTGTTTGACTGTGTATTGAGCAGGTAGTTCTGTGTTCACCAATTGAAGTTACAGCTGTATTTGAATCTTTCCAGTAATTCTTTGAGTCAGAAACTTTCCCCTCCCCCCAGTGCCTGCTGTTTAAAAAGAAATCAGTATTCAGATAGTGTGGTTTTTTTTTTTAGCTGAGTCTGGTTTGTGCATAGAGTTGTAGAGATTAATTTTCACTGTGCTGTGCACAAACAAGTTTCTAAGGTACTAATTATATGTAGTGTAATATGAAATAACCTTGTAATAAGGCTTGGGAGGGCGTTGATGATTTATCTTATCAAAAGTTTTTTCAGAAGTGTTTGAATATTATTACATTAATAAATTGGTTGAAACCAGAGGAAGAGCTTTACCATCTCAGAATGATGATGCAAGGACTGGATTGATGGTCTACATAGAGGTGCTTATCCCAGTGGGAACTTGATGGCAGTTTGGGACCTTTTAAAAAGAAAGAAAAATATGAAAAAGAGGTAACTGAAAAAGGTGAAATGGTGGGAGTGACTTGCAAGACCTGGTAATGGTGTGCTAGTTGTGCACTGCTTGCTTGTATTTGGAAAGGGACAGAAACAAATAGTGAGTGATGTTTTGGGGAAGTTTGGTCTCTTCCTCGTTGCAGTATTTCTGTTAACAAATGCAGGGTTGGATATACTCACCAAGAGTGCTCTAGAATAATTTGTGGATAAAGGTTGGAAAAGACGTTAAGATCATCAAGTCCAACCATAAACCTAACACTGACAATTCTACCACTAAACCATGTCCAAAAGTGCCACATCTACCCATCTTGTAAATACTTCCAGGGATGGTGACTCAGCTACTTCCCTGGGCAGCTTCTTCCAGTGCTTGACGACCCTTTCAATTAAGAAATCTTTCCTAATATCCAATCTAAACCTCCCCTGGTGCAACTTGAGGCTATTTCCTCTTGTCCTGTCACTTGTTACTTGGGAAAAAAGAAACACTCGCCTCCGTACATCCTCCTTTCAGGTAGTTGTAGAGAGCAATAAAGTCTCCCGGCAGCCTCCTTTTCTCCAGCCTGAACAACCCCAGTTTCCTCTGCTGTTCCTCATAAGGCTTGTTCTTTCTTCACAGTTTTTCAGCAAACTGAGGGAGGGAAAAGTGAGGGACAGAGACACAAAACACCTGAATTATAGAGAGGAGAAGAAACAAGGGAGAAGCTGGGGGTTGTTGATTTGGGACAAGTTCTTGTAATGCTAGTGTCTCTACTGATGCATGGACAGAGGGCCTCCAAACAGACTTCTTAATATGTCCTTCCCTTTGTGCCTTCCTTCAGCTGTTCACTATTTATCAGAGAAGGATGACTGTATCTGGGATTCCTGGTGCTGGAAGTCAAAGAGCAGTACAGCCCACTGGTATCATGGACTGTACTCGGGCTGGCACTCTGGGTTCAGTTCAGGGGTTGTTTGGGACAGCCTTCTGGGAGGTGCCAGTTTTAAGTTGCTTCTGTCCATTAGTAGCAGGAGGAAGAAGAGATGAGCTAGTCTAATTGCAAGATACTGAGAACCAAGCTACTGTTTATTAACCAGTTGCACGTTAATGTTTTGACTTAAGTTTATTCTGTTCTCCAAGGCTGTCTACCATTTTTTGATCCTACTTTATGTCATCTTTCACCACTGACCATGATCTTTTTACCCTTCTTTTCTACTACTTGAGTGGGAAAAGACTTTGCATTTACTTCAGGCTTAGTCCTCCTGAGTAAAACATATTTCACGTATCTTACCTCCAAGCATGCAGCTTTTAAGTAAACTAAACCAGTGTCTTGCGTATGAGTTCTGTAAATTTTTTGTGTTCTTTAGCGTGACTTCTTCAGTATGTGGAGGTACTTGTGTGGGAGGTACCTATGCTGGAGTAATGTTAGAATTGGAAAGATAAACAGTTGACAAATTAAGTTGTTAAATGACTTTACTGAAGTTTCATCTGTTCGATTTGCTTGAAGAAAATCAAACAGCTCTCTTTATTAATCATACTTAGAATATTCTGAAGTAATGTGTAGTGTTGGATTTGTACAGAAAATGGGTGTGTGTCTTTTCAGGTAGCTACACAGAATACCCACTGAGTAAGAGAAATGGCTATTGCGTGCAACTCATGCTGGTTGAAGGACAATGTGGAAGTTTCCTGGGACAGGCATTTTTGCAGTAGGGCTTTCCCGAAGTAACTGTTCTGTTCTATGTGACTTTATAGAACTGTACTTTTGTTGCTGATTGTTCTCTAGAACAGAAATGTTCCCTGTCTTTTGTAGAGTCCCTTATTACAGTTGCGGAACTTGAATTTTCCTTAGGCTGGAAGGCTGAGTGGTGCTTTTATTTGACGTGCCTCTGGCCATTTTTAATGATGAATGTTGTCATTGATTCTGTAGGTACTGGCTATTCTAGTAAATATTTTTGGTGGCATTATGCGATGTGATGTGATAGCCCAAGGCATCGTTATGGCAGTAAAGGATTTGGACCTAAAAATACCTATTGTGGTACGGTTGCAAGGTGAGTGTACTTGTCGGTACTTGTTAAATACATTTCTGTCTGTATTGACAAATTTTCTTGAGTTTAATATATTACATAGCAAGTTGCCTATTAGCTGGGGACTATGAAAAAATAAGACGAACCTTGAATTTAGATGATGAGGATTGGCAAGTTAATAAAAAGAGATTTTCTGCTTTTATAACTACTAAAGCTCTTGTATTATTGGTTTATTCACTAACTTAGTTTTGGAACAGGCTTCTTAGAAAATATGAGAATACTCTGGCAGTAGTAATCTCCCGTTCAGTAAGAGTGGGATTTTATCTGTTTCTTAAGGTACAAGAGTTGATGATGCCAAAGCTCTAATAACAGCTAGTGGCCTCAAGATCCTTGCATGTGATGACTTGGATGAAGCTGCAAAAATGGTAAGAGCTGGTTATGAATATTCTTTGCAGAACATAGTGTCTACTGCAGAATACTGAAAAATTGAAACTCTATTCAATCAGCTAAAGGTAGCATAGGATAAATCATAGTGCCAGTCCTTATCAGGGCCTGAAGCAAATGTTTTACAAATTACTAAGTATGTATTTTCTAAGTACAAGAACTTTGTAGTCAAAAGCTATTATACCCCAGAAATGTTTGTGTTTGGGACTTTTTTCTTGCCCCTCACCCCCTCTGAAAAGCAGGTTTAAAAAAATCCCAACATGTAAACAGCCAGTCACTCCCCTTGGTAGGGGAATAAGAGCTTAGCTTTATTAATTGAAAGAAAATACTTAAATTGAGGTAGCTAAAGAATGCAATGTAACACTTCATTTGACAGAGCACTATATTTCAGTGTGCATGATTAAAACAAAACATAGTTGAATGTCCTGTAGCCTCATAATGTAATTAGATAGTCAGACACCTTGGTTGTTGGGGTTTTTTTGTTTTGCTTTGTTTCCTGGGGTTGAAGCTCTGGATTGCTTGGAGGAAGAGCTTGCTTAGCTTGGTAGTATGGCTCTCTGTCTTAAGGAATAGTATTAAATCCTGCTAGGCTCATCAAGCTTTAGTTAGGTCAATGGTAATTTTCCCTAGCAGTACCTGTGGGTCTTTAAGCTATACATCTTTGTAACGCATCTTCTAAAGCTGCTGCTGAATCTAAAATTCTCAGCTGAATCATGGAGCCATGCAAATGGTGTTAAAATTAGTTTTGTAATCTTAAAACATCTTTATCTTTAGAAGCACTTTTTTAAAAGGGTTATAGTTGTTTTTGTATATTGCCTATAGGTAATTCCTTAAAAAGGTTAATGTAAGATGATGCCATGAGTGGGATAAACAAATGGAGGAGGATAGATTGGACTAATAAGTTGAGCATTTGAAGCAGTGATTATAACCAGTGATGTTAAAAGTTTGTTTGTCTGTTTTTTACCTAAACATTCTGTAAATTATTCTAACTAGTACTTAGGTGCTTTTGAAGTTGGGTAATGTGTAGCAACAGTGACGATTAAAATGTTTGATCTGGAAAAAATCAGAGGGCATCCAGTGGATTTTCTATCGGGGGAAAACAGTTCTGAAGCTTTTTTTGTGTGTGTAAAGAACCACTTAGTTATAATATTTGATTATTAATATTCCCTCTCTTCCCCCTCCCCCCACTTAAGATTTTGCTGATGATTCCCTGGCATTATTTGGTTGAAAAAGACTGGTCCAGCTCATTCAAGTTAGGATTGTTTTGATATTAAGTCTCTTATTTTCTGTTTTTTCAGGTGGTGAAACTCTCTGAAATAGTAAACTTAGCAAAACAAGCTCAGGTGGATGTTAAATTTCAGTTGCCAATTTGATCTGAGAAATGCCATGCCAGTGTCTAACATGTTCTCTGAAATACTGTGTTCTGTGGAATATTTTTCATATTTTTTTTGTGTGGAGGTTTTGATTGTTTGACAGGCGCACAAACTGAAGTACCTGGTCTTCAATGTTAACATTGAGAATGGTCAGAGTTCTTGTAAAAGCGTGTATTGCTGATCTTTAGTCCTTCTTAGTTGTTGTTCTCAAGCCTCCAGCTTTTGCTACAGAATGTCACTCGCAATATACTTCTGCGTTGTCCAAAGTAAAGCTTCTGGTTGAAAAATAATTATTCTGAATAAATTCTGAAGTTCCTTTACTTGTAAATTTGTATTAGCCTTGGTTAAAAGCAAATATGAATAGATTATCTAGTTGTCCATGTGGAGAAATGTATTGAAACGGTGTTTTATATTGGAGACAGTTGTACTTAGCAGTATAATGGACATGAGCAAACCAATCATTATTTATGAACAGGTGCATTTGAACTTGATCAGAAACATTTTTATAGAAGTGCTTCACTGAAGTGGCTGGTAACTCTTCTGGACAACGTGTTTAATCACTACAAAATATACTGTAGCACTTAGATTTTCACGATCTCCAGTCCTTACAAAAAAGGCATCATGTAGTTTTATATATGAACAAGCATTTACCAAACTTCAAGGAGACAGAATACATAAAGAAGTAAAATGTCTATTGTACATTGCCATTAAAATTGTACATTAATAAAATGTCTCTCCAAATTTCTACTGTCTTTTTCTTTGTATGTCACCATTTTGATACGGTTTAATCCATGAGTATATGCAATGTAATCTAAAATAGCAAGCTAAAAGCTTTTTAGAGTGAATTTACAGTAGCACATATGTTAATTTTTTTTTTTCCTTCCTTGAATTGCATTGCATGATTAAAAACCTGTGAACTCATGCTGTGTTGAAAAGCTTGGACAGATATCATATGTATAACATCTTACTAAAGTGGCCACAACTGATCTCTGCACAAACAAGTATGCAGGAAAATGTTGCTTTTTAGGGAAACATTGTTTCTGCTAACAAATCAGTATTAACCATTAATTTTTGTCACTTCACAATACTGTTGATTTTGTCATTACATAGAACTTGGATAATGATCCGTTTACCACTTAGTTTCCAAATTATGTTAAATTGTCATAACTCATGTTTTGTTTGTATTTTGTAGGGATTTTTTTTAAAATGTTATTTTCATGGCTAATGATAGCATAGTTTTATCAGGAAATAATGAAGACTTCCCATTTTGAAATCCCACCACAGAAAATCATATAATCATGAACTAAGGGGCTTAAAAGGTTTGTATGAAAAGTGGGTAAACTTACAGTCAATCACACATGATTTTGAGGTAGGTAGGGTGATAAATGAAGAAACTACACTTGTGTGGTATATTTCAGTAGTTTTTTGGCAGCACTAAAGAAAATCAGCAGAAATTAAACTCACTCTGAATTGAAACTGGATTATTTTCAATCCTAGTTGGTCTCTCATGACTGACTACTATGGGCTGTTGATCCAGCATGCTAAATTGGGCTTGTGGGTATGCCTGGAATTGCTTTTATTCAATGGCCTTGAATGGATTTGCAGAGATAAATAGTTTGAATAGACTTGTTAAGCATTGAATAATTTAGATAATATAATTCATTTCTAGCATGGGGGTTTGCTTCTAGCCTTATTTTTTTACTTTTAAAATGGAATGATAAAGTTCCAGGAAGTATTTTTTTTTTTTACATAGCTAAACATACTAGCCTAATTCTTTCTAAATTGGAGGGAGGAACAATAAGACAAAAGCGACTTGATGTTGCAAAAAATTACAAATGCAAGTGGTCTTTTGGTGCAAATGCTGGACTAGAATGGAGGCAAAACTGGATCCTGCTGTTAGTCCGGGATTTCCTTCTACCCTGTTTGAGCTGCTAAATGTAGTTGAGTAGGGGAGAGGGTGCCAAGGCAAAGTCATTTCTGTCTGAAGGGAATGTGAAATACCAACGTTCTCAGTACTATATTCACAAGTAACAGACTTGACACACAGCAGTGTTTTGCCATTAAGGTAATTCTAAAGCCCATAGTATTCCTTTAAGGAAGGACAAAGAATAGGTGTGGGGTAGGAAGGTGACTCTATACAATTTCCTGACCAGAGCTTTCAGAATGTACCAAATCACCCTTAATGCTAAAATAACAATCTGTAGAGTGGAAGATAGTTGCTTTTAATTTATTTCAGCAATGCTTATATCTTTGTAATCCAAATATTTCCTAATTGGGAAGAATTGAATTTCCCTTTGGAAACAGCAGTGTGTAAGGGGGGGAATACGGTGTCACAGATAGGGAGGGAGACATGGGGGAAGTGTGAACAGGAACATGAAGGACCATGATGAGGATGGCATATATAGGGGGCAGGAATGCCCTTTTCCTAAGAGTGGAGCCTGGAAGTATTATTTCTAATTGTTCTGCTTGATAAAGAAATAGAATTAGTGATTGGCTGAATTGTGTTAGGTGTCTTGAAGCTCAAGTAGGCATTTGGAGATTGCTTTATTTAACAGGGTACTAGGGCGCTATAGGATCTATTATGTGTATGTTTTAATTGTTCTTCAGATTGTTTTGCCTAGATCAAAGTATGTTACAACCAAGGAACGTTACTCCATTTGGTGTGTAGTTGGTAATTTAAAAGTCCAAAGCGGATGTAGGAATGATCTGAAGTTACTTAAAGCCTTATAAACAACCTCCTTATCTGTATTGCAGTATTAATGATCAAAGATGTGTAAGAATGGAAACTTACTAAAATTGTCTATACAACCAAAAGCAAAATTTCTAACAAAGTAAACACAACATGAAAAATGTGTAAACAACTTCTTACAGATAAGAGCTTCAAGGGAGCAGGAATTTTAATGGCAATACAAAGAGTTTATACTAGATGACTTGCTGCCTTTTGATGTGTTTCTTATCAATGCAGAGTTTTGTAACTGTTACGTGGTATCGTAAAAGCAAATGCCTTTTTGTAAGAATAGTGTAACCACTACTAACCTTCAAATTCAGAAATCAGCTGTTCTTGGGTTCCACAGCTACTTCAAGCATTAGACTTGTGGCGTGTTGTGGCCAACATGCTCGAAGGCAGCTCTGGTGGACATCAAAAGTGAATCTGATTCCAGAAATATTCAAAAATATTGTCTTATGAATTTTTCTTTTTTTTTTTTTAACATGTTACCTACTGAACCAGTTTCTAGTTCATGCATTAGACCACTTTCTACTGTGATTCTTCAGTTCTTCAATGAAGTAATTGACCCTCATGGAAAAAACAGACAATAGGATTCTAAGTAGTATTAATATAGATACTTTTGGTGGACATATTCAGATTGGAATGCATATAAATTTGTATGATAGAATTACAATATTGAACAGTTTGAAAGAAAAGTGAAAAAATGAAGCTCTGAAGGAGCTGGGAATAAAACTGTTTCAAATTACTAGTAGATCTAATGTATTTAATGTGGGGGAGGCCCATATAGTAGCCCCTTGAAGAACTCTGCAGCAAGGGAAAAACCTGGTTTCATGAAGGTGAAACTGCTAAACTTCCAGGGGCTTTTTACCTCACACAGATGAAAGAGTAGCTTTCAGTAGTTGGTTTTAGTGGAGGCTTAATTGCAAGCTAATAGTACTATTTTAAAACAAATATTTAAATTCAAATATCAAGCTGATAGGGACAAAAGAGAAGGTGTATGTGGGATGTACTTGAAGCAATAGCTGAGCTTTGAGCTGTGCAGGGACTGTAGCAGAAGGCAATTGCCACTGTTTTGTAGTGGGGTGTCTTAATCACACCCTTGGAATAATTATGAACCCTTCCCAGACCAACAATTGGACTGGGATCTAACAGGAACCCAAAGCCTTGGTGTACCGAAGCTTGCTTCTAAATCTGATGTCAGTCTTCCCTGATTAATGTCTTTGCCTGACAGACACTATCACCGCAGGTGGTATCTTTAATAACTGCTATATCCTGATCATGGGAAGCTGCAGTGTAAGAAAACTTCTGTACCGGCCAGTGTTTTATAAAAGATGTGTTGTACGGTTTTCATCTTGTGAAAAGAAGTAGGGAAGAAGAAAAAAAAAAGTTCAGCTTGACCTCCCTGGTGAACAGAGACTGAGACCAAGGGAAAGGAGGAGACATCAGCTCTCTGTTCTTCCCAGCAAGTTATCTGGCAGTGGGTTGAAGTACCAAGCACCTGAGGAAGAAAGAGAAGCAGAGTTTTTTTTTATTACCAGATTTAATTTGAAGCTTTGCTATTCTAGCCTGTCCGGACAGACATTGGCAGCCCTGCTGATTTGCTGCAAAACTTTTAATATGAACTGTAAATACTGCCGAAATTAAGTTACTGCTGTTCTACATGACAGGGACTGACTGAATGGGTCAGGTAAAAAGTGTTCTCCTAGTAGGGGACGTCTGGGAAAGGGATTAGGTCTGGATAAGCGATAACAATGCCTCACAAATACACTCTGCCAGGCACCAGTAATTTGGGATTCGGAGTATTGGGAGTCAAAGGCAGATACAACTGAAGCTAAACTATTCAAAACTGGCAGTGGCTGCATCCTGGAGTTCCCATTCTGCAGGTGGGCTTTAGCACATCAAGTGCATTTATTTTCATTTGAGGTGAATAGCTGAAACACCCTACAAACTAAACTACTTTTTTTTTTTCCTGTCAATTGAAATAATCAGTTTTGTAAGATGGTATGTCATAATTAAGCAATCCTTAAAACGTAATGAAAGATTTTCTTCAAGTGTGTGTTAAAGTGCAAGAAACCTAATGAAGGGCTTATACAGACAGGTGTTCAGCTGCTTGGTTTGTGGTCTTTTTTCTTCTTCCATCTACAACTAGTGGCAGGGAATGATGAGGCAGTCAGGAGTTCTTTCCCACGCAGAACAAAGAATAGAGGAGTAAAGTCACTTGGGTGTGGTGGACAATATGAGACCAGTAAACATTTTTGCTCACAAAAATAAAATTGAAAAGGCAGACCTTACTGAGAATTGATTTATTGACAAAGAGGGTTTGTGTAATTATTTTTTATTTTACCTGACTCCAAATTTCATGTGTTAAAACACAAGAACCTCTAGAGATGTCTACAGATGGTGTGTGATGGGGATAGTTTATTCCTAATACATAACTGTGGTCTTTTGTGTCCCCAGGGCAGATAATTTCTGGAATGCTGTCTTTGGTTTCACAGGCAGTAATTAGATTCTTGGTTCTAGGAAAGCAGAAATTCAGAAGTGCAGGAAAAGAGCCCGGGGTGCTGTGTATTAGACTTTCCACCATTTCTGGTAACTCAATTTCCTTAAGGGAAATTCATTAAAATGTGTGGGAGTTTGTGTTTTGCTTTGGTTTGGATGTTTCCCTCTCTTTCACTTTCTTCTGAAGTAGTATGATGCTCTGGTCTCCATCTGCACTGAAGTTCAAAAATGCTGTGAGGGGCCTTATCTGCGTTCCCGTTTCCTATGGTTTCTGTCTCCTGCTGCAGCTTCTGCTGCTGCTTGAAATCTTTAACAGTCTGTCCTTTCCTTCACAGTGATGGCTGATTCCTGCAAATGTTGACAGGCAATACGTGGAGGGAAAAGAGAAAGGACCTGAATGCGCCAGCAATGTGTCCTTGTTGCCAAAAGGGCCAATGGGATCCTGGGCTGCCTAGGGAAGAGTGTGGCCAGTATATTGAAAGAGGTCTACTCTGCACTGGTGAGGCCACAACTGGAATACTGCATCCAGTTCTGGGCTCCCCAGTTCAAGAGGGACAGGGAACTACTGGAGAGAGTCCAATGTAGGGCAATGAAGATGATTAAGGGATTGGAGCACCTCCCTTACGAGGAAAGGCTCAAGGAGCTGGGACTCTTTAGCCTGGAGAAGACAAGACTGAAGGGAGACCTTACCTATGTTTACAAATACCTAAAGGGTGGGTCGAAGGATGATGGAGATAGACTCTTTTGAGTGGTTCCCAGTGACAGGATGAGGCCAACGGGCTCAAGCTGGAACATAGGAAGTTCCACTCAAATATGAGGAAAAACTTCTTTACAGTGCGGGTGACAGAGCACTGGAACAGGCTGCCCAGGGAGATTGTGGAGTCCCCTTCTCTGGAGATCTTCAAGACCCACCTGGATGCAGTCCTGAGTGATGTGCTCTGGGCAATACTGCTTTAGCAGGGGAGTTGGACTGATGTTTCCTTTCCTCTGGGGGCAATTGTGGCCACATCCTCTTATCAGACAGGGTCCAGGAAACACCAAATCAGTTAGAGCAAATCCTTTTCAAAGAAAATGGATGTAGAGCAGCTCCTGTGCTTGATGGTCTTGGAAAGAAGCAAATGCTGGTACAGCACAGTTCTCTGTCAAACCCTTTCCCTGACAGCTTGATAACACTCTTCTTTAAAGAAAACAAAAATATCACCCCTGTTCCCCTGTGCTGCATTCAAAAAACAGGCTTTTTCACTACGTATTACTGTTTTCTGGTGTTAGCTCCTTGCATGTAGAAGAAAAATTTCCTTACCAGAAGGATTATCAAGAACTGGAACTGGCTTCTCAGGGAAGTGATTGAGTTGACATCCCTGGATGCATTTAAGAGACATGTAGATGTGATGATTAGGAGCATGGTTTACTGGTGGACTTGGTAGTCTTAGGTTTATGGTTGGACTCTGTTACCTTAAGGGTCTTTTCCAACCTAAATGATTTTATGATTCATGTTCCTGAGGCTGAGAAGCCTCCTGATGAAACTGCATGCTGGACTAGCTTTCTTTTCCTGGACTGGCATCTCTGGAGACAGCTTGATCTCCATGGTTATGTCTATGCTCATAATTAAAAGCCAGGGGTAGGTTTGCATTGACCGTTCTTTGGGCTACCTTCCTCCAGGACAGGTATTGGCTCGGGAGAAGTTGGTTGGAGCAGTCCAAACCAGAAAGACAGTGATCTAAAAAGTAAGCAGGGTGGGCAAAGCGGGGTCCTCAGCCTGATTTGGATTAGCAGAGCAGATGTATGTTAGATCTTGCTTTTCCCCTGAAGCACATCCGTCCTTGTTCGAAAATGCTTCCTTGCCCATTGCTTCCCTCAAATATTCAGCCTCTTTGACAGCAGAAATTAAATTCCTTCAAGTCCTCTGAGACTGCTACTTTCAAAACCACAATCTGCAGTCTAATTACAGAGGATTTAAAGGCGGAGGGAAACGTTTTCATGTAAAAAGAAAATAAGGCAGAAACAATGGAGGGGAGCGGGCTGGAGCTAGAGCTGGATGACCCTGGGGTTTTAGCTGCGTCATGTTTGGGTTGCATTATCCAAATGTTTTACCTGCAGCCTTTCCTGCTTTCCCAGCTCACGTTGCTCTGCTGTCCTTCACTGTGGGAAGCTGTGACCTTGGTCAGAAGGCTGTTGGCTCTGCCTGAGCCCTCTGCCTCTACTTGCCAGCTCCCCCTGGGCAGGTAGCCCTCCTGCAGCAGGGCTGCTGGGCTCAGGTTTCCCTCCTTCAAGTGGTGCGTGTGACAGCAGAGCGTGGGCATGTTGCACGTGAGCACGAGCAGGGAGAACACAACGTCATTTTCCGTCAGCTAACAGTCCAAGAGCCAAGAGGTTTGCCTCCCCTTTTATACAGCCTGTATTGGATTGTCCTGTATTATCCCTTTGCTGTCTTGTTGGTTCATGTACTTCACACAGGCTACACGTCTACCCAACTCACGTTGCTCTGAAAAGTGCGAGTTGGGTGGCAGTATCCTGGTTTTGTTAGCCTGTAATTACACAACTTCACTAGTGTTAACACAGCTTCTCATGCCAGATCTAGTATGATGCAGATCATGCAAATCTGCGTTTTTCTGCCTTTAAGCATTCTCACTGGTTGACATCCACATTGAAGGAGTTAAATTGGCCCAGACCTGATGGAGTGGTGTGGATTTGTGTTTAACACTCAGAAGTACCTTACAATTACCTCACCCATTAGATTAATGCACAGACACAACTTTATTTGAGGCTCTTACCTATTTTCACAGTTCCTTTTCCTCCACCTTCAACACCTTTTCATGTCCTCTTTTAATTTGGACAAGTCCATATTTCACTGTTCAGAGGAATTTTAACCATTTCAAGAGGGGCAGGGGATGCAGGGCTTGGCGGTGGCTGGTTAGAAGCCAGCCAAGACAGCCAGCCAAGTCTGGATCTTTTTGGTGGCCTCAGGTGATACCTCCTGCCCCAAGCATGAGCTAGCACCAGGTGTATCACAGTGGTTCCTTGGAATAAGTTGAACTGCCTTGTTTTTCATCTGTGTGCAGCCCAGAAAGTTAACAAAGTATTTGGCAGATGGAAAATGGTTTTGACAGTACTGGTCTGTGCCATCCACCCACATCTGTTTGCAGCACCAGTCTGCTGGGAAGGTGGCCATCCTGTGGGTCCTGCATGCTGGGGTCCCAAGGCTCCTGCACATGAAGGTCCCACATGCCCTGCAGCCGAGCAGTGTTGTGGCTGTGTGCTGATCTCCTGGGCACCTGCAGGAATCGGAAGCTTATCCTGAAGGAGTGGAGTAGGCTGCAAAGGGAGTCTCTGGCCCCAAGACTGGAGTTGAGATGAGATGATGCCAAGCTACTCAAAACACAACGCTGCCCAGATGAATTTTTAATCTGTTAGCAAATATAAGTGTTCAAACTGATAAAGCCCTGAAGCAATGAAGTTTTGGCACTTGCCACCTTCTTTGCATTTTTTTGTCTTGTTCAAATATCCAAAACCCTGACTGAATTCAGGACTGAGCCTCTGGTCACATTCTAAAGTCAGATTTTGGTTAGCAACTGCCTTTTCTTGGTATTATACATTTGTCTTGTGCACAGAAACATGAATCTGCACATGGACCTGCAAATGGAGCATCTTTGGGAGTGCTAATGCAAATAAACCAAATGCCTCAAGTTCACTTGTCCCCTTGTTTGTGGTATCTGAACAGCACTCAAGTGCAGCACGCAACGAGGCTCGCTCCAGGAAAACTCCTCTATAGCCCACCTAAACCTCTGTGTCCATGTACACACCAGCCAATGAAATGTGCATGGGACCTCTCTCCAGCTCTGAGGCTGAATGATGTGGGGTGGCCTGTGCCCATGCTCTTTGACCTTCTTACCCTCCAAACTGGAGGGGACAAAGACAAGACCATGCCTGACCAAATGATGCCTTCTGCAATGAAGCGATTAAATTACTAGCTCAGAGGGGAGAAGGGTGTATATTGTTTATCATGACTTTAGCAAGGCTTTTGATGCTGTTTCCCCAACATCCTCATAGAGAAAGGGGTGAAGTGCAGGCTAGATAAAGGAACAGTGAGATGGCTCCAAAACTGGCTGAACAGCCGAGCACAAGGGGTTGTGGTCAGCAGCACAAAGTCCAGCTGGAGGCCAATCACTAGCAGTATACCCCAGGGATCCGTACTGGGGCCATCACTGTTTAACATTTTCATTAATGACCTGGATGGCAGAATGCACTCCTTGCTGAAGACACAAAGCTGGGAGCAGCGTTTGATAGACCAGATGGTTGTGCTGCCATCCACAAAGACCTCAACAGGCCAAAGAAATGGCTGAGAGGAACCTCATGACGTTCAGTGGTGGGAAATGCAAAGTCCTCCACCTGGGGAGGAACATGTCCTTTCACCAGTACACACTGGGGGAAGACTGACTGGAAAGCAGCTCTGCAGAAAAGGCCCTGGGTCTCTTGTTGGACAACAAATTGGCCATGACCCAGCACTGTGCCCTTGGGGCAAAGACGACCAAGAACCTCGGGCTGCATTAGGCAGAGGATCACCAGCAGGTCGAGGGAGATGATGCTTCCCCACTTCAGCACTGGTGAGACACATCTGGAGTGCTGGGTCTAGTGCTGGTCTCCCCAGTATAAGAGAGACATGGGCTTACTATAGTGATTCTAGTGCAGGTCCTGGAAGATGATGAAGAGGCTGGAGCATCTCTCATTTAAGCAGAAGCTTGGGGAGCTGGGACTGTTCATCCTGGAGCAGAGAAGGCTCAGGGGATCTTATCCATGTGGGTGAATGACTGATGGGAGGGGTAAAGAAGATGGAGCTAGGCTCTTCTTGGCGCCTAGGGACGGGACAAGAGGCAATGGGCACAAACTGAAACACAGCAAATTCTGTTTAAACGTGACTTTTTTACTGTGTGAGTGGTCAAACACTGGCACAGGTTGCCCTGAGAGGTTGTGGAGTCTCCAGCTTTGGAGGTATTCAAAACCTGCCAGGACATGGCCCTGAGCAACCTCTTGGGTTGTTGGGTGAAAGGAGTCTTTGTGAAAAAGTTATTGGCATGCTGGCAAATTCAGCTTGAAAATAAGAATGCTTTTCCAATGAGACAAATGGCTCTCTCTTTGTTTTTTTAGCATTGTTTATTATTTGTCATATTATATTGTCCAGTACTTCCTACTGGACACCAACAAAGGTTAGCTTGAAGTATGGGATTCTCACACCAGTGATATCTGTAATGTCACTTTTCACAGAATGAAAACTTCCACAAATGAGACACAGAAACATCACTTGCAATGAAACAATTATTTAAAACATATTCTTAGTGGGTTTTTTGTTTTTTTTTTCCCTACTTAAGGACCTACTCTCCTTGTCCAAGCTTCCAGATTTTTGGATGAGCATTTTCCCCATTTTTATTGCACTTAAACAGGAGGGAGGGAAAGGCTGCAGCTTGTATGGTGGTTGCTCTCCTGAGCTATGTTTTTGATTCATGTTCCAGCTGCTGGGTCATAAGGAGCAGTTTGAATGGCAGAACAGACAGAGGGATTCCCAAGGGAGGTGTCAGCTCTACGTTTCCGTCAGGTGAGGGACTGAATGGGGCACTTGAGGGAGCTATTCACCTTCCCATGGAAGCGGTGAAGAGAAGGAATATCCATCAGTCTCTGGAAAAAAGGAATTAAATGAAAATAATAAAGTTTTAAAAGAAGTGGCAATCATTTGTTTTAAGGAAAACCAGTGCTACTATAACTCTACAAATAGAAACAGCTGAAATACATACAGCAAAGCTGTGCAATGGGTAGATCTTTTCTTGCTTATGCTGGAATTGAACACTGGAGCGAGCCTAAATGTTACTGAGTTAAAATGTATTCATTATAGATTTTAAAAGTCTGCTTCCAAGATGTGAGGGCTTTTTGCACAGACCTGTAGTGCATATCTAGCTACCTATACCTGGAAGTAGATGCAATATTGGGAGGAGGAAGAGACAAAAAGCCAATTTCAGTTGTGGGAGGCCAGTGTCCAGTTCTCTTGGTAATCAGAGGGCAAAATTGAACTTGACCAAGTGGAGCAACAGCCTCACTTCAGGTTTTCCAAAGGTACCTGAGATCTCCTAAATCAGGCCCCTGTCCTAGGTCTACGCTTAAGAGAAGCCCATCTCTATGGATGATATGAGAGACTGTCAGCATTAGGCTTAGCAAACACCTGCTTTTGATTTCAGAGGTCATAGTGCCTGACAGCTTATTTGGGGAGCTAAGTATCTTGAATAGGCAGACCCTTTGCTCTTTCTTGGTTTTGCTGCGAACGCCACCCAATAACTGAAGAAAAGTCTGGTACTTACTGGGAGTGGGAAACACCAGACACCAGGAGCAGAGGTTAAGCCCTGCAGATCTAGCCAGGCAGAGATGGAATGTGGTGCCCTTGAATGACCTCAGGAGCTTTGCATGAACACCCTCAAAATGCTAGTCCCTCCGCTGGTGGAAAATGAATGAAATTCCCCCAGAGTCAAGCCAGGTTCTAGTCAAAGCAAATAAAAGGACCTAGTTAATGGGCCTAAACTAGACAAGTCTGTCATACAGGTTTATATAGACAAGTTAGGAAAACAAAAGAAAACTACATTTTACTGATTTATTCTAAGATCATGTCTCCTCCTTACTCTGCACTTGGCCAAGCTTGCTTGCCCAGCTCATGCTTTGTATTCTGAGACTGATCATAGAATCATAGAATCATATGGGGTTGGAAGGGACCTCTGGAGATCATCTAGTCCAACCCCACAAACAGAGTGGGTCTACGTAGAGCACGTTGCACAGGAACTTGTCCAGGCAGGTTTTGAATGCCTCCAGAGAAGGAGACTCCACCACCTCTCTGGGCAGCCTGTTCCAGTGCTCTGCCACTCTTCCAGGAAAGAAGTTCCTCCTCACATTTAGGTGGAACTCCTTATACTCAAGTTTGTGACCATTTCCTCTAGTCCTGTTACTGGGCACCACTGAGAAAAGACCAGCCCCGTCCTCCTGATACCCTCCCTTTAAGTATTTGTATGCATTGATCATACCTAGATTCTGGGGAAAAATAAATTTTCAAACATGTGAGATCAGATTCCTATATGGTTAAGCAGATTAATTTTAATCCATCACCTTTCATCTTTTCTAATTTCCTAGAACTCCTACTATTCTCCTCACCACCAGTTTTGTCCGTTCACAAAGTGCCAGTTCATCTTATAAAGGTTTTTCTAAAGATCTGTGTTGAAGCCTTGCTGCGCCATTGTGCACATCTGTTCCTGACCACACTACAGGAGGTCTTTATCTATGAATAGTGCAGTGAAATACTACACGGTATGAGGTTAGGACTGTCAGGCTGTGTGCTCCTTCGGGTTTTCTTTCAGTGCAGACAGGCAATAGCTGAATAACATGGTTCAAAGAGCTATGGCTCTTCCATTCCAAGGGGACTGTGGATTCCAGTCCAAAAGATCTAGTGCAAAACTAAATTATGGGCACAATAACCAAATATGCGCTCTGGAAAGAGGCAGTGGGAATGTAACTTCCCTTGGAGAAAGGAAGGAAATTAATGAAAACTGAAACCATGGCACAGAAACAGCACTATTAAGAGGGAAGGCGTAAGGAAGGAATAATTGCAGCTATTGCTGCAACAGAACACATGGGAGAAAAAGAGATCAAATGAGCATATCGGGTGCTTCCTTGCTTAATTTCTACCTTTATTAAAGATTATTATGATATTGGAGTGGGTAGACCATCAAGGAAAAGCTGCTGCTGGATGACAATGTTGGGGTTCAAACTTAGTGTCTTGCCTGGTGCAATGTGCAGATATTCAATGAAACCAGCAAAGCCTTCATTTCTTTCTAAATCCCTCTGCTCACAGAAAGAAGGGGCCAGGTATCTCAGTTTCTGTGGACAAGCACCCACCCAAACACCTCAGGATTGCTGTATCTGCCTATGAGCCTTGAGAATTTCTGGTATGTGAACCTTCATCCACTCGTCTGAGTTTTTCTAGGTTTGAAAGCAAGAGAAAAAAAAATCATTTAGTAGTACTATAAATATTCTGATGCCTTACTATTAAAAGAGAAGTATTATGAAAGACAGCATACACACCCAGCACGGTCTCTGGGTCAGTGCTGGACCTTCTGGGGAAGAGGTGGCTGTGGGAAAGGGTTCCCAACATCTGTGGTGGGTGAGGCTGGAAAAGGAGGAGAAACGCTGCAGTTGCTATGGTTTGCTTTTCCACAACTGGCTGCCTGTACATTTGGGAAGCTGAGACTGCTGCCACTGCAGTCAAGGACACAGTGGAGACCCTTTCATATACCCTGTTCAAGCTGCAAAGAGGGGCTCTTGCAATACTATTCTTCTATCTTCACTCTACTTGCTCCACGGGAGCTAGAGCTCCCAGATTATGGGCCATTTTGTCTGGGGAAAAGTGCAAAGGTGCTGTGGATAGTCCAGCAGGGTTGGATGGTTTTAGGGGTAAGGCTGCATCAGATGTTGGGTTTGCCAAAGCTGGAGAAAGGCTTTTTCCCCCAATACATGTCCATGTGAGTGCTTACGCATGGAGACTTCTGGATCCAGGAAAAGAAGACATCATGTTCACCTCTATTCTTCATCTTTTTCTCCCTTTCTTCCCTCCTTTACCTTCTTCTCCCTATCTGCCCCCCATTCATATTCAGCGAAGTCATTGCATTTACAATATTATTTTACTGACAGCTGGAAATAATGTTTAAAATCTTCATTTAAAAAAACCAAACAGCATGAGCTCACCACCCAGGATTGTTAAGGGATTGCTTCTTTATTTCCTTTTAAAGCAGAGTCTTTTCTAGTTCTCAGCCACTTCATGAATTTTTATCTTCTCTACTGGCATCCCTGTAGCCTGAAGGTTGATAGACCTTGCCAACATGCTTCAAGACAGAAGCCTGGGGAGCATCTTTAGCATCAAAAAATAAAAGTTCTTATGGCTGTTTGAAGAAAGGTGCGAAAAGCAGACTTTCGTAGTGTGATATTCAAGTGCTGCAGTGCCCAGAACAGAGCTGCTGTCTCCAGGAGGGGAATTCACAAGGCTGAGTGACATCCAACCAGTGAAGAAGGGAGAGGCGGGTGCCTCCAAGCAGGATTAGCATCCTTCATCAGACTGAGTGGGGAAATGAGAGAGAACAAAGGGTATTCCTGAAATAACTGTCTATTTGCTACCCTGGTATTTATACCCACTCCTTGATATGCATCAGTTGGGGCCTTCTCCTCTTTTCTTTAGAAGAAAGTATGTGAAAAAAGACTGAATTCTTTTTAGTAACTTATTAGGTTTCTTGCTTAGGAAATAAGAGACTTGATTTCTAAGTCCTCTTTAACCTGATAAGGGGCTTGAACTTATGTTGCCCCTTTCTAATTTTTGCTCAAACTTGCAGACAACAATAACTAAAACAAATAAAAATAATCCACTCAAGGCTAGTCATTTATCCCATGGAAAAGACTGTCTCCAAAGGCTGCATTATGATAATGCTGCAACTATGAAGAGGTTTCAGGAGATGAAAACCATGATAGCAGGAGACAGACCCAGCAAGCCAGGAAGTACCTTCAAGAGATCTCCCTTGTTCTGTGTTCTCAGCCAAGTTCATAGAAGTTCAGACTTTCCTCAACATCTGCTTCCATCAGAGTGTTTAACCCAAAACCTGAGGGTTCTCAGGGGATAGGACAGGATGACTAAGCCACAGAATATGGTACAGGGTATGGTGCTGGAATGAGGGCTTGGCTCAGGAGCTGCTGTGTGTCTGAGCAGGAGCTTCTGCCTTGCATGACTGCAAGCTGGACCTTTGCACAGAAGGAAGATACTGCTGCCAGCTGCTTGGAGGCATTGACCCTGATGCAAGTACCTGCTGGTGTCAGGAAGCAGCTGGAGCTGGGAGGTTGTCCTTCATTCGCATCTCCTGTGTCCTTTGATGATTGCTCAGGTTTCAAGGCTTCCATGTATGGAACAGCTCTTGTCTTCCCCAAGTACTGAGCTCCCTTTGAGCAGGGAGATCCAGCCAACTTCCCATGGCAATAATATTTGCCTGAAAAGCAAACCTGGTGGTGGGTAATCCAAGGAAGTGGTGGCAGAGCATGTAGCCATACGCTGGCCTGCTTTGAGCACTTAGACAGACAGAAAATTTGCCATTGAAAGGTAAGATGAATGTAGCTAATGACATAGTGATGTAGTGCCCAGGCCTTCTTAGCGTCTTGTGCTGTGAATTTCCATGACCGTGCCTTCAAAACAGAGACATATTGCCCAATGACAACTCAAAAGGATTATAAGACCATGTTCAGTTCTCAGCATGCTGTGTGGGTTCCCTGACCCCTTACTCAGAGTGATATTTTTCGTTTACTGGCCATGTAGCGTGGCTGGATTTACAGCGTGTGGCTTCAGATACCAACCCTGCCAAAGCATGCAATCAGTGTGGAGTGGTCAGAAAAGCCACATCACATGGCTAGAAAGCAGGTATTTTGCTTTGAACAGAGCTCCTGGCAGTACAGGTGGCTCATTGAAGGACCCGAGCACTCTCAGCTTCTGCGTGCTCATCCTCCCCTGGCATGACTTTGTTGTGAGGGAGATCTGCACCTTCTGCATCCAGCCTGGAGATGAGGCTCTTGCAACAGCAACTGCTTTGCCTCTTTGCACTGTTGTCTGAGTGCTGTCCTCAGGAGAAAATTCCAAATGGAGACAGCTCATGGTCATGAATTATACAATTCCCTACTTTCACATTAGGACTCCACAGCAGCCATGGAAATCCAAGGCTGACAGTTCAGAGCAACCCTCCTGTGTCTCTTTTGTTGCAAACACGGGAAGAGAGGAAACGTTATGTACTCCAGCGGGCTGTTGAGCTGAATAAATAGATGCTTTTAGATGCAAAGTTCACACAATGGCATTTGAGGATGCTATTTAGTAATTAATTCTGTGAATAAGGCATCACTGAAAGCATTCAGACGTCTACATAGTAGCTCCGGATGAGGGCCTTGAGAGAGACTTGCAGCAATAATCATAAATGTCAGCACTGTTTTGAGGGGGCAGGCAGTGAATGAGTGCCCATTGATAAGCTCTGGTTTAGTTTTTGTAATGTTTTCCTTGTTTGTTTGGGTTGCCAGGCTGAAGTTCAAGAATCAATCAGCAGGCCATAATGGATATATTTTCATTATGGCACAAGGACCCTCAAGTGTCTTTCACTCATGTATTATTCACACAAATGGATGAACAAATAAGTGATCTACTACAGCATGCAAGTCCCAGGGTATCTGCACAACTTAAAAACACACTGAGGTCCAGGCAAAACCTCCACCAGCCACTAAGCAAGGCTAAAATTTTGGATTATTGGAGAAGTGTGACCACTTGCCATGTTCCTTTTACCTCAAGTGCCGGCAGACTGCTAGACACAGAGGTGCCAAATGCCTGTATGCTGAGAGCCCTTTAAAGTGTCTTCAGGAGGGACATTAAGATCCTTTCCATCTCTAAACAGTCCAGGTAACATGATGTCACTATAAGGACTAAGCAGTCACCACTGAAAGAGAGAGGATGCTTATATTTCTGTGCCAAAGAAAAGAAATACGTGTGTTATTCCCAAATCAGGTGCTTGTATAACAGTGATCCTGAGGCTAGTGAGGAACCCAGGTATTCCTGACTATGCACATGTTTTCCAAATATTATGAGAGATGTTTTCCAATTCGTGTTTTTAAATGCTTATTCTACCAGGCAACTACATATTCACATGCACTGAAAGTCAGTTGGGAATGATTTTTACATATTTTCTAGGATTTAATTTATAAGAGCTTGAAGATGAGTTCTCTGCAGTGCTTTCTGAAAAGCCTGTAAAGTCAGGACTGTACAGTGCATTTTGTGGGAGATGCTGGCTGGAATGCAATGGGCAGAGCAGGGAGCACACAGGAGTAGTCCCAGCGCCTCCTTGGAGAGCTGGGTCCTGGCCCTGCCTCTGCTCTAAATGTGGCAGGAGAAACAGGAATGTTCTTCAGCCGAGCGGTTCCCTGCTCACACGCTCCTTGTTTTCTGGATAGCTGGACTGTGACTCAGAGCTGATGAAACTTTGGCTGGTGGGATATGTGGGGTTTTTCTGGGCTGTGCACATGAAGTGCTATTTAACACCGACTACTCAAAGATCTGACTTTGGATCTCCCAGCCTGAGGATTTGGGATTTGCGGATGTTCCTCATAATCTTGTCTTGTCTCTTCTCTTCCCATCTGCTCCCTTGACACAAAAGAGCTTCCTGCGAAGAAATCAATGTGATAATGATGGGTCTATACAAACATTTTGGTGGTCAGAGCAAGGCTTAAATACTGAATTATGCATCAAGGGATGAACTCTGAGCAAGGAGAAGAGAACAACATGTTGACTTGCTGCTCAGGAGCTAAGCACCATCCAGGGTGTGCAGTGAAGGAGGCGAGTGCCTTAAGGCAAAGAAAATCCATAATTTCATGTGATAAAATACCAGCACTATACAGGTAAACAGAAGGGGTAAAATGGAGCCTGCACTGGGCTGCCTTTGCTGTGTTATTTGCTACAACTTCCCCAGGACACTGCTGCATGCTCCACAGCTGCTCTGCCTCAGGGAAGCAACAGGCACTTGAGGAAATAAAGTGTATCCTGAAAA
The DNA here is from genome assembly GCA_026546715.1 of Gallinago undulata. NCBI lineage: Eukaryota > Metazoa > Chordata > Aves > Charadriiformes > Scolopacidae > Gallinago > Gallinago undulata. The sequence goes on along the minus strand of JAOTQQ010000001.1, from coordinate 176,529,028 downwards.
TTAGTTTCTGGGTTAATTTACTTTGTGTTAACTTTGTCTGCGTTCTTATAGCTACAAACAGACCAGCATGTGACTGTACATGTGTCTCTGATTTTTTTTGATCCATCCACATCTGTAAGTTTTTTTCCCTTAAAACTGTTTAGAGGTTTTGGGGTTGGTTTTTTTTATTTTTTTATTTTTTTGTTTGTGGAAATACTGTCTATTTCTTCACCTTGATGACTTTTATTACTCTTTCCTTTTCCCAGTCACCATCATGGCTCAAGGCTAAATCCTACTGAATTGTTTTCTTTGTATTTTAGAACAAGATTCTTGACTCTCCAAACAAGGAGATGAAAAGGGAAAAGAGCTGATGGTTTCCATCTGTTGTAAAACTTCTCACTAAAATTACTGGTCTATAAAGCTACACTGAGCTACAACTTGCTCTGAAAGACCGCTTAAGAGAGGAGGAGGAAATGGACTACTTTTACAGAGTGTCTTTAAAGAAAAGAAAAATAAAAGAGACAGATATTATTGCAATTAGATGTAAAGATTTGACCCTGATTAAGGATAGGGTGGAAGAGTCCACAATGTCCTATGCTCCAGCCCTTGAAGACTGCTGTCATTTTGAAATTGTTGCTCTGCAGTACATGCTGACATAGTTTGACTACTTTAGAAATTACAAGTTTCCTTTCTATTTTTAGGAAATACTTTAAGAAGGAACACTTTAAGAACATGTTTAGTTTTGTTCTAGGAAAGAAATAACGTGGATTTAGCCATTCCGCTCCATGGGCAAGTGGAGGGCTGATGACTGGAGTTGTCCCTTGATGTTCCCCTAGCAAATTGGGACATGTCACTACCATTACCTGACAAGAAAGACCCACACTGGAACCCCAAGTGGTGTTCTGCATTCTGGAATCAATATCTTTTCAAAAAGATGCTGAAAAAAGGTATCAGAAAAGAGTGTCCTCATAGGGTGTCCACTCCACTAGCAACCAGTGAACTCTCATTGCCACCAGACCAATTCAAGGACAGACTGGAATGTCCAGGCAACGCACACTTAAAATTGTCTTTCCTAAAATAAACCTAACAATAATCCAGAAAAAGAACAACAAGCAAAGTAACTAAGAAAATACAACACCTCAGTCCTATTCCAACTTTCTGTCTGTTGCCTGGGGGGAGAAAGCATAGTGGTAGATGCATCCATTGCTACTTCTAAGTATGCATCCAAAGGAGTTTGATAGTCTTAACTAGTATTCCTCAAACTTTTTGCAAGCCTAACATCCTTTTCACTGCAGCTGTCATCTTGAGCTAACCCTTTACACTTTTAGTTGTTGGCAGCAGCTCATTCCTCAAAGTGGGATAGGGGAGACACTTGCAGAGGTGCACACTTGTTTCCTGATCTGGAGCCATACAGCCACTACTGGCAATCAGCCATCATAGTTTCCTTTCCCTGGTTTTCTTCTCAAGGTTTTCATGACATAAGGAAAAATAATATTTTAATAACTGACAAGCATAAATTTTGATAACATCTCAGAAATTTTTCTTAAGATCCTGTGTTCTCTGGCATAGCAGAGCATGGTGCATCCATCTCTTATAGCCAAAGCACAGACAGTTTTAATAAAATAAGAAGTCATTCAAAGTTTGATTTTTTTTTTACACTATTCTGGCTGCTTCAAAAGTTCTCTGTAGAAATATTTCCAAGAAAAGACTACAGCAATTTTTCGCAGGTCACCTGTAGCATATGTGAGCCAGACCAGCTAGTTCGTTTTCAGTTATTTCATTTTGAAAGGTTTCTCACAGGCAGTATTCACAGAAGTGTTCACCCTTTCTCAGATTGCCTGAAACCAATTCAGAAGCTACTTTGTTGTTTAAGAATAATTATTTAATTTCCATCTCAGTTAAAACATATATTTTCTATTCAGTGGATCAAATTTAAACAAGTATAATGGAGCTTAAAGTAATAGAGCAGCATGAAACCCACAGTAAAGTCATACCAATTTTGTAGAATCATCTTTTTTGGTTCAGGGAGATGTTTTATGTTCAATTAAGGGCATCTGAATTATTTTATATTTTAAAAGATGGTTCTTACTGAAATACAATTCATTCTTCTTTTCTGGAGGGTCAGATCCTTATGACAAAGCACTTGCCCTTCACAGGGAAACATAGAGGTAGGTGTCGGAATTTGAAGCACCTTCTTTCCCTTGACCCTTTTATCAGTCAGGGGACTCATGCTGCAAGTTAGAATCACAGAATCATAGAATCGTTTGGGTTAGAAGGGACCTGAAGGATCATCGAGTTCCAACCCCCCCCTGCCATGGGCAGGGACACCTCCCACTAGAGCAGGTTGCTCAAAGCCCCATCCAGCCTGGCCTTGAACACCTCCAGGGATGGGGCATCCACAGCTTCCCTGGGCAACCTGTTTCAGTGCCTTACCACCCTCACTGTAAAGAATTTCTTTCTAATATCTAATCTAAATCTCCCCTCTTCCAATTTAAAATCGTTATCCCTTGTCCTGTCGCTACACCTAACCCATGGAGTTGACCTAACCCATGGAGACATGTTGCAATTGCTGAGAACTCTAGCTCCTCTCCCTTGGCCTGGCTTAATTAGGCTCATCCATTTCCCTCTAGTTCTCCATTTGCACAGGAGAAGTGCACTGGCAAGCCCTGTGCCTAGTAAGAGTTGCTGCTCTGAACTGATTTGCGGTGAATTTCCTTCATCCTGTGCCTCACAGCCATGTGAGTTGAGCAGAGGTATCACTTGAAACTATGCACAGGATCAGGACCATAGATGACGCAGGCTGCAAGGGACTTCAGTAGGTCTTTAGTCCAACCTCCTTCTCAAAGCATGGTCAATATTGATTTCATATCAGACATGGTTTAGCGTATTCTTAATCCTTTCCCTCACTGATTATTCTTCTAAAATAGTTCCTTGTTACTCTTGAGGTTTGTTATCTCCTCTGCATAACTGTGGACAAGCAATTGCCCATCAGCGACTTTTTCCATTGCATTGGTCAGGTTTCCTACCTGTGACCTGCTTGGAAGGGATGACTTTTAAAGCAAAATGTTCACATCAGAGCTGTAAGAAATGTCTCAAGTTGGCCATAAAGAACTGAGACAGCAGTCATAATTACTTCCTCTTGAAAATTTTGCACTTCTCTACAATAAAACTCTTATCCTCCGAGTTATGAGAGAAAAAACGCTGCCGGTTGTGTCAGGTCTTTTATTTGCTTTACTCCCACACAGAGTGTTGGGAGGTGGATGGCAAATGGAAAGATAATTGTGTCTTACCAGGCACAGGTATAGATGGTAACTGTTTTGAGAAAAGGCAGTTTATTTTCTTCCCAATTTGTACATCTGAAGTGAAGTGTTCTTGCAAATCTGATGGGAAGAAGTAGCTTCAATTATATAGTAACTAACAGTGCCCAGTAAAAAAAGCAGTTTTGATGTACCGTGTTGTTTCTAGCACGCAATCTATCTCTTATCATAACCCTAAGACATCTATGTAATGAGGTCATCTTCGAGTATATGACCCTGTCAATTCTGCTAATAACTGACAAAATCCTGTGCATGCTTCTGCTATATCTTGGTCAGCAGGGAGCATTCCTGGTTTGATTAACCTAAGAGGTAAGCACTATTATACTATTATCTCTGGGACTATTGTGCTGTAGTTTGTTAAGGATTTTTCATTATAGGTAGTAGATAATTTTTCTTTTTTTTTAAAAAAAAGGTATTCTAAGCAAAAGAGAAGAGCTTTCTTTCTTCCTCTTCCCCTGTAACTTTTTCAGAAAGCAGAGTTACATCCCTAACTCTACAGTTCCTTGCACTGAATCATCACCTAGAAACATGTTGCTAAAGGATGTTGCTTTTAGAACAAAAAGAGACTCCACGTAAGACAATTCCATGCTTTTTTGATCTATCAGCTTTCAAAAAGAGAATCTTCCAACATACAATTCACCCTTTTCTCACCACATCTGCCAAGGTTCAATAATTAAAGCGATTCAACTGAAGATGCTTTATATTTTTTGGTTCAGAACTGGATTCATTTCAAGTGCTCACATGCCCCTTCTCATGGTTTCTTGTTTGGTTTTCACTGACATTTACCACCTACCATATTAAACCAGAGGACAAATAGAATGACTTTGTGAGTAGGTGGGTAAGACCTCTTTGAAGCTGACTGCAGCTGTTGTTGCTGAATATTACCCTATGAGTTCACCTCCTGTGCAGAACAGCTCTTCTGAGTTTATATTTAATTGATGTCCTGTCATGCTGGCCAGGTCCTTTCTGGTTCTGGAAAGATGTCACGTCAAAACAACATGGCACTTTTTGAAGCACTGGAAATGGCAATCAAGGTGTTTGGGGCAAAGCCATGTAGGTATGAGTTCCCACTGTGACCCCAGGGAGGCATAATATCTCTTGTAACTCTAATTAAGTATTGCATCTGCATGCTTGTATGCTACCATGAGATTTTAGAAAGCAACTCTTCAGGATGTATACATAAATACTAATTAGTCTTTTTTCACATCTGCTCTTTGTACCTGTTTTTATGCTAACAGGTGGCATTGTTTTGCCTTCCAGCCATTTGTCCCAGACACCATACAGCAGCTCAGATATCCTTTGTTCTGCCGTCTTTGACCATTTGAGAGCTCTCCTCATTTTTGCTTGTTGCACAACCGCCTTGCCCCTTCCAACAAGAGCCCTTCGCTGGTTTTCCCTGAGGAACACTGCAGGCCCTTTTACTAGTTCCTAACCTTTTCTGTTCTGGAATATTTCCATTGCCTCTGCTCACCTGTTTATCCTCCCTGACTTACTGCCTGAAGGACAGGTCACAAGCCCTTCTGTCTTAGGTGCCCCCAAGGAAGTCCCCATGCTCCTTTTGGGGACCCTCCAACAGGATCCAAACTTTCCCTGAGAAACCTCCAGCCTGTCCCTACCTAGTCAGAGCTCAACAACGTGTCCCACACGTGCATTGCTCTCAGTTGTTTTCCTTCATTTAACTGAAGATATGTGCAATGCTATTGAGGTCTTCATTACTGATGCATTCTCAACTGTGGTACGTAGTTGAGAAAATAAGGGTGAAGAACACCACAAGGGTCTTGCTGTCAGATCAGCTAGTCCTGAAGTCAGAGAGATGAGATGAGGGGATGAGACTGATTTCTTGCTTACCAATCTGGGAAGCCAGAAGGCAAGGGGAAATGGGGAAAGCCAAAAGCAAGGAGAAATAGGGGGAGCCCTGGTTTATTTGCTAGCTAGGGGCAGGCTGGGCTCCTCTGCTCTACCCCAATGCACCCAAATGTAATTAACAGTAGAGGTGTGACTTTGTAGCATTATATGCATCAAACATGCATATAATGTCTTTATACAATAAATCCATGAGATTTATTGCTTGCTTTTCTCTTAGCACAACAGCAAATGAACGAACAGTTTTATATATAAAAAATTCTTCAGGAAGAAACTTCCTGCACAAGTTCACAATTTGACAAGTCTGGAGAAAGAGATGGAACATTTCAGAGCTCATCTGCATTGCTAACAGGTGACCTTCTTTGTTAGCTGGTTTAATAAGACTGACACACAACAAGATTTTATGCAACTTCCCTACTGATAAATGCATGGGAAAATGTCAGTGGTTGATGTGCTGTGGGATAATGTATTCATCTTCTTCATAATCCTTGAGCTGCCAATCTTTTTCACACACAGCTTGCAAGAACAGACTTGATTAAGTGATCCAAAAGGCTCGAGCCGCTGTATTAGTTTCTTTTTCATGAACTTTACTGAAGTCCCTTTGCTCAGGAATAAACAAAAATAGTGCAACTGCCTTTTGAAAAGCATGAATGGTTAGGGCTAAACAAGTGATGTCAGACTACTTGAATTAAAAAAAAAAAAAGTATGAAAAGATGCAATTTATCACACACATTTTATCCAGCCTCCTTGGATAGACTCTTTCCAGCTTTCATTGTGAAGAGCTTCATTCTAAAAAGTGACTGTCATTTTCTACATTTAGGCTCCTTTTTTTCCCCTTAGAACAGAACAAACAGAAAGCACATTTATTTTCTATGTAAAGTTTTCATATGTTGCTGCCAGTGGGAATCTGTTAAAAGTGAACTGAAGAATTCTGTGAAAGTTCAGGTTCAGGACTTCATGACTTGCCTCACGTGGCTGACCCCACAGGATTCCTGGTTCCATTACACCAGGTGCCATGAAGGAGGGCAAAGTAGTCTTCCTAGTTTACAAAAAAGTCCCCTCTTATGAGCAGCTCAGGAAACAGTCAGGCTTTTGGGTACCTTGTGCACATATTGACTTAGTTGTAATTACATTTCTCTGAACAGATGCCTTCCTCTTTCTTCCCCACAGGTAACTTCTGGATGTATCTCAAGGTGGATAGAGCAACAGTGGCAGGAATAGCCTTTTCAGGCAGGCCGCTTCTGCGGGGACACTCTGACTTCTGTATGCCAAGCAAAGATTATACCAAAGTACTCTTGCAAAGCCCCAAAGGTCAAGCAACATTTTAATTTGAGGATCTCCAGGGTGATATTCCCTCTGTCTGATGCCAATGCTGGTTAAAACAGATGTGAACAAGTAGACTCCTCTTCCTCTGAAGATCTTTGAGGACACCTGCCTCACGCTCTGTGCGGGGAGCTCTGGCACTTCTTATTTTAGGGAGCTAGTTCAGGCACCTAAGATCTGGATGTGAAATGGATCTCTCTCCACTGCTTTGTATTTATAGCCAAGGGCAGTAAGAATGAACCAGCTGAGTCATATCCCAGCAATTTGAACCCTGCTTCTACCTGGCAGGCTGTCTCGTTGCTATTTTGAAGCAGATCAGATCCTCCTGGAAGCATTTACATGGCACTGATCATTATGCAATTCTGCAAGCGAAGGCTCACAGAAAGCCCTGTGGTATTTCAAATACTGTGGGGGATTTCATCTCATGTCAAATATAAAATATACAGCTATTTGAACAAGCTGATAGTTTCTCAATCTAATATGTGACTAATTTTTGTAAATTGTGTATTATACAAGTTTGTGCTTTGATTTAATTTCCGTGCCTCATTAAGGATTTCAGACTTCAGTCCTGATAAGAACTGTTTGTTATTCTTTAAAATGATGTAAGAAAATGTTCAGCTCTTGCTGAGGAATTAGGAAAGAAAATAAACCGTTTTCCTAGTTTGAATAGATATTTAATTAAAGTGACATGCCTTGGGCAAAACCTAATTAATACATCATCTCTCTATAACTAAAATTAATGGAAGGCTCATGACTGCTGAGCTGCAGAAGGGACTGAGAAGTTCTTTTCTGTCTTCTTACACATTTTTCATCTGACTATCCATCATTATTTTCTCATTGGAAGAGGGAAGCTTTTTTTCCGATCATTCAATTTTAATGTGTACTGATGGATAATTCCCTGCTAGCTCCACTGCTCTGCCAACTTTTCCATTTTGGTTGTTTCCATTATGACTTGTAGCCTGAGCAGATGCTATGATAAAGTGGTGGAGCTAGCAAAGGCCCAGTTCAGTCAATGCATCTACAGACAAGTAATTTTCCTTGTGGAAGGCTCACCTGTGGGTGTGCTGACCAGTGTGGGGGACCTGCTGCCTCATGCTCTCTTCCAAGGGAGGATAAATTTGCTTTCTGCTGGTGTGGCTTCTTGGGTTAGGGAGCTTCCTGAGGAATGCAGGGCATAAAGCTGCTGGGAACTGTGGGATCTGTCGGTAGGTTCATGGACATCATTGGGAGAGGTGTTATGCCCTCTCCCTGGGATGAGCTTGTGATAAGCTCAGAGGGCAGGGAGAAGTGTACGTCCTTCTGGCAAACACAGGCAGGCAAAGTCAGGCAAATGAGCATGGATATCTTTATCTTCCCAATCACAAGCCCTCGTCTCTTCCCTCTGTGGCACTGGAAGGAGTAGCACCTGGTTGGTAATTAAAACTACACCATCAACACTTTGTGTGAGGTAATGCAGTAACTATTAACTCTTAGAGCCATACAGGACATGGTGATGTTGTGGATGAACCCTTTTTCCTACGGGATAAACCTGGTCTAGACCTTCCCTTCCTTGCCTGCCTTCTTGAAAGCAACAGTTTTGAGAGCTTCATCACCAGTATGCCTGTCTCTACCTTCATCCTCTTCCTGGTCCTCCTAACTTCTGTCTATTGGTACTTTTGATATGACCAGCCTTTCTGCATTATTTGTTTCTGCGTAGAGTGAGCTCATCTGTTTACAATGGTGAGAGCACTTTCTTGTCTCGGCTTCTTTGGTGTGATCTACTGCTGTCAGGATGCCTGTGTGTATCAAAACCCACTTATTTGTTGAACCAACGTGTTGTCTTCTGCAACTTTGCTGCTCTGTCCCTCAGATGCTTTGTTTCACCTTCTACTCCTTGAAGCTGTCTGTAAACTCCTTGATTTTTTCTGTCATTTCATTTTTATAGCTGCAGAGAAACAGCAGCTGAAGGTATTGACACAAATCCAGGACCTGCCAGGATGAGACTATCCCCACAGAGTGACCAGATGTTGATGATGGACAGTTGAACTAGATTTGTTGGGTGCTGGTGTTCTGTAAGGATTCTGCATAAATGCATGTCTGTGATGCCATGGCAGGAAGTCTTTGCGTGAGAAGGGCTGGGTAGGAAGATGAGAAAAACAGGCCATGAATGAGAGAAAAGTAAAGAAGCTGACTCATCTTGCAGAATGAAGAGGTCATTCTTGAGGGTGAATGACAGCGAGTGGAGAGGACACCAGACCCTGTTGCTGGGCATGAGGAGAGCTTCTGGTTTCAACAGGGTGGCAGGAATGTGGGGGGAAATCTCAAGAGGTTTGTCCGCATGTCAACCTTTATGGGATGACAGGAAAAGCCAAATTTCTCTAAACTTATTTTGATGGCTCCCATGTAGGTGCCTTATTCCTTTTGTATATAAAAGAAAACTGTTGTAGACATCCATTCTGGGATTTCTGGGCATTAGGGGCAATGGCTGTGGAGAAACTTTCCCCATCTCTCAGCACTGCATTCTGCACCTCTACCTATAATCCATATTCCTTCTCCATGTGTGTGCTTTGTGAAAGGAGTATCTGTATTCCCTAGTGCATATTCCCAGAAATTTCCCAGAAATTGCTCCAAAAAGCCTTGTTCACAACAAAGAGGGGTGTTTGGGTCAAGACCCTTGCCTTTCACAGCAAAAGAAAGGAGGGGAGAAGAGAGGTAAGTCTGATAACGATGGAAATTGGAGAGGCATCTGGTGACAGAAATAAATGATTGTCAGAAAGGAAGGGAGGGAAAAGGAGGAGGGAAAGAAGGGAGAAGAACTTCTTATCAGAAACAAAATCAGAAACAGAATGTAGGTATATAAAAACTATTAAACATAAATACACTGAGGGCTGTTGTAGCTTTTTGTATTATTATATTTCTATTTCATGCTGACAACAATGCTTTGTAGTTAATTTGTTGGATTGTTTCCAGACAATAGGTCCTAATCTGTTGGAGTTTATATGAAACCTTGTGCTATTTCTGCCTCGCTAGAGACTGCAATTCACTCCAGTGAAGATCTGGATTGTCCTCTAAAGGACCCCATGCCTTTCTATTAGCCTCCTAATTAAGGAGACTTCAACTAGCTAGCATGAATTTGCACTGTGGTGATGCTTCTCATTAATGAAGGAAAATAAGGTTGAAGCTGGTAAATTCCCTGATTTAGGATGTTTTATAACTGGAATGAAGCATCACTGATGGGTTGTTCTAAAGCATCAGGTTGGGTGTTTCAGGCAGTTTTAGTCATTGGATACTGTAAAGCATCATTTCATTCTCCTCCTCGAAGTGGTGTAATTTGCAATTAAATTTAGCTCTGCTGCTCCATAGGGCAAATGGAGTACCTTGTGTGGGACTTTGGAAAGTTTAATATTAGTTTCACATTTCCATCCTGGCTCCCATGGCAGTCAAAGCAGGGCACTCTTGCACTCTGGCTTCTGTGGCACACCATCTTGGTTTGGGGTAAAATTATATATATATGTGTAACATTTCTTAGTTCCTGGATCCCAGAATGGGTGTGAAACATTCAGCATATGCAGAAGCAGAATTATTAGCACAGCGAAAGTGAGAGAAAGGTTTGTTACTCTTTGAAGCTTGCAGGATTAGGCAACGGGTGAAGTGAATACTGATCAACTCCAGGGCTGGCTTTCTACAGAAGGCTTCATAAAAACTTCTACTACAGGAGGCTGTAGACATATGGATGGGGTTGTGGGTGTAGCAATTGTCTTTGCTGCCGCTCTCATCCTTCTTCCAGGATCACAGCTGTGCTATCCTAACCCACCGCAGAGTGCCATGAGGTATTTCACACTTCAGTAATACATGGATATAACTTCAGAAAGTGCTAATGAAGAGCCTGACTATTTCTTCCTACAGGTGTGATCAGACAGCAGCAGTGAGACGGAGAAGAAATGGTGAGTGTAGTGTGAGAAATGTGAGTGGGAGCATGAGAAGAGCCAGAGGAGGGAAATGATGCCTTCAGCGTCCCAGGGAGGAGGGATTTCCCTGGCCGTACAAGCTGCCTGCAGAGAGGCAGGGAGGAACCTGGCATCCCACAGCCAGAGCTGTGCTGCACTGTAATGCAGTGCTGAGTTCCTTGTGGGTATGGCTTTATGGGTATGCCTTCATGAGTATGCCTTCAACACAGCCCCTGGGTTTATTTAGCAGCCTTTGGCAGGAGCAGTAGGTTAGGACACTGAAAAAGACCTTTTTTTCCAAAGATAATGTTCAAGTTGCATTTTTCAATGTTCATAACTGTATTTCCACTATGGCATCAAACCTCCCCAAAAATGATTAGGGGCCTAGAAAATCTCTCTTATGAGGAAAGGATGAGGGATTTGGGTCTTTTTAGTCTGGAAAAGAGAAGACTGAGGGGGGATCTGACCAACACCTATAAATACTTAAAGATGTCAAGGGTGTCCAGAGGATGAGGCCAGTCTTTTCTCAGTGGTGCCCAGTGCCAGGACAAGAGGAAACGGGCACAAAGTTTAACAGAAGCAGCTCCATCTAAACATGAGGAGGAACTTCTTTACTTTGAGGGTGGCAGAGCACTGAACAGGCTTCTCAGGGGGTTTGTGGAGTCTCTGTCTCTGGTGATGTTCAAAACCCACCTGCACATGTTCCTGTGCAACCTGCTCTAGCTGGACCTGCTTTGGCTGGGGGGTTGGACGAGATGATCTCCAGGGGTCCCTTCCAACCCCATATCATTCTGTGATTCTGTGAAACTCTCCTTCTCTCTGACCCACCAGGCAACATAAAAACGTATTTCTCGGTTTGCAGCGGTTTGAGCTGTGTTCCTCAGTATACAGCTAGCAATATATAGCATGCCAGGAAGAGGGAAACATGCAGCTACTTTAAAAACAAGATGCCGTCACTCAGAATAGACTCTGTTCCCAAAACAGGATACTGTTTTAGGTGTTGCAGCATATACTATTGCTGGAACAGCACTGCTTGTACAGGTAGATGCAGTGTTGAAAAGAGATGCAGCTGGGACATGGACCCATAGTCCTTTATTGACCAGTGCACCCAAGTCAAGAGGCACAAGTTAACATTATCAAAGCTCATTACACTGTATTCTCTCCAGTCTGCTTGGGATGGGGCATAAGGTACTTCTCAGTGCTGCAGCTCCAAAGTCTCAGCCTTTGTGTTGCCATGTGTAGCCATGACCATGGCTATGGTTGGACTAAGGTATCCTGACTTCTGCAAGTTGTGAAGTTTTCTGACATGCAGGAAAGAGCTAGTGTCCAGTAAAGACAGGAGTCAGCTCACCCAGCTTTGACTAAGAGTCAGGCATTTGCATTGCATTGCGTTCTCTTGGTTTCCTCTGTAATCAATCTATGGCAGATGTCAGCAGTTCCAGAGACAGGTCATCCCATCTGCCTTGGGATGTGACATGAAGAATTGCTGTCTATGTAAATGTAGATGATTGATGTAGACTGAACACCTACTTTCCAGGTGGATAAAGATATGGGGAAATGATCTCCCCTGATGTTACCTTTTTGTTCACAGACTGTCCATAGCTGGACTGACCTTTATAAGTGCCTTGTTCAGTGTTCAGAATTTTTTCCAGTTTCCCTGAAAAGATTGCAGACTGTAACAGTTAGCAAAATCTTGCTTCTTTCGAGCACTCCTTGGAGGCTTTCTACTTATACTGTGTTTTAACTTGCTGAATGGGTTAATACATTAAAAAGTTGATCAGATGTAATAACAAGCATTGCTTCAGACGCATCAGCTGAAACGAACCCGGTTTAATGACTGTGCGAGTCCATACCAGTCACTCTGTGACTTTCTTATCCAACACAGATGCAGCTCTCTGCACAACTGTGTGACCTGGGACTGTTTGACACTTCAGTGCTTCCCTCGGGGTCTGGGCGTGAGGGCTATTGATACCTGGAGGAGTGCAGCTGACACTGCAGCTAGGACCATGAACGCTGCTGTGGTGCTGTGCTCTGTCTCTACGGGATTCAGCTGTCACTGTGTCTGGGATGACTCTTCCTTGGCAGGCAGGAAGAAAACGGAGCCGCTGGCACATTTTCTCCTCTGAATCCTGCTGACTTCAGTCAGTGTGGTGGAAACCTTTCCAGTGTCTTAGTCATTCAAGGTGCTCTGTGATCCCAAGGGGCTGGGACAGGTGATCCCTTAGACTCAAATGAAAAAGCATGAATTCCCCAGTGAAATTAAACAAATAAGGGTGAGCTGGGCTGAGCTTTGGTGATCTTTTTCCCTGCTTCCCAGCCTTGTCTGTGCTGCTGAGGCAGTTATGGTGCTAGGATTGAATTCTGTGAAACCACCTGGTTCCCAGTCCCAGATATCCAGGCACTAGGAATGTATTTCTACAAGCAATCAAAAAAATTAAAATAAAAAAAAATAATAATGGGGCTCTGCCACTTGAAACACACATCCTTATTCAGGACTTCCAACCAGAAAAGGGTTTCTCAGGTTTTCATGGAATTGCAGAGGGAAGTACGCCTTTGTGCCTAGCTGCTCTATGTTGTAGGAAACAAGCCATTTGGCCTTTATATTTTCTGTCAGAGGAATTTGACTTTATTCCTAATATTGAGTCAATAACAAATCTTTGTATTTCATGATCACAGCATAGAAAGAATGCAAAGTTCAGCAGGCTTCAGCGCTTCATGGCTGAAGGCTCCAGCAGTTCAGAAGTCCAGCCTTCATGCATGGGGTGAAGTCGTCTGACAGACTTCACACAGGAGAAAACCTTTTCTATCCCCATTTGCTCAGTGCTCACAGGATTATTTTTTTTGATCATCAAGTTGTGCCCTTCAGTAGTCTCAGAGAAACGAGCGCTTGGATAACAGCAGAGGGGTTGCTACACATCCGCACAAAAAAGGAAGCTTTCAAGATCCTTTTTGGCATATGAATCATCCAGTGCCTTTTCTGCTCAGACTGTCACCAGTCACAGTTTAGCAGGTACCACAGGCTGTGCTGTGAAGAGGAATGGGCACTAATGCTTCCTTGTGCTTATAGATGTGCAAAGATGTCCCCTTCCTCCCTCTCCTTGACTTCCAGCTTCTCTGGAAAGTCAGTGATATGAAAGGACAAAAAAAACACCTAGGAAGGCATGAGACAAACACAACTGAAGGCACTCCAAGTGGTTTTTAAGGCATTTGGTTTAGATTCCACCCCCATACATTAATAAGCGGTGCTGGAGTGCTGGCTCAGTCAGCTCTCTGTTGGGAAATAAAATGTCTGGCACCAGTGCCCTGAAACAGTAGGAAAAAATCTAACTATCCCGAACAGCGCCAGAGGCAGAGGGTTATAACAGCAGAGGAACTCTGTTATATTTTTTCATAGGCAACTTAATCTCATTTATTTGTGGCACTGGTACCACCCATTAGCCAGGCTTCAGCTTTTTTCCTAACCTTGGGTCTGAACTACCTGTGGAAGTGGCTACTGGTAAATGGGTAGGTAAATGGGTATTTTGGCAGCATCTCTGCTACCCCATAGTAGATAAATATTCTGGAGGAACAGACCGCAGTCTGGAACATCTCCTCTGCAAACTGATATTTAGTGGAATTATTATGCTCTGTACCCACGCACAGCAACCCCACCACTCCTGTTAAGAGAGACACCGTGTTCAAGGCTGAGCCATAACAGAGTGGGCTGTGTTTCCATGGGCTGAAATGTCCAGAAGAGCCTCCCATTCTGCTTTTGTACTCTTGAGATGATGGAGGAAAGTGATACAAAGCCTTCTTCCTTACAGACACAGGCTTGGTACTTGCTGCCGCACAAATCCTTATTCCTAGGGTTTGCCCAGGAGTGAAGCACCGAGTGATTACCCCTCCGGGGTGGTGGTTTCATACCTGTCCAGAGAAACTTGCACCCTGGTGAAGTGCGGCTGACATAACGCTTGGCTGGAAGTTACACACCCCAAATTTGTCTGTTTTCACTTGTAGCCAAAGCAGGCTCTGATCCCAGGAGCCACGTTCCCCACCCAGGTACCTGCATAATGCTGGAAGCTGCACCATGGCTGGACACAATCACCGACCACGGGGAATGTTCCCATGTTCCTCTCCATGGTTGTTTGCAGCCTGATGTTGGTTTTCATTGCTGCCAGTTTACTTTTTTTAATGAAAAACGCCTATTGCTGATGACCCCTCATTCGTGAAGGTGTGTCTGTCGTCCTGCAGAACCCCTAATAGAGAAATTCTTTCCTGGCTAAGCGTAGTGAATGTCAGTAATTTCTTTCAGCTCAGCACAGTTCTCAGGATTAAGATTAATAAAACACTGACTCTCAGCACAGACGTTTAAATAAAGGATGGCTACTTCGAGTTCAGCCTGCTATATTGATTAGATAGCTCCATTTATTTCCCCCTGTTCACCAAAATAATTTGAGGCTGTTGCATAGCATAGACAACTAATGCCAGCTGTGCTTGAGATGAAGGGTTTTTGACTCAAATACCATTGAGAATAAATTTAAAGTGTTGTTATCTAGACATCACAGAATGGAATAAAATCTAGAGTGTAAGCCCCAAAGTAATAGAGACAGATAGCTGCCAGACACGGAGCAAAGGAGGAGGTCTGCCTCTCTAATAAAGCACATCTGACTTGTGTTCAGCCTAGCCCCATGCCACCACAGGCTGGAAAGCAGGAGGAAAACGCAGGTGACAGGATTGCTAAACCACCAGAGGTGAGAAGCAAACACTGATGCCAGGGTAAACATGGCAGAGCCTCTGACTTGATGGAAGAAATGGGTTCCACAAAGCAATTAGGAGCTCATAAGGAGCAAATGAGGAGGACAGGACAGTGGAGAAGATGACCCAGCAATATACAGTGTTAGAAATAGCACAAGGATCTGACCTCCCGTTACATGGCACTTTTTTATTGGCACAAACTGCAGCTCTTCCTGATTGTTTCTCCTCCTGTATAGTCTTCGACAGTAACTGAAAATGTGTTTTCACCACCTGGGCATTTCTATCTCGGGTATTAGGGAGCAGCTGAAGTTGTTCCTCTGCTTCCCTGACCTTTTCTGACTTTCACATTTTTTTATTTAAAGAAGTTGTCTATTTTGCAAATCTCAGCAGCATCCACATTCAGCAGACATCAAATGCGCACCATGCAAGATTTATATATACACGCTCTCTGTTATCTCATGTCATCAGCTCACAAGTAAAATGGCTGAGGTGAAAACGTGCAGGTACAAAGCACTTCTTTACTCAGAATTAACTGTTAAAAATGTCCCTTGCTCTATGGTCTAGTTCAAAGCGATTGTTAAAATTCTGGTATGAAAAGGTTTGATGACAATTCTGTAAAAGACCGTTCTGTGGACTGTGGGAGAGATAACACTTTATTCCAAGTTTACTTACCCCATAAATAGTACAAATTGCTCGCTTCTTCCAAGGGTTCGTCTTTGAGCACTTCATTTCATAAGCAATGCTAATCTCATACCATCTTTTTTGCCATCTCCAAAACTGTTTTTCAGGTGTACCAAGACACTAGATTATTCCTTGGGGACTTGCAAGGGAAAAGCAGAAACACCACAACACAGTATATGCCATACTAGAATAGTCCACAAAATTGCTCAGGGAGGAGCAGAGGAGTGAAGAAAATGTTTTAACACAACTATATACCCAGTATTTGATGCTTTCACCCAAAATTTATCATGATTTTTTTTTTTTGGTGTGAACATCTAGATTTGCCTGTGAAGATGTGTGTGGGAAAAGTTTTCAGATGCAAAAGTTCAGGGTTTTTTTTTGCAGCAGTGCCTACTTCCTTATAGGAGAGGACAATTTGTCTTATTCTGCCTGTCTCCATTTAAAAATGAGGTTTGAGAAAACGCAGCATACTACACGTGATGCTTTTAAACCCCTCACAGCCCTCTGCCCCCTCCAGGGGTGCAGCGAGAGCTCCTTGTCTTGGCTCAACCTCAGCCTCTTAGTGCTGGGGAAGCGCAGAGCACGTGAGATGATGCCCAGAGGAACGAGGGAAAAAGTTTTTGGTTACCCTGAAGTCGTTGACTACCATCCACTGAAACCTTTTTTTTTTGCATCGCAGAATAATTGTGAGTCTCCTAATCAGAAGAGATCCTGAAGTGTCAGGGTTAGGAGCAGGCGTGACAGCTGCATCTCATGCAGTTTGTTCAATGACACTAATGGTGGCGGCTGCTGTCAATCCGCCCTCCCTTCTTCCTTGTACCTGCAGCAGGAAGGAAATTTACTGGCTCAGGCGATATTTTGACAGACTTACAGGGCAAAAAAGAAGCAGAACTGCCCTTGAAACTCTTTGCTCTTGGAGTCCCAAGGTGCCTCTGCAAGCACTCGAAGTCAGGGGCAAAGCTGAAGGCAGGGAGGGGAGAGGGACCTATGCACTTTCCCTTTCTCAGTGTCGTGTCACACCACAGCGTTTTTAGTTTAAGCACATGAGGAAAGAAGCAGCGTGCACAAAAGGCTTTTGAAAAGCTGCCAGTCCAGTATTTTAAGGATCTACTGAGCTCAGGGTCACAGAAGTGGGAAACTTCCCAAGGGGAAAGGGCTCAATGCAGAAGCCCGTCAGGTGCCTGCTCTCGCTAACACGTGCAGCCCACCAGCTTTCTGGTGTCTACCTTCCAGATTCTGCTGGAGCTCTTTCTAGCTGAGTGACAGATCATGTCTGAGAGAAGAGGAGGAGGAGGAGCTGTGTCACATTTCTCTCGGTGCTGCCGGCACACATAACTAAACGCCTCTCTCTCTTTGCCAGATGACAGTTGTGCCAAAGCGTGCGGGGCACTGCACTGTCTGAAGATTTAGAGCAGGGCTGGAAGTGGAGAGACAGAGAAGATGAAGAAGGTGAGGGAATAGCATTACTTTAACAGGAGAATGCGGGCCTGGGAATTGAGTGCAAATCACCACGCTGGCAGGGTGGTGCTTTCTGCTGCATCCCAGCAAAGAGCTATGAAAAATGGCTGTGAGCAGACATGGGGGACACATAGCATGTTGTGTAACCCACCTCATTAAATGCTGCAGCATCTGTATCGTTGTATTATTGTGAAAAATTTGAGAGGAAAGTGCTTTGCCTCCTCGGAAAGTTTATGTCTGAGCTTGGTCTCTAATTTTTCCTGAAGACAAAAGCACCATGGATGAAATGTAACTGTATTATAACAAAAATAATTTAAACCAGAGGCTAACTGGGTTGGAAAAGATTTTGTAACAGTCCCACTTTGGACTGTGCATGTTATTCTTCTTGAGACAGGTCTGGCACAAATAGTTGCAAGCTGCTGCAGTTGTTCAACTTTGTCTTTGTCCCAGCTCTTCATAGTGCAGACCAGCTCAGAATAAGCACCTCTTCTGATCTGTCTGATCCACCAAAAAGGCATGTTTGAAATACAGGTGCAATCATGTCACTGGCTCCAGCAAGACCAGCACTAACCCAAAGCTCTGATGTGGCCAGTCCATAAGCAGGGTACAGATGTTTACTCTCCAGCTCTGTACAATGTCCCACCACTCATCCATCCTTATTGCATTACTGAGGAACTACTTGTTCTAGTTTGGAATTCAGCAGCGCTGTTGAACCATGGATATGGCGTAGGGGAGAACTTTGTAGAGTAGGGTAGATGGTTAGACTCGATGAGCCCAAGGGTCTTTTCCAACTGAAATGATTCTATGATTGTCTTGTGCTCCAAAGTGTAGATGCCTTGACCTTTAATGATCAAAGCAGAAATTAACAAGATTTAAAAGGTCTCTTGTCCACATCAGCCTGTACTTCTTGCTTGTTATCCCTGTCCACAATTTCATCAATTGACATTGGTCATTGTGTCTCTCCTGTTATTGTTAAGTTTGAAGCTCCTTACTCACTATGTTGGCCATCCAGTTGGCTGCCCCAGTTATTCAGGTGGATCCCATCTTTTTGCAGCAGTCCTCAATCCTTAGCAGATGAGAGCTTCCCATTGTTGTCTCTTGCTGTTTCCTCCTGCTGCTTTTGTGGGGCTGAGGCCCAGATAGCTCAAGTGCTTCAGTGGACATAGCTTCCAGTAAACTCCTCTCCTGCCAGAACACTGAACCTATGCTGCAGTACCTGATCTACAGGTGAAGCAGAAGCTCTCTCAGTGACGACTGTTATGAGCTTCCAGTCTTTGCCATCCTGTGAGCCTCCAGTTTCCAACCCAACAGACACAGACTATGCCTATGCTGCTCCATTCGTGGGAGTTTGTGCTCTTGTATGATCAAGCTCTTGAAAAAGATGCGGTCTGTCCCTTTCTCATGTTCTCTGATTCTGTGCAGGCTGTTGAATTCTTCTTGCATCTGTTACCTGTGGTGACAGACTTTCCATCAGCACAGCTCCTGCAGGTGAGGAGCCCATTACTCTTGGCTGCAGTCGCAGTGTGAGGTCTCTGAAGTCATCCTCCCCTGGCAGCAGGTTCCTCTGAGGGTTCCTGGGAATGCCCTGATAATCCCAGAAGTTCCTAGAAGATCTCAAAGCTGAGACCAGACAGTGCTACACAAACTGCTTTATCTGTTGACCTTGTGTGCCACATAAAGTATCTCTAGAACTACTTTGTAAACAGAATGTTGATCCAATCAAAATACCTCACAGAAATCTATGGCACTAATTCTGCTGCAACAATCAAACTTTTAATCTCAGGTAAAATACTATCAGTTTATTCAAAGGGATCATATTTTTAAACTCATGTTGATTGGTAATATATTTTCTTAATTTTCCCCCTGTATTATTTGAATTTATTACCAGCTTTTCCCTCTACTATTTTGCTCAAGATCAAAGGCTGTCTGAAAATCCTAGACTGTCTGATTTTCTCTTTTAGATTCCCTGGAACAGAACAAAAACATCTATTAACCATCTCTGCCTTTTCTGCATTATTATTGACAGTGTTACCACTTCATCTATCAATTTGTCAACAATACTATTGGGACTTTTAAAATTCTAGATATTTCACTCTTCCCTTCCATTGACAGTATTATGGAGGTGGTCACATTTATGCCCATGAAGAGGCAAACCCAGTTTCTCAAAATTACGGTCCATAACAATTGTGTTCAAACTTTCAACTTTTCTTTAATACCTTGTGTCCTCATGAATGGATTCAGCATCTCGACTTTGTACTTGGTGAATGCTTTTTGGATCCACTCTTCCTGCTGTTTGTAAAAATTCAGTGTTTACAGGATGACTCCAGTCAGCTTGCCCTGCAGGAGACCCTTTTGACAAAAGAGGCTCAGAGTGGGTGGGTAACCCTGTGGCTTGTGCATCATTACCTGTTCTGCAAATCATTTCATTCAGGGCTGCACACTAAAGGCAGAGTTCAAACAGATAGAGCTGCAGAATAATCCAAGTTGGAAGGCACCTTAGGGGGGATCTAGTCCAACCTCCTACTCAAAGGCGGGCTAGCTTCAAAGCTAGATCAGAAACAAAACGCTAGTTACATTAAAAATAACACATTGCAGATTTCAGTCAGACAGCAATGAATGTAATTCTTAGTGGAGGCTGTGTTTATAAATTCTCAAAGGAAAAAAAGGCAGAGGAAGCACTTTAGAAAATAACTGCTGCATTTGTCTCTTTATTTGAATTTATCTTCCTAAGCCTGCAAAAGCATGTGACCTTACCTTATCTAGGGGTCCAGATGCAGCCTGGGCTTTAAGACTGGGAAGATGAGGATAAACCAGATGAACAGCCTGAAAGATACAATAGTTGACTTCTTTCTTCATAGACAGAGGGAAAGAAAACAATGGAAAAAAGACATGGAGGAAGGGTATGAAAAAACCCAGCTCAGTGCAATGACATAATATCAGCCATAGGTGAGGAGAGCTGCCTCCTCCTCTCTCCAAAGAAAGGGTTCAGCAGAAGTCTTAAGCAACCTTGCAGAGGCAGAAAGCAAAGGTAATAACACAGCCCTTTGGTTTTTTTTCTTTATGTGTGGGTCAGATGTACATGTCTTATAAAGTCCTTGATAGTTTTCTTCTATGATAGGCTCCTTCTTCAAAGTATGCTCTGAGTAAAGCACCCCCTTAAGGAGAAGTGTGATTCACCAAGCCCTCAGTTAGCAGATAAAGTGCTATAATGACTTATAACTTGATAATTTGATATAGAAAGCAGTCAAGTGTGATTGCAAGCGGCGCAGGGTAGCCAACAGGGCTGACTTTAACAAACTCATCTGTATGTGAATAAGGGAACTGGGTTTTTTTGTTGCTGCAATACAGACCACAATGTGGAGAGTCTTGAGTACCAGGGGCTTTGCCTGAGCTCAGATCACAGATGATGTGAGAGGCAAAACAGTTCTCACTAGTCGCTGGAAAACTGCAGCTTCTAATAAAGGACTGAAAAAATGTAATCTGGACAAAAAGAGGCCAAATTCACAGGCTTTTCATTTTGAACTCTTTTTCTTTTTCTTTTTCTTTTTCTTTTTCTTTTTCTTTTTCTTTTTCTTTTTCTTTTTCTTTTTCTGAATGTTAAACATATATTAATTTTATTACTTAATGTTTAACAAAATATTAATCATCCTTTCAATGGGATAACACTTCAAGCTACAATAAAATGCAGCATCTCTTCATCCAGCTGAAATCTATAAATTTCTATTTCTATATATGTATATTTTTATATATAATATATAAATATATATATAATAATCTAAAAAAAAAATCCTATTTTTAAAAGATACTTAGAAAAATATACATCAGTGTTTTCTTCAGCTTTAGTGGGAGCCCTGGTTCTTAAATGCACATCTAGCAGCCACTTCCACACTCCTTGTCCAAGTAAACTAGTTGCCAGCCTTTGGAGATGAGTTTGTGCTTCACAATTTATCAGTTCACTGCCAGAGCCCAGATTATCTATCACTATGAAGGCAGCAGTGGAAAATATGGCTGTGGCAAGACTTTAGAGGTGGCTTAAACTTCAGGTACGTTCCTGAACAGTACTGAATTCAGCTCCTTGTTACTTACATGGGCTGAACCAAAACTTCAGCATGTGCTCAAGTGCTTTCTGGAATTGAAGCCTCCAGCAGCCTCAATGTGAAGATAAGCGAGATTATTCTAGACCCCTTAGTATATACACATATTTTTCAAAAGCTCTGTGTATTTATATCTAGCATATGTCATTGTATATACATCACTACCAAGGGTAAATCATGTTCAACCAATCTGATAGCCTTCTAAGATGTTATAACTAGATGGCTGGATGAGGGGAGAGCAGCAGATGTCATCTACCTTGACTTCAGCAAGGCTTTTGACACTGTCTTCCACGACATCCTCATTAGAAAATTAAGAAAGTGTGGGCTAGTGAGGTGGATTGAGTCCTGGCTGTGTGACAGAACTCAGAGGGTTGTCATTAATGGAGCAGGGTCAAGTTGTAAGCCTGTAACCAGTGGCGTCTCCTGGGGGTCAATACTCGGCCCAGTCCTGTTCGACATATTCATCAATGACCTGGACGAAGAAACAGAGTGTATCCTCAGCAAATTTGCTGATGGTACCAAACTGGGAGGGCTGGCTGACACTCCAGAGGGCTCTGCCACCATCCAGCATGACCTGGAGAGGCTGGGCAGAAAAGAATCTAATGAGGTTCAACAAGGGCAAATGTAAGGTCCTGCACCTGGGGAGGAAGAACACCAGGCACCAATATATGTTAGGGGTGGATCTTCTGGGAAGTACTTCTGAGGAAAAGGATCTAGGAGTCCTGGTGGATGGCAGGCTCTCCATGAGCCAGCAATGTGCCCTTGTTGCCAAGAGGGCCAATAGCATCCTGGGCTGCCTAGGGAAGAGTGTGGCCTGTACATTGAAAGAGGTCATTCTCCCCCTCTACTCTGCACTGGTGAGGCCACAACTGGAATACTGCATCCAGTTCTGGGCTCCCCAGTTCAAGAGGGACAGGCAACTACTGGAGAGAGTCCAATGTAGGGCAACAAAGATGATTAAGGGATTGGAGCACCTCCCTTACGAGGAAAGGCTCAAAGAGCTGGCGTTCTTTATCCTCGAGAAGAGAAGACTGAGGGGACACCTTATCTATGTTTACAAGTTCCTAAAGGGTTATTTGAATGATGATGGAGCCAGACTCTTTTCAGGGGTTTCCAGCAATAGGACAAGGGTCAACGGGCTCAAGCTGGAACATAGGAAGTTCCACTCAAATATGAGGAAAAACTTCTTTACGGGGAGGGTGACAGAGCACTGGATCAGGCTGCCCAGGGAGGGTGTGGAGTCCCCTTCTCTGGAGATTTTCAAGACCCACCTGAGTGATGTGCTCTGGGCAATCCTGCTTTAGCAGGGGAGTTGGACTAGATGATCTCTAGAGGTTCCTTCCAACTCTGTCAAATCTGTGAATCTGTGAATTATAGGTTGCCTTCCCAAAATGGAGTTTGGAGGTGCCCAAGTCTCTTGATGGGAACACACCTGAATCTCAAACATCCAGCTTGACTGATTCAATCTAAATACCAACTATTTCCTGGTCTTTTAAATTGATGTCATTATTTTCTAATAAAAAAAAGGTTATATTTTATTGCAATATTAGTATTGGTTAAATGAGACAGGAAGCAATTACTATGAGTTTCTTATATCTTCTAAAGAACAAAAGTAGCACTTTCACCTGCTTCAGAAGTAAAAATAAATCAGAAAATTTTCGCTTCCCTTGATCCCCTAGATTTTAATTACCACAAAAACCTGATTACTTGAACACAAGAAGGTATAGTGCCATAAAGGGTGCTAAAGGAGGAAGCAAACAGTTGGAGCAGTGTGAGTTTTAAATGCATTTGCCTTTCACTTTGCTGACAGGCACCGCACCTAAATTTTACCAAGAGTCTGGTCATTTTCTGAACAATTTGTAGCAGTTCCCAGCTGCTGGTCCACTTTGGGTAATGGAGCAGTTTCACGTGCAGCTGTCTATGTGAATTGTTTTAATGTCTTATTTGAATTACTACCCTTCTTTCACTTCATTGAACCAAGGGATATAATTACACACTTTATAACTAGCTGCGTAGCAAGTGAAAATGATGGTAAACATTGGAATATTTTAAGTGTTGTTGTCAAGAGTCAGGCCAATTCCAGGTCCTTTCCCTACACTTAGTACCCAGGAGATGCTGTAACTTGGCCCAAGGTAAACAAGAAAGTTGACAAGGGTGCCTATTGCTATTTTTGATGTCGTGATTTCAGACAGAGTATTTCCAGGTGAAACCATTTCCAAAGTAGGTCACTTCTCCAGCTATAGCTACACAGACAGCATTCACTGAACTACAACATACCAAGCACCACCCGGCATTAATATTCCATATCATAACTCCAGCTTAAATTCCCAGAGCCTGGTCAGCTTCCTGAAGATTATTTCCCAGCCCACTTCTTTTTGCTATGAATTTTAAAAAGCCACTAAAGTAATAAGTTTGCCTTTCATAGGTTTTGTAATTGTGAATGTTGTTCCTACTCTGTAGTGGGTTTGTGTGTAGCAACTACTAATCAAATCCTATTGTGTACCAGAAAGTTGTCAACCGCATTTGAAATTTGCACACCTCAAGGGTTTTTTTCACATTTCTTTGTCTTAAATGTCTAATTACTTTAATGAGGGAAGTGTTCACAGGGGTGCTAATCCAGTAAAGCAATTTTCTATCTCTGTAATTTCCCCAGCCTGCTTTTTGGCAATATATGCTGTTTCAAGTGCCTTGCAAGATAAACAACTTTTCATAGTAAAATACTGCTAGGTACTGTTAGAGGGGTTTCGAGCTGGGAATGCAAGATCTTCTATGAATAGTTACAACTGTTCCATGAATGGTTACGGTAAAAGGCCTCCTTCCCTATGTATTCTTGTTATTGATTAAATAAAATTGCACTGTTGCTGAAAGAGCCTCCATGCTTTGTGGATTTCTTTTGACCCAGCTAAGCCATGTTTGCTTTTCCCATTTAATCATAAATATTGGTTTTAATCGCTTCCTGTCACTTCTTGATTGAAAGTGCTGATATTAATAACTCCACACGGTAGAGAATTATAGGTGTTTATTAATTACACCATGATTATTTCTATCTACCCTTTCTCTTTGTCAAAACCAAGCAGGACTGTGTGTGTCTACACCTTGGGGCAGGCAGTGTTGCTAGGCTACTGCTGTGCCCAGGGCAGCATCATTCAGCTGTGAGGATCAACAGTACCTGAGGATCAACAGTGGACATCTCCTTCATGTATGTGGCTGAGATGACATAAAAACTGGGGCTCAGAATGACATAAAAGGGATGGAAGGGTAAGAATAGTAAAAGGCAAAATTAGGTACCACTGCTATCAAAGAAGTAGGCTCTTTGCATTGCTCTGTCATATGCTCCCAAAGACAAAGTGCTTGGACTACAATAATCTGGCATGGTTAGTGAATCCAGCAAGTCCTCCCCAAAGCTGTCAGCTTTGGACAAGCTGACCAAAGACTAGGTGAAAGACTTTGCCTCTTTACCCCATCGCTGAACTTCTCAAACAAAAGTCACTGAAGATCTCAGACACCCCAAGTAGGACTTGGGCAACACTTTTGTTCCTGAATCCGAACCCATATGTCCCCCGTGCCCAGACTACAGCATCCCTTTGCTGATGGTGTCTGTGGGTACTGCTGAAGCTCTCTGGTGGCCCTTGGGCCCATGGGACAGGGAATGTGTGTGGTGCTGGCTGGTGCCCATGCCAGCCACAACCTGGCACAGAGCTGCTCATCCACTGTGGGAAATGCAGAGAAATCTTCCTGCCCTGCTAAGCAGCCCCAGCCTCTGTCCTGGAGCTGGAAGAGCAATAAACACTCCCCAAAACCACCGCAGACCTTGCACAGAGCTACTGTAGCTGGGTACATTCTTTAAACGATACTTCACAGCTGGAAAGCTTGTGATGTTGGCTTGTAGCCCCACATGAATTTGGGGCAGTGTTGTTACCAGTTAGAGTGAAGGGTGAGCTAAGCTTGGAGCAACCTAATGTGGCCCTTCTGAAACAGGAGCAGAATGACTGCTATTGACCATATTGTATATGGTCTTAATTGAGCAGATTTCAAGCCACCAAAATCAACTTGCAGAATGTGTGATGTTGGCTGACAGCATGTTTGAGAATAGAAGCTAATTAACCTCGTGCTAACCCAGGCACGGTCATTTGAATGCAACTTTTCTTTAATAGTTGGGAGGTCTCATTAGCAAGTTTAAATCCTCAAGGAAGGCACCCCAGACACTTTCGTGTGTCTTAGTCACTAATAATGACAACTAAAGATCGCAGCAGCAGCAAGTAATTTTGTTGCCAAGGACAGAGAATCCTCTCTATTTAATGTGCTTTTAATCTGATATGCAGGATGATACAGATCCATCCACAGCTGTCCTAGGCTCAGTCCCCAGGCACAAGATCTCACCAGCCTGCTTGCAAGCATCTTGGCACCTTGGGTACTTCGGATCCTTCTACTCCAGACCCATGTGCACATTCAGCTGCTTTTTGTGGCAAGGGTTCACAGATTTTTGTCCACAGATTTTTTGCAGTGGTCCCAGTTCCTTGAGGTTTGTTGGGGTTGCAGTTCCTTCCCAACCTGCCACACTTCTTGCCTTATCTTTCCACACATGCTTTCCTCAACTTTTTTTGTCCTCTAAATTACACAGAGGGAGCTCCTTTTCCTGTTGCTAATTTCTGGTGGATGTTCAGTGGTAGATCACATATACGGAAGTGTTGCTGACATCTGTGAGAGGCTGGGTGACTACTAGAAAAAGACTGGAAATTTCTTCCACCTTGTCCCAAACATGGAATCAGAGTTACCAGCCTCAAGTACCCATTTCCAAAGCTGTCATTTATTCTTCTACAGTAGATGGGGTAGCTTAAACTAGGGAGGTGAGAATGTCAGTGCTCCAGTAGGTAAGGCTCTCACTGGAGACTCAGCTTGAAGCACAGCTACTTGGGATTAGGTGCATCTTCCTTTTTTTAGTGCTAAGGGGAATAAAGGCACCCTGCTCTGAGCACATAACTTCAGCTGATGGTTTGCACCTGCTCACTTAGCACTGGGTACATCCGAGTCGTCCTAAAATGCTTGCCATCTAACTGCTCTTATCAACCCCCTTCCAAACAACCTTCTAAGATTCCTAAGGGCCAACAGCATTGGTTTCTCAGATCACAAGGAAATTATCCACATTCACTTTGTCAGCTTCCCAAAATCCTTGCTGGTCTGAGGCTAACATCTATTTCTGGGCACCTGACTGAGATACACGTGGCATTTTATAACCAATGAAGGTTCTTCCCTGTGTGCCCAAAATACAGGTGCATCAAGACAACTGACTGAAGAGAAGGTTTGGTCCTTTTGGTATATAATCAGCCAAGATACTCAGGGAAACCACAGCAGAAACAGGAAAAAATTCTTTTATTCCCTTTTCTGTCTACAATGAAAATGTGTTTTAAAAAATGTACCAGACAATACAACCTTGCATGTGTAGGTTAAAAATACTTCACCTACATCTGAAAATCCTTTGAAGTGGGAGACTTAAAGAGAGAAAACATGTTTTGAATATTTGATTAACTGCCTAGGTTGCTTCATTACCCTTTAGACAGGATATTTCAGCTTCATCGGTCATTTCGGAAAGGGATCTGAGGATAAAGCCCTAGGATCTGCTGTTGTAACAACATAATTTTTTTTTCTGCTACAAAAGATGGATTTGTCAGTGAAAGAGAAGACTCTGTTGTGATTAAGCTGATCTTGGACTCTTATTTCAGTTCTGCTGGAGGCTTTATTTATGTCATGGGGAACATTACCAAATTTTTGGGTTCCACCAAATTCATACATGAGACATCCCTTCACTGTTGCTCTGTCTGCTTCATCTATCTGAATTTTCCCTGATGTTTATACTTCTGTATGTTTCACAGGGGTGTCTCCTCTCGGCAGGGACTTTTAAATATCCCTATTTAGAGATTGTATTTCTTTTTAAAATAAAACAGAAGCAAACCATGCACAACCTGGGAAGGGCAGTTACAAAGCTGTAACTGGGCAAAAGCAGATTATATATCATAAGAGCTTCTCCGTTTCTGTTATCTATCTGCCTCTGTCTCAGATTTACATCCCCGTGAGTAATTTCTTACTCCTAAAAAACACCTGATTGATAAGAAAATAAATGAATTTGCCTGCTTGCCTGCACATGTCTTTTGGAAGGGAGTTTCAGGAATTGCTCCATGTCTGAGTGCATGCTCCCCAGTGGGAATAAACCTGGCTACATTGGGGAAAAACATATAAAGTTTTACCTCAGAACTGCCCTGT
Organism: Gallinago undulata; assembly: GCA_026546715.1. Lineage (NCBI taxonomy): Eukaryota > Metazoa > Chordata > Aves > Charadriiformes > Scolopacidae > Gallinago > Gallinago undulata. Next base: position 176,501,395 of record JAOTQQ010000001.1, on the reverse strand, counting down.
TCTCTCTAAGACTTCATGAGCAAAACCTGTGACCATGTCTGCTGCAAGTAACTTGTGGTGGCCTTAAACTAGCCAGCTCATATCCCAGTTACTGTGGCACAGGGCTCAGGGGGACTCCAAAAAATAACACAGGGGGACTCCAGCTGCCCCAAGCACCCCACTCCTGGATGCTATGCTGCTGTTTGTGCCTGCTCTAGCTGATTTCAAAATAAGGTGGCTGCTTTTGGAAGCTTTTGTTTCATCCTGCAGTAAAACGGCTCGCTGATGGCTGCAAGGAGGCTTTGTGGTTTTACTGTTGAGCAGAGCTCTGAGTGCAGCTTCCCTTCTGTGTCTATAAAACACACCACATACAGCCAAACATCCTAAGGATCTCAGTAAATTCCATTTGAACAGCCTTCTTTGTATTAAAAAAAAAAAGTCTAAGATGGAAACCCATCCTCACTGGGACCTTTATACCAGGCCTGAAGGGCGCTGCTCTTTGAGCAAGAATCTGTCCAAAAAGCTTGGTAGCTTGTCCTTGGTCTCTTTAAGAGCAGCTGATAAATAGCTAAATAAAAGGTTGGAGTGTAAAGCACTGGACTGAATGTGTTTATTTGGTTTTCATGAGCACTAACTCTGTGGATTTCCACTATCCTCTGGCTGAGGAAGGAACTAACAATGATCAGTACAGGACTGAGAATCTCTTCACAACAGGCTACCATTAAACCCAGCTCATAATTTATTGTACAGCTGGAACAAAAAGATTGGTTTCCTTAAGTGTGTTTTTTTTCCCCTGCAGTTGGCATAAGCAAAAGAACAGGCACTCAGATTTATTGCATAGGTAAAAAAAAAACAAACCCTAAAAAAATTTTCAAATATAAGCTGAAGTAAAGCTGGCATATATTTCAAACCACGATAAATATTCCTGCTAACATGAGATATTGCGAAGGCTCATTTTGCTTCAATTCAGAATTATGCATTGAAATAAAAATTGCATTAAGCACAGGGCTCATTGTGCAGGATTGGCAGAACTGTCTGTCTGAACCACAGCATCGCCTGGAGCACTTCTAGACCTATCCGTTGTGAAGGGAATGTCTTTTTGGGTGGAGCACTCGCATCTCCAAAGTATTTATTTCTTCCAAATTACTTTAAGATGACTGTATGATTACCAATAGTGGTATTTTCTGCATTTCCTTTTCTTAAGACCTGCAGCCCAAACACTTCTGCAAGCATATACTGCACTGACTTAAAAAGTCAGACATCAGTTTGAATCAAATCCAAAATGCACACAAAGAATAAATTCTACCTTAGAGCCAGATTTTTTCACAAAGAGTTGGGGAAATCTTCATGTGAGAAAGTAGTGGGGAACAGCATGTTGTTCCCATCTCTACAGAGCACTAGGTGAGCAAATCCTCCATGGACCTGCTCCATCCTGGATTGCTGCTTGTTTGGATTTTCATACCTGTCTAAAGACCTTTCCTGCTTGGCTGATTAGCTGATTAACTGAATGACCATTTTCCCCTCTCAGTTTGCAGGAATAGGCTGTATTTCCCTTTAAAGATGAGTTCTGGATAAATTGATGCTTTAGATCCAGCAGAGAAGATAATCTGATGTGAAGTGATTAACTCTTCAAGTGAATTGCACAGTTAGTTCCACTAGAAAACTGTCTTTGCTGTTCACTCCTCTTAACTGCTCCTGCTTACACAACACACTTGTAAAACTGCGGGTTTAGATTAGTGGATTTATCTTAGTTTATGGCTGTGCCACTGTGAATTATGTTAGTGGTAATGTAGTCTTACATTTCTTAATTTTCCTATGCGAGCGCCATTATCCTGCATCTGTTCTTCCTGCTTCATGTTTTTCTCCCCTGTTTGTATCTCATTTTTGGCGTATATGCCAGCATAATGACATGCCATTGAAATCAGAGCCAGGACTCATTAGCTCTAGTAATTACCACCTTCCTCTGCCCTGGAGGCTTAGAGCATCACTCGTCTTCCTACTCTCAGCCAAGCCTTTCATTAGTACAGCCATCCGCAGTGTTACCAAACCCACTTGGAGCAATGGACCGCTGCTATGTCCACCTAGAGTGTAGGGATGCTCTTCTTCTCTCAGTCAGGGGACTTGTCCCACCACTGAATCACTGACATATGGCCAATGCAAGCTGCCAATATACATTTGAAAACCTTCCTCCTTATGATTACTTATGACTTCTTTCCACATGCAACTACAAAGCATTTTCTCTCCAATACCACTCAGATTCCTGCTGTTTGCTTATCTTTCTCCCAGTTTTCACTACTCTTTTCCCCATGGTAACCTTCTATTGCCTCCTTACATTCTCCTTGCTTTCTGGGTACCCCTCCTTGCACCGGAACATAATTGTGCTTGATTTGCCTCACATCTGAAAGGATCACATTTGGAAAGATCAAAAATAAAATGAACAAGAAAGATACAGGACTGTTTAGAAGATCCAATCCCAGAGACTTTCTGCTTGGGCCATCATTTAAATTTTGATTAAAATGAAGGCTGGGGAGGGAGACCTGGGGCCCCTGTTTCTTGTAATTTTGTGGATTTACTGAAAATCATTGCAGGAGAGTGATGTCCTGTTATTATCTGTGCTTTGCTCGTGCTGCTAAATATTTGGTTTCTTTTGATGGAAGTTTACCTAAAATTCTGTTGAAAGTCATTTTTACCATTCAATTATAACAAAAGAATGACAGTTGGGTTTATTTTCTTGTTGAAACATGACATAACTAAGATCATCTCTAGCATTAGCAACATAATGACTACTTCTCCCTTCTCTTTAAAACCAGGGGAGGATGAGAGGGCATCTATTTTTGGACATTGAAGATGTTCCGTTCCCTTTGGGTTGCTGAGGTTAAATGTCAGAGTTTGGGTTTGGTTTCTGACTTGTGTATCATTGCTCTTCTCCCACCACTGCTAGCTTTTCTCCTGATAGACATTACTCTCTCTTTGGGCATCAGAGAAGCACAGAGTATGATGAAGAAATAGAAATGAATGCTTTGCTTTGTGGACCAAAATAGCCAGAGATCATACTTTGTGGGGAAAAAGGCATAAAATCAGTTGTGCAAGATTTAGTCACGGTAGAAACATGTGGTCTACCCAATCCAAAGCCAGAAGAACATGGAGTCTGAGCTTTTCAGACCTGTCCCTACTCTGCTCTTACCTTGGTCTTGTTTTCTGAAACCTCAGTGAGCAATGCAAATAACTTTGCTACAATCTGTGGATGATGTTTCAAGACCCCATCTGATTTTCTTCACTGACAGAAGTGTTGCCCTATATAGAATGTCATTGTGCTGGATCAAGGGCAAGGCCTTCTAGGGCTGATTAACACTGCAAAACATCTTCTGATGTTTTCTGTTAGGAAAGTGACATCCAAAGTCTTATGCCATTAACTAGAAGATAAAATGGACCTAAATTACCTTTTTCTGAGACAATTAGATGAAGTTATAGTATTTACAAGTCTTTCTGTCATACAAGCAAATGCATTTACACAAAAATAAAGCAATTTGTCAAGGATAAAGGCATCATTGTCAGATAGAAGTCCAAGAGGAGAGTTTGCTTGTGGCAAAACATGTGTGCCGCTCACTCGACTAGCCCTGCTTGGTAATATTCTTGGAGAGCAGAGGTCAGATCATGAAGGGCAACAAATTGGCTTGTTCCCACTGATGCCAATGGATCTGTGGATTTTTTTTTCTTTTTTTTTTTTTTTTCCCTGCTCTGGCCACAAGTCTAAATCTTCTTCTTTACTATAGAAGGTTTTCCAGAAGCAGAATTTGATAATTTTTGCCCCCAGCCAAATAAGAGGCATTTTAAACCTTAGAGTGGATGCTGCCTGTAAACCTAGCTAAGCTCTGAGAGGAGGTGCTTTGAGGAAGAGTGCTCCCCTTTGCCTCCCTTCCTTGGGCCACTCACTCCACCATAACAGGGTGCAATTTTCTGTCAACTGTGCCTACGAGCATTAGCCACAACTGTCACATGGTTTGTGGAGTATGAGTTTTAGAAGTTAAAATAGTATTTAAGATGGCATAAGAAAGGCAGAATCTGAATTGTTTTCTTGGAGCTCCTTGGATCTTGGAGGAGCAGCTTGTTTTCACATGCTGAAATGGAGATGGTGGTTTCAGATCTGGCACCTTCAAAAATACACTGAAGTAGGTTAACCTAGAGCTAACCTGTACATGAGTCTGCTACTGTTGATGGAATTACCCTAGAGACACATCTGATCTGCCGTGGCTGTCATCTAGTAAGATATGTAGTCATATGCCTATCTTTGGGCCAATAAATAACTTCAATCAGGCTGCTTCTTTGAAGATAATTAGGGCTATTCATATCTTCAGATTAGGTATGCACATTCGAATATCTTGCTTAACCAAAGTCTACAATTCCTTATATTGGCCAAGATCTAGGTGAAAGAGTTTTATCAACAATGAACTTGAAATTACATATTTCAAGTTCCTTTCATTATCTCACCAGGGAGCATTTGTATTGTTAATTAATGAAATGATTATCTCAAATCAGCTTTAAAAGTGCTTGAGAATTTTGCAAGTATCACAGTGTAAGTGTAACTAACAGAAGGAAGAGATCAACTTTGTTAGTATAGCTAAACCTTCAGAATTTATATGTTAGATCATAGGGAATTTAATTTAACATTCTCTAAAGAGTTTCATGGATCTTTTTCTGCAAGACATTTTTTTGTATCAGTCTATTTTAGAGCTGTGGTTTTGCATTTCTATTCTAGTTAGTTCTTTTTTTATCCTTAAAGGCACACTGTATTTTTCAATTTCTGAATCTTCCCCATGCTTTCACTTCCAAAACTAGTAAAAACATCATTTTGGAGAAGTTTTTATTTTGTATTTGTCAGAATGAGTTAATAATGCATCACGGTGTTATGACTAATGCCTGCAGGTTTGTCAACCTCTGTACTGGAGAAACAGCCTGGTTTTAAGCACACTGTAAAAGGTAGGAGGCCATCTAAACTCTTGTTTTTCCTTCTCGAACCTTGAAAACTCCCAGAGAGTCCACATTTGGACTAGAAAATGAATATGCAGTGTACACATTGGCTTTGGTGAGCTTTGTTCTTTATGTCTGCAGGTGCCCCACTTTTTCTCTGTCTACACCATTCCACTTTGTGTCTGTCCAGGTTACAGGCTGATGTCTCCTCACACCTCAAACTTCCCTTGATACATCCCTTCTCTTGGCTTCTCCCAGTGTGTGCCCCAGTAGTTTTGACATTCAGCCCCTTATACCGCTACTCCTCCACAAAACCACTCAAACATTCCCAGGAGTTGTTCTAATAAACCCTTGGCCCATGAGCAGGGCTTTCAAGCTCTCCTTGTGTGTGCCCTGAAACATTGCCTAATATTTGGATTCAACAAGCTGTTATGGAACATGCTGGTAGACACCACTTTCTTCTGGAAGTCTGCGGGTTTCTGACTGAGCCCTTTTCTCTACGTGTCTGTGAAACTCCAGATGGGTGAAACAAACCCTGCTCTCAGCATTGCTTCCCTTAAAAAAAACTACTGTTGATTAAAGCCCCTGGGCTCTAAACTGTTGCATCTCTGAAATGCATTTGTAGCACGGATGTACCGCACAAAAATCACAGAACAAGAAGACATGCCTATTTTCAACTTATTGGGAGACGAGATAAATGGAGTACATCACATGTCAGATTCTTGATCAGCTCTAAGGATAAAAGAGTCCAAACAGTAGTGGCTGGATGAATAATGTCTTCCCAGAACAGAATTAATTTTCGCTGTGCAGCTGAATTGACTGATGATGGGATGGCCAATATATGATGAGGTGTTGCTGTCAGCAGCAAGGCAGTAAAACACAGCAATAAGGGACAGGGACAACACTCAGGCAGCTGAGCAACATTTGTAAAGGTGATTCTACAGCTTTGCTGTTGCTGAAACCATGTGATCTAACATGCTGAAGTTGCATGTAAGCTCAAAGCTAAAGGTTTAAAACACTCAGCACTGCAAAATAATCTTACGGTATTTAGTAAACGGAAATGACCTCCAAAGGAATAGCTTGAGCATAAACACAAGAGAACAGACCTTTTTTGAGAAGAAATTGTACCTAATGTTGGCATTTTTCAGCGCCCTGAAAGGGAACTTCCCTATCCTGGAAGTGATTTTTGTGAGCTGCAGACTTGCTGCAGACCTGTGGCTCTAGACAACCCTGGAGGAGTGGAAAGAAGTGGGTGCATGGACATGCAAAAGTGAATTGTGATATTCTTGCTGGGCTCCTGACTTGCCTGTGGGATTTTTTATAGCCAGTTTTTGATGAAACAGTTCAACAAACTTATTGTTGACACCTGATAAAATGGTTCTCACAGGGCGCAGTTCTGCCAGCCATTTCAAGATGTGTTGAAACCCACTGTCTTTTAGAAAGGCACTGGAACATTAAACTCAGCAGCTGTAAACATGTACTTAAAGCTTAAATACCCAAATAACCAAATCTGGTGATGTGGCACCGTACATCGTAGAAAATCTACATGCAAGACAAGTGCCTTAGGTGCCCAAACATGTTATCTAATGCTTTTTAAGATGCCCCTGAGTATGTCTAGACACATGCCAAAAAATCTGTGGAAAACTTGCATCTCTGCAGCTGGAGGCCCAGGGGTGTATGCTTGAAATGCATGTGTGAGTTCCCACCTCCTTGCACATTCAAAATGGTGTAAATTTGAATGAATGATAAAGTTGATTGAAAGTGGATTGTAATGTGAGAAGTTCTTTTATGAGGATATGTTTTCATTGCCAGCTCTTAAGATTTATTTTGGATATGTTTGTTAGTGTAGATCTTGATGTATTTGTAAGAAGCCATTTTCTAACCCCCTATAAGCTTCCCCAAATTCCATTGTGATGTTACTGTGTCATACAATAAGCTAGTAGGGGAATTTGCTACCATCTTAGAACCATAGAACCATAGAATCATTTAGGTTGGAAAAGACCTTTAAGATCATCAAGTCCAACTGTAAACCTAAGACTGCCAAGTCCACCACTAAAAGACGTCCCTGAGTGCCACAGCTCTGCATCTTTTAAATACCTCCAGGGATGGTGACTCGACCACTTCCCTGGGCAGCCTGGCAGTTCCAATGTTTGGTCACCCTTTCAGTGAAGAAATTTTCTCTATTATCCAATCTAAACCTCCCCTGGTGTAACTTGAGGCTATTTCCTCTTGTCCTATCTTTTGCTACTTGGCAATTTTCTGACAATGTTGTTCTGTTTTATAATATCAGAAAATATCTGCGCTCACCTGCCTGTTCTTCCCAGGAGCCTGTAAAAGGCTCAGGAAACTCAAGAGGGGAACAGCATTGATGATTGATGCGACAAGGACAATCCTTGCAGAGACAAAGGGAAGAAAGGCTTCTTCAGTTCTGAAGTAGCTTATAGAGACTTGTAATTCTGCTCTATTTCGGGAGAGAAGTGGTGAAGGGAGATTAACACTTTCCCAGTGAATAGAGGCAGTCACATAAGCAAATAAACATTGAAGAACTTCAATGACTTAAGAGTCTATCTCTGATTTTAATCAGTAGTGATTATGCCAAAGTAGTCAAGAGAGAGACAGTGTGTCAAAATGAATGGTTGTTCAGACTTTCCTACAGTTTAAGGTTTCTGAAATTTACAATGTTTGAAGCACCTCCAGGTAAACTACATAAAAGACAGGTAATGTTTGCAAGATTGTCTAAGATACTTATTATCACAACAAGGGAAAAGGACAAAGACACATCACTCATCTGCAGCAGTTGTGTTTATTGCTCAGTGATACCCTCTAGGAGCATGTTATACCCATCAATCCTACATAAAATATGAGCAATGAACAGATGATGTTATCTCTGCCGAGCAACAGTGATGACATGCAATGAGAAAAGTCACATCAGCAGGCTGAAGCACTCTTTTCTTTAAACAAATTTCAGGAATGAGCACTCACATTTGCTTCTAATAACGCTTCCACTCATTAAATACATCAAAGCAACTTACATGGACAATTCATTCCAAACCCATGTGCAGTCAACCCATTGAACTCTCAAGGCGCTTGAGCCTTCCTGCAGCACTGGCATACTAATTGAATACTCTTTAGAGGTACTTTATTTAAGCAGAGAAGGATTATATCTGCACAAAGTCATTTGGGTACCGGTGAAGCAGTAGAATGGATGGGCAGAAAGGTGATTGAGCAAGTATGTGGGTGAAGGAGTGGACATTTCCTGGGGCAGGAAACTCTCAGATGTTTTCATAAGGCTCTGAATGCCTCCAGTAGAAGTTCCATTCACATGCAGTCTCAAGTGTACTAATCCTGTTTTCTTGATTTAAATGAGAAGAAATTTTGTACTCTTCGACAATATTAATATAAAAGCTAGAAGAAGACGACCCTGGGTATGTTGTTGTGAACTGAAGGAGCTGAATTTCTGTGAAACCTGTTATCTTTCATGGTCAGCGTTTTCATGTTTATAGAGGACATGTAAGACCACTTACAGAATTCATCAGATATTTGCTCCTCCAGCAATATGTTCTTCATTCTGTAGTCTGGTTACCTGTGCAAATTTATTGCTTTAGTCCTATTTGGCTGCATCTTCTGATCTTCTGTTGCAGAAACACATTTTGTGAGCCTCCATTTCCACTGTCTTCAATGCTGGTAAGTTGCAATAAATATCTTTCCCCATCAGGCCTGCTGAAAGAGTTAGCTGTAGATTAATATTGCATTGTGTATGCTAATTCTCAAAAAAAAACAGGTCAAGATTGTAGAGCTTTGCTGCACGATCCACAGGGAAACCGCTATTGCACCAAACGCTGCATGACATGACTTCTGAGGGGTGTGTGGGAGTAGGTTTATAGACAGCTCGGAAAGTAGCTGTTCTGTAAATTTGGTTGTGAATTTTCATTTCACCATAAATTAATGCAGGACTTCCAAAAGAGAAATAAACCAAAAGTATCTGAGAAATTTCATGCTAATGCTGCAGTTGAGCCTTAAATACTAGGAACCAAAGCAGGTTGAAGTTCCAGGTAAATGGCATTAAAAATGCCTAACAGTGCAGTGACGGAATTACAGAAATCTAAAAGAATAACGAGCAGATGGTGAAGTTCCAAATGGACAAATGCCTGAAAGGACATGATTCTAATGCCTTACACAGGCTCCTACCTGCTCTTGTAGCGACTCAGTGACACAAGCATGGAGAGACCACCTCTTGCTCAGGAGCAGTGGGGCATCTGTATTGCCCTTTGTACAGTCCTCCCAGGTTCAGAGCCACAGGAACACGGAAGGGAGGCAATGTTTGCTGTGACCCTTACTCCTCATAATAAAAATAAAATAAAATAAAAATAAAGCTAGGAGAGGCACAGTGTAAACCTCTACCTCACAGCCAAGTTACTGACCACATCTTTATGTGCTGGATCCTGTGTAGACACAGACCATTTCATAATCCTTACAAGTAAGATGATTGCCTGGAGAAAAGGAGACTGAGGGGAGACTTTATTGCTCTCTACAACTACCTGAAAGGAGGGTGTAGAGAGGTGAGGGTCAGTCTCTTCTCCCAAGTAACAGGTGATAGAACAAGAGGAAACAGCCGCAAGTTACACCAGGGGAGGTTTATATTGGGTATAAGGAAAAAAATTCTTCACTGGAAGGGTTATCAAACGTTGGAAAAGGCTGCCCACAGAAGTGGTAGAGTCACCATCCCTGGAGGATTTAAAGGATGTGTAGTGCTAAGGGACATGCTTTAGTGCTAACTTGGCAGTGTTAACTGTTGGACTTGATGATCTTAAAGGTCTCTTCCAACAAAAACAATTCTACAGTTCTATGATTCTAAGGATTAGAGCACACTTCACTTGGGTGAAGTGTGGAGACCATGGAGTATTAAGCATACCTTCTCAGGGATTTCATCTAGCTGGCTATGAACCTTTCATCACACAGCCAGCACAGCCAACTCCAGCTGACCAAAGGGATGTCCCACACCATACGTTGCTGTGCTCAGCAAAAAAAACTATAGGGAAGAAAGAGGAAGGAGAATGTTTGCGGTTTTTGTGTTTGTCTTCCCAAGTAAATGTTAGGGATGATGAAGTTCTGCTTGCCTGAAACTGGTTAAACTTCTGCCTGATGATACTTAGCCAGACCCAGGAATGCCGCTTTACTTTATCTGCTAAACTGTCTTTATCTCAACCCACGAGTTTTCTCACTTTTACTCTTCTGACTCTCTCCCCCATCACAACAGGGTTGAGTGGGTGAGTTGCCATGTGGGGATGGACTGCCTACTGGGGTTAACCCGCAGTGATAATGCTCTTCTGAAAGTCCTTTGGCAAAATATAAACCATGAAAATGGCCATATTTTCCACCCATTTTACCAAGTACAATATATTTCAAAGGACTTGTGGAAAAGTCTGGCACTGTTGTTAGCATAGTCAGCCTGGAAACCTTGTGCGCTGGCTGCTTTCTTCAAAAGTCATAGAAATGTTTGAATTGGAAAGGATCTTTAAAGATCATCTAGTCCATGAAGTCCAAGGTCATCTAGTCCGAGAAGTGATTATTCAGCCTTACTATGTATGCACTTTGGTGGAGCCCCTTCTGTTGAGGGCATGTGTGTTACAAACAACTCAGGCAAAGCTCTTGACCTTCTGAACCCAGTGCTAGTGATTCACTAACATCTGGCCACCAGCACCATAATTGGATTGGAGTAGGAATGAAAAAAACCTGTTACTCAGCAAAGGTTGTTTAAGCAGTCATTAGATGTTCAAATAAATACGGTAAAATATTTTCTTGCTAAAATATTATTTGCAGTAATTGTGTATTTTATCTTTAACAGCTCAGTGTGTTTGTTACCTGCCTGATTTTTTATTCAGACTTAAACTGTAGCAGCTTATTTAAAACTGCATTTATTATTTCTCCTATGTAGGCTGCATAAATGAGTGTCAATAGTAGCAGCATGGAAATGAATCAATTTGTAATTGCAATAGCATTAAATATATTTTTTCTAGTGTCTGAATGGAAAACATTTCAGATGAAAAATTAATTCCACCCACTTGAAACAGGAAATCAAAAGTTGTGCTTTAGTCTTTGCCCTTTAAAAATAGCTGCTAGTCAGCTCTTTTCATTTTATTTTATTTTATTTTACTTTTTTTTTTTATATATTTCAGCTTTTCTGTGAAAATGAAAGCCACTGTTCATGCTTTAAAATTGACTTATTTAAAGAAGAAGGAATGAGGTCTGTGTTGGAAATATTTAATACCATACTTCAGGAAAACTTAGCTTGAACTGCAAAACAGTGGTAAGTTTGTTTGGTGAATACACCTTAAAAGAATTTCTCAAACAAACAAATGGCAAATGAAGTAGCCATAAGGTCTTTTGTGCTGTTGTCCAAGCTTCAGGATTTGTGTATGTCTTTGTTCTTCACATGAAAGACAGGTAATTGCAGTTGCAATTTGTCATTTGAGTGCCTAAAGCTCCAGCTATGCGTGCAAGTGTGAGGTAGCAAGAGTATGCGTATGTTCATATTTTCATATTCAGGACTATGGCCTGCTGAAAAACCCCATGTTAAGAATACAGACTTGGAAAGATGTACTAGCAGAACTCCTAAAAATAATGAGGGAAATGACTTGATAAAAACATTCTCAATGCCAGATCAATCCCAACTCAATTAGCAAGTCACACATAGGCTGTCTATTGGGAGATAAATGTTTTGGATATAACAAGTTATATGTACCATAATTTCTTAAGCATATTATGAACAGAAAGAAAAAAGTATCTTGAAAATAAAAGCTATGAAGAGACTGCAAATGAAAAAATGCAAGAAAGAAAGAGAAGAGCCCAAGGGCAAGGCAAGGGGGCAGATGGGACAGTGCCTTGTTTCTTACAGTTTGCACATGGCGCCTTCAGGCCCAGTTGCAGACAACTGAGTTCCACCAGGGTGAAAAGCAGGTGAGAGAGATTAATCAAGGTCACTTTGACACGCGGGAGAGAGAATAAATCTGTGTCTTTGGCTCCGTGCTGGTCCTGGCAGCCAGCTAGCAACAGCAAAAAGAGGGATTTGGTACTGGCAAGAGTCTACAGGAACCTGGCTATGAGGTGGGCTGGGGAATGAGACCTGTGTTATCTGTTTTGTAAATTTCTTAAGATGCTGAAATGATTAAAGAAATATATCACTGCTAAATAAAGTCTGGAGAGCCACTTTCTGGTTTTGCCTCTTACACTTGCAATTCCCTTTCCTAATGTGAAATTACAGGTTTAACTGTTAATTTATTAAAATAAATTTTATGTTATTTCTTTGTCTACAAGTCTGGACTATGCAAACACTGGATATTTCATTCCTTTGCGTTTTGTAAACCCAGTGTAAATCCATACCTATGCAATCTTCTGCAGAGCTCTTCTCTTCATTAGTGACTGATACCCTATCCTCTTTGCAAGAAGCAAAAGATGTTTGAAGATGGAATCTAGCTCAAAGGATAATTAGGATAATATTAATAACAGCATAAAATTAGAATAATTAAATAATTTAAATTTAAGAACTATAATGTCTTTAACAATTAATTGTCCTAGGTGTGTGAAGATGGAGTCTGGCTCAGCACAGATGAAGGAAAACTGATTTTGTTCCCTGAGATTCCCAAGTGAAAACAAAGATCTCCTGAGGGTCGACTCCCAAAGATAGTTTTTGTTGTCATTGACAAAATTGCAAGTGCTTCTTGACACAATAACACAATGAGCATCACAGAAGTGAGAAGCTACTGTCCAGCTGAGGACACTGAAACTTTGGAGTTCATGAATGTCTTTTTAATGTATTTCCACTGAAATGTTACTTGAGGCAGTTCCACTCAAAAGTAGGAGAGAACCAGATTGTCCTTTTTGCAGGAGTTTTCAAAATGTTAAAATTTGTTTTAAACTAAACCTGTCAGATTTTGAGACTTCCCACAAAAATAATTAAGAAATATTTGGAAATCTGCTTGAGTGTTTTAGTTTAGTGATAACACTACAATGCTTTAAGTAATTTTTGCTTTTTAATACCATGACACTGCAAAATCAAATGTCATTTCAAGCTGAAATCTCAAACCTTCTGTTTTGAAAATGACTGAAGGAACTGCATTGGCAGAATGTCCCAAGAGGACTGAATTTATTTTATTTTATTTTATTTTTTTTTTCCCAAATGGAATTTCACTGGAAGTGATATGTGCCTACAGAAAGGTTCCATTTTGTCAAAGCATCTTTTTTTTCGGTGGAAAAAATATTCTGTAGGAAAATGTTTGACTGGTGCTAGTCCTCAAGACTTGTTGATCAGTAAAACTTGAGGTCCCTAAATCTTATATAACCGCTGCATAATGCATGATTTAAAGAAGATAAAATTTTACAATTTTTTAAGATTGCAGAGATAATAGGCTTAGCCTGAGTATGTTAATTCTATTAACATACTCTATGCCAGTAATGTCTTTCTTTTGCTATTTTAGACACATATTTCTGCCCAGCCAGAAGGAATCTCTCTGTTGCTTTTATTTCTGGTAGCTTATGGTATGGGTTAATTTTTCAAAAAGGAGCTTTAGCGGATCCATTTGTGCCCATATGAATTTATATGGAAAACTGCATTTTAGACATTTTTTTTGTAGTTGTTCTTTAACTGTTATCCAATACAGCTTCAGGTGCAGCAGGCTGTATCCAGAAAACTGCTGAACAGAGCATGCCCTTTGTTTGTATGGATGCAGAATGCAGGCATAGGCACTTGAAAACAATAGGTATTGAAGAAAAGCAGGTACTTACATGAATGCCCATTTAAGATGAAGCTCTCAAATATGTCCATTTTCTTATCTGGAAATTGATTGCTATTTCCTGTTTAGTTATTGGACTCGGGTAAAGTAAAGTACACCGGGAGGAAGAACAGAGAGGCTTTTGCACAAAACATGTTCTATCTGGTGGGGCTTGTGAAAGGCATCAAGAAAAGGCTGTATGAAGGCAGGAGAAGGCAAGAGACAAACACAGCAGATGACATGGGCAGGCTCATGCCTTCAGTACCTTTTTTTTTTTTTGGCTTCAGTTTTTTCCCAAAGGGTTAACTGTGAGCAGATATTTAATGTGAGGAGTTGTAACATAAGGATACAAGTTTACACCAGAAAAAGAAAAGGTCATGATGAAGAATACTATATTCAAGTAAATTTGAGGCATTTTAACTGGTCAGTACCAAAGGAGCCTTCCCATGGGCACTTAGGTAGGAACTGTAGTAGACCCACCTGCAAGCATATCTGAGAGTCCTGTTAAAGAGGGGCCCCAGAAAGCAGGTGAAGGACATTGTAGAGGTCTCTAAGAAGGAGAAAAAGGAGGACCTACAGGCAGAGCAATCTACAGGCCTACAGAGTATACAGTCTACAGAGAGTAATTTAGTGATATATGCCAAGTAATATGGATTAGTCAAGAACAAGTCATGTTAAACCATCTATTTGGCTGATTAAGGGAAAGTAAAAGGTATGATATATCTTGACCTGAGTACGACTTCTGGCACTGTCTTGCATAAGCAAGTTAGGGAAATATGACCCAGATGAAACGATGACGAGTTGTGTGAATAATTACATTAAAATTGCTCTAGGAACTGTTAAGAATGATTCTGTCTTAAATTAGCAGCACATTTTAAGTGGAGTCCTGCAGGTCTGTCTGTTTTACTCAGTATAGACATTAATGACTCAGAGGATGGAATATGACTAACGCTTATAATCTTTTCAAATGAAACAAAATTGGTAAGAATTGAAAGCACTTTGATGGGCAGGATTTTAACTCAAAATAATCTAAATATATTGGAGAAGTGATACAAAATCAACAAGAAAGAGTTCAACCAAGGCAAGAGCAAAGAACTGTGGCTAGGAAAGAGAAATGTAAAAGGAAGCTATAAAATGAGAAATATCTGCCAGTGCAGCTGTACTGTGAAAAAGTATTTGAGAGTTGGAGTGGAGTACAAGCTGGATCCTTCCTGGGGATGTATTAGCAAAAGTGTAATGTACAAAGCACATGGAAATAAACTTATGTTTCTCCACAGTGCTGGTGAGACCTCAGTTGGAGTACTGGTATTAGCCTGTAAAGTGGAATGAGACTAAGTAAGAGACGTACAGAAAATAGGAACAAGGAACTTTGGATTGTAGAAAAGAAGCCTGAAGGGATTGTTTTTCTTCTAGAAAAGATCAATGTGCAGACATGACAACGATTTTCAGTGTTTAAACTGATGATTGATACAACAACTAGAGTGGTTGTCATTATTCTGTGTAACTGGCTGATAGGATAGGAACTAATCAGCTTAACTAGTAAAAAAGAGGTTCAGATGTGAACTGGACAAATTCGTTTGGAACTTTGGGAATTTGTTGGATCAATGTCTTTGGACTGTATTACAGATAATTCAAGATAGCGCCTAATAGGGAGGTTTTCCTGGTGATTGCTTATACCTATGAGGGATCAGAGGAAGGTGTTGGGTAACATGACTTACAGATCATTAACCAGTCTCGTTTTTGAATGATTTTGTTGTTAAGCATTACCTCATGGGGATAGTCTGTCGAGAAGGAGATTTTTACAGATAAGTTAACAGACTTCTGAAGACACAAGGAGTGATGGGCTGAGCAAGAGAAGGTGCTGGCAGGTGAAGACATAACATCTCATGGTACTTGGTGTTTGGAACGGCTGGCTGCACAAAGGCATCAGTGTGCACTCTTCTTGTCTGCCCATCCCAAGACTGACACCATCTCCAAGAAGAGAGGAATTGCTTTGGCTCTGCAAATTCTACATTTTAACTGGGACAGTGTTCTTGCTAGGGTTTAAAATTAAGTGACTAGACTTGGGCTGTGTGGAAGGAGGCAATTTTTTATCACAGAAAGTAATTTTTGCCAATCTCCTCAGCTAAAGATACTCAGAAATTAAATAAAAAGTTCTATCAGCAGACTGACATTGCCAGTTGCTAGCAGGAATGCCTGTAAGGAGAAATTTATCCTTTCCCTGTTATGTTTTTGCAACCTGTGCTGAACTGCATCACCTCCTGCCTTTTGAGTCTGTGAGAATGTATAACAGTTTTCATTTCCTTTGGGGAGGTCTCCTTACCAGATAGATAGTGCCAGTTACATAGAGATACTCCAGATACCTAATAATGAGAAAAGAAACAGGTAACAGTGGCAGACAGTTGGTTTTAAGGTTCAAAGCCTGAGGATAGTAATTGATGACAATGACTTATCTGAGGCTGCAGTCCTGCCTTACCTCAAGCTTGATGCAGTGGCCTTTGCTGCTGCCTGGGAGAGTGATGAATTCCTGTCCACAATGCAGAACTTCAGCTCCCTAACCCTGAGACCAAGCCGAAGTTCAGTACCGTGGGGTATAACTGCCTTACATGCTGGGTCAGAGGTGACTTGTGAATATCCTTGGCAGGCAGCAGAGAAGGTCAATTTTGGGGCTGAAGTGTTCCAAGCTCATAAACCTGAAATGTCTTACAATTCCTTTTCTTTGAGATCATCTGTGAATAGCCATAAAATCTCTTCCCATGTGTCCTGGATATATGTGCGGGGAATATGAACTTCTCCTACTTCAGCTTCTACTGTATTTTGTTTGAGGGTAGGAGGAGATTTAGCCAGTCAAGCCAGCGGGTATTCCCTTTCATCCTTATCATCGTAGGGTGCTTTTTGAACTAAGGTTGTAATCCCATGATCGATTGGTGAAAACTTTGTGCTCTTTCCTGCTATACAGGACTGAGCAGCTGAATGTTGATTTGGTACATTTTAATCAACAGACCATTTCTGGAGGAAAAGTTTGTGTAAATTTTATATATGAAAATGTCTTAAAGTTACTTTCAGGGCTAAACCTGTACTTTTTCACACTGGCCATAGGTTTCCCTCCAGATAAATAAACTAAGAATTCAGTTTAGTGTCCACAGATAAAAGCAGAAAGAATTCCTTTGCCATTACTGAGGGTTTGGCTTGGTATCTTGACAGTGAATTCTTAAATAGAAAATTATCACTTGATTATTTACTCTTTTCTGTATTGTGAATCAATCCAATGGAGAAGCTGCCCTGTGAATAAATATTACAATAATACTGAATAAAAGTGAGCTCTGAGAATACAACAAAACAAAGTAAGACCTGAGGGCATATGAAAAAAAGATTACTTCTTACTTTATTGTAGATTTTTATGGGTTTGTGTTGAACAAATACAGTTATATATATCCCAACTTCTGGAGCAGGTAGAGGATCCATCAGTAACTGAACTCCAGCAACTACTTGGTTTAGATGGTCTAAAAATCAGCAGATAAAACAACAGATAAAAATACTTATCTGAGAAGTAGCTTAAAATTATCTATATTGTCTACACTCCTTAATGTTTTGATTTCAGTCAAGTCTTTTTAGTGCAGATTTGCCTTTAGGTTGTGAGGACACACAACTTTACAATACATTTTGCAGCTTTTGCTGAATGGGAAATCCTGTGATCTCCTAAAACCCCATGTAATCTGCGCAGCAGGCTCTTTGAGACTGTCCTGAAGTTCTTGCTTGCATTTGTACTAGGGTCAAAGATTTTTTGAAATTTGAAGGTATCATCAGGAAAACTCTTCAGCATGTGCAGAAACATATTCCTTACTCAGGAGAATATTGAATGAGTACTTTAAATTAACTAGATGTATTGGCAATCCCTGCTTCAGTGGGACATTGGATTACGCTTGATGTTAAGGAAACGGCATAAGCTTGTGTTCAGTAGGTCTGTTTTGATGTAGGACTTATGGAAGGACTTCAGGATTTGGTTTCATGTGAAGCCTGTCATTTTGGGAGAGCTGGGAACAACCTCTCCTCTTTTTAATCATGTTTGCAAACATAGAAGCCCAAACCCATCATGCTGATCCTGAGACACCTTACTGAGGGCTAACACAGGAGACTGGTCTCCCTGTGGACCTTTCTAGTCAGAAGTGATGGAAATGGATGCCATTTGAGAGGTGACTGTACCTTCAGAGGGTCTAACTCTCAAAAATTTGGATGGCTGAATCTCAACCTTTGTAGCAGAAATCAAATCACATCTAGTGAATGATCAAACCCTGTGCTGGCATAAAGGACAGCAGAACGTGGCAGATCCTCACAGAATAACTTTCATTCAAGAAAATCGAATATCTGCCACTTCTTGCAGCCCACTCTGTTGCCACTTCCCAGGGCTGAGATGTTAAGAATCAACAGCAATAAAGTCCTGGGAGGTTTACAATCTTAAGAATATGATGTAAGGTAATGCATCCTGGGAGTTAATGAAAAGGCTGGAAACCAGAGATCCATTATTTTTTTGAAAATCTTATACTTCCCAAACCAAGCTCCCAACTTCATAGAAATGGGTCATGAATTTGACTTGCTCAAGGCTGGTATTACTGGCTGATTGGTTTTCGTTGCCAATGACCTAATTACAAGCTTTTAGCAATAGGCCAGAGGATGGCACTAAACCCAATGAGCCTATGATGCCTCTAGGCTACACTACATTTGCGTGGTCCCTTGCTGCATGTCAGTTGGCCAACATGCCCACAAGCCATGTTGCTGTACTAGGGTGGTACTAAGCTCAGTTTGAAAGGCACAGTCGCTCTCAAGGTCCTACTAGTCTGCGTTCTGTGCCTTTGCCAAATGTAGCTGTATGGCTTCTAGACACCTTGGAGTGCAAGCAGCCTTCATCTGAGTGAGGGCAGAGCCTACCAACGCCGTAACAACTGGAAAGTCCATAGGCTGTATCCTGCTGCTCTGTAGTAGGGGAGGACGGGACAGCTGCTGTACCTCCACTATGTGATGGAGAGTTTGAGAGTGTGAAGGTCCCTTTTAGCTTTCCTCCCACCATAAAACCACATCTGTGGACCTCTGTGAAATAATAGCAGGACTGTCACAAAGTCCTGGAGACTTAATGGGGGATCTCTCAGGTTACAATTTTTCAGGATAAAGCACTTCTGAACTTAAATGTTTTGCTTCATTCTACAAAACAGAAATCCAACATTCCTCACAGTCCTGTACAGGAACATGGAGAATAAAACATCTACAAAATGCTTAAACAAGGAAAGAGGCCAACAGTAGACAGAGGAAAGAAAGAACAAGTCCATGAGAAGCAACAGGAGATTCTCACTCCTGATAACTGTGCAAACCTCCAGTCCATAGGAAAATTTGTCCTGACAGTCTGCAAATTTGATGGCTGGTGTTTGAACCCTGATGAAGAGTGAGCTGCAGAGTAGGAGTGAAATCGCAGTCATTAGAAAGAAATTAACAGATTTAGATGAAACAAAGAGGTACTGACAAACATTGCCAGATCTCTTCCTTGGATAAAAAAGAGGATGAACACAGGAACCATGTGGCAGCAATATGAAATTATCCCATAGAGAGATAATATGGAATGTCTTCTGCTGGATTAAAAACTGGCTGGATGGCCGTGCCCAGTGAGTTGTGATTAATGGAGCAAAATCTGGTTGGCGGCCGGTCACCAGTGGTGTCCCTCAGGGCTCAGTTTTGGGGCCG
>JAOTQQ010000001.1:176469833-176481850 GCA_026546715.1 Gallinago undulata | reverse complement strand
TTTTTTTAATGTGGTTGGACTCGATGATCTCAAAGGTCCCTTCCAACCACTAAGATTCTGTGATTCTGTGATTCTGTCTTCATGAAACTATTAAAAATGACAAGTGAGAGAGAAATTAAGCCTGAAATTGTTCAATTAAATAGTGAATTGCTGTATTTTTAATAACTAAAGATGAGGAAACATTAATGAAAATATTTGCCTCTAAAGTGAGTCTTTGACACTAATGAAAACATTTTAGCATACAGAACAGCTTATGTTCTAAAAAGCTCCAAATGATTTTCAAATATTGCATTGTCCTCCTTTACCTTCACCCCTTTGCCTTTCTTTCCTTTCATTCAGCCATTTGATGTAATTTGTGTCATTCTTCTTTCTTGCTTCTCCTCTGGGTCCCTCTGAGTGGTTGGTTGTCCTCTGTCTCATTTGTGCCCGTGCTCCCCTGTGCATGGAAAGCAGAGCTTAGGAGGACAAACAGCCTTGAATTTAGGGACTTGCCTTAGTGATAGTTTACTGGTGTCAGCTTGCATCACCATAAATTTTGGTTTGTGTGCTGGCGTTCTGGGGCATCTCCTACCAAGTCACGAAGTAGAACCATTTTCTTGGCTAAACTCTCTCAGTTTCAGTGTTTAAGGCTGTTTTATTAATGGTGCAACAGGTAATGACACTGTTGTCTGAGCTGTTAGAATTTGGGCGTTAGGGAAACTGAATAAAGCATCCTATAAATTATTTTTTTCTATTTCTCCCCCTCATGGTTGAAATATTGTTGAAATATTCCAATAACCTTTAGCAAATGCTTACTCACCATCTCTTAACTGTTTATTTGTAGGGTTGTAAATGCCTGCATTTCTGTTTGCAGTGTTTCAACCCTCTCCCTCTCTCTCTCATCTTTGAAAAATCTACTAAAGCAGCTTTGAAATATATCCTTTAAAATATATTCGGAATGTCTTTTGCTTTCAGTTTTACCTTCATTCTCTCTTCTATGTCTTTTCCATCCTTTTAAAAAACAATGATTGCTGTACTCTTTCAGCTTGCTGATCGATGTTTTATCTTTAGAAGCTATCTAAGGATTGTATAATGAAGCTCAAATGAATTAATTTCAAACCCTCCCATCATTCCCTCTTGGAATCTTATGACTGTTGTATCCACTTGTAAAACATCTGAATCTAAGATGGAAGAAGGTTCCCAAACAGTAATTCGTCTAAATGCAGCCTGCTCCATAATTTCTGTGTTTGTGCTTGTCTCAGTTTACACAAGCAACATTACACAAGGGTAATATATCTGGAAGCAAAAGACAGATTTTTTCTTCACAAAAATTTAATATTTTCCTCAGTACCTTCTGTACTTTCTGTAATACCTAAATTAAAATCTAATTTAAATTATGCAGAAACCAGTGAAATCTAGGACTAAACCCTCTGCACTTGCTAAAACAATGACAATGCAAGTTATTTCTTCCTACTATTGAGGCAATAAAAGTAATAACGATGGATTATTTTGCAGTGCTTTGCAGATACACAGCCTGCATGAAGTCTTAAAACTATTGGTTTAGCTGTTGTTTTGAATACAGATAACAAGTTGTCATTGTTCTTATCATCCTCCTTCCTTTAAAAAAGAGAAGTATTTGTGGAAGACTGTATGCATTCTGAAATGCACATGGGAAAACTTCACCCTCCCCCAGTTTTCAGCTATGAATCTATAGATCAAGGAAAAACGCTGAGTTTCAGAAGCTATTAAGAAAGAAAAAAGTATGATGGTGAAAATTTTGCTTTTTTATTGTTGAACCGTTTTTTCATTGTCGTCTAATTTCTGAAATAGCTCTGGAATTCTGAAGATTTTCTTTTCAATCAGCAGTTCATCATCCTCCCAACAACGAGTGTAAAAGTGACATAGTTTCCTGGGAGAGGTTTTAATTGCTGTTCTGTTCAACAGCCACCAAGCCTGAGCGGGCACCTCTCTGCCAAAGCTGAACTTTCAAGCCTGGTGCAGCTCACAGCCGAAAGGAAAGAGACGTGATAAAGTTATCATGCTGGTCATGGGATTTGCAAATAAAGACCTTTAAAGTGATTTAGCTTATTAGGCAGGCAGTGGAGAATGTGAAGTACATCTTTGATTTATTTCTTCGATGTTATTTTTTGCTGCTCAGCAATGTATGTCTGTGTCATATGTGTTTCAGCAAGGTCTTCATCATGCATCCACTGGGAGAATTCTAGTATTTTAATCTAAAGGTCCTTGCCTATTATTAATGCTCTAGTTTATCACAAGTATCAGAGTTTATTGTGTGTTGTTCCTAGCAGTTCAGGAGCTTAGAAGAGAGCAGAATGATTACCCTATACCTCATGATGTTTTCTTTTTTTTTAGGAAAGCAGAGCATCTTTTTGTTTGTTGTTCAGATGTGATCTCTGCATGAGTTGGGGTGAATGTGAGTGTCTGTGGTTTTATATGGGCTCTTGCTTCACTCAGCCAGTGACCTATATGGGATAAGACACAGCATAATGAGTACAAGAGATGGAGCTTTGGGTCTTTACCATAAAGGTCTTAATCATCAGTCCTTGGCTGCCCACATATGTTAATTATGAACAGTGATAGCCCTGAATTCTATGGGATGCCCTCAAATCTCTCTGTTCTTAGGGGCTATGAATCATTATCTGCTTCCTTCCCTTTGAGATCACTTGGGAAGGGAAGAGCAGGATCAGTCAGATGAACCTGGTCTTCTCCTTCCAAGCAGTTCAGTCAGCGTAGTAGACAGTGATGTAGGCTGCTGCCAACTCTTGTAGTGTTCATCAAGGCAAGTTCAAGTTTAGTGGAAACCTGGAATGTAGGTTGTTCAAAAAAGTTTTCTCTTAGTAAAGAGAACACTTTCTACCAGGGTGTACAGCTTAAGTACATCACAACTTTACATCTGTTTTTTTTTCAAAATACCATAGTATGCATCGACCTTCCATCCTTTCCCCAAGAAAAAGTCACAGAAGAATCTTCCTGGTAATTTGAGAACAAACACACCAATCTATCTATCAGCGACTCTGATGGACATGACAGAATAAAAAGAACAGCATGAAGTGGTGAAAATAGGGTGATACACAAGGCATTCCACACTGGTCCCTTTTTAAAGTATTTTGTAGTAAATAGGATGAAGATGTTCCAAAGTCAGATATCTGGCTGAGACAGGTCTGAAAAATATTCAGGAGAATATCAGTAGCTATGGAAATGGACTAAAGGGAAGCTTGCAAGTCTGGTGGAAAAGCATTCAGAGAAGAGACTAGCAGGCAGGAGGTCTGCGGTCTTTCAAAGGACTAACAAAAGCGTATCCAAGCTTTTGTGCCTTGCACGTTGCTATTGTGCAGTAATAAAACACACCGGGAAATGTTCAGTTATGACATTCAAAGACGTTTTGCATGAACTGGTAGGTACGCTGAGATTGCTAATGCCTAGAGACATGACAGAAGGTGGTAACACATAGGAATACGTGTAGTAGTTGTACCCCTTTAGATTATCAGCTTCTAAGAAGTTTCTTAGTGAACACACAATGGGAATCTGTGGTTTGGGCCTTTGGCATTCAGGCAGAGGGATCCTGCTGGGACTTTATTTGTTGCCAATATGCAGCGGCATGCTGTGACATGCTCTTTGGTTTTGACACCCTGTTGGAATAAAAGACTATACATGACAGCCTGTTTTGAAGGGACACTTTGACTGAAAGTATCAGAGTGAGCTGTGGTGGTGAGGGAGACAGAGCCTGGAACACACACTACAAATATTCATCCTTGGATGAAGGAGGACCTGGAGGTGATTCCTGTAGAGCAAGTAGTAGCCTCTGAAAAATGCAGGCACTGGAAAGAGAAAGCTGCCAGTGGCTTATTTAAGCAATTGACTCCTGGAGTTTTCCTGGTGGAAGGATGCTGGACAGCAGGGTATCTTTCCTTAGTTTCACAATATTGATAAACTGTCAAAGCCAGTTCCCTGCAGAGTCCACAGCGTGGTACTGATAACGATTTGACATGAACAGATCTTCTACAATCTGGGAATCCCCAGGACCTCTAGGAACTCAAATGTAGGGACTCCATCTGTGAATTTAATCTATAATTATCCAGAAAGTAAATGGTAACAGCTTTATGGCTATAAAAAACTGCTTCTCTGTTTCAACTTATCAGGTAGCTATGGCTGGGATCCAATATGACACCAGTAAATCAACACTAAGGCATGTCCATAGTGTCCAAAGCTTCTATTATTTTATTTAAACTTTTTCTCCTAACCTGGATCAGATTCTGCAAAGCACCATCCTGACTGAACAGTTCTGTTGGATCAGCACCATGCAGGGCACAATGGAGGAAGCTGGGGTAGTGTTTTATTAACTCTGCTGCGCATGACACTGCTGTGTTTCTTAAACTTTTTGGCTACAGTGGAGGAAGAAATCTCATGTTTTTTTTCCAGATCAGAAGTGACAGTACCTTCCTCTGGTTAAAAAAGAAAAATTGCAGAGTTTTCAGAGTTTTCATATGAGAGCATCTGAGGACACACAGCAAGCTCTGTTTTCTCCCAGATGCAAAAGCAAATGACATTTGTCCTTAACATCAACGTGGCTGTACACAGCAAAGAGTCAAATATGTTGGAGATCCTGTATTTCCCTTTCTCAGGAAAAATGGGTACCATGTTTTCTGCTGATTAATATGGAACCGAACTGTGCTTTCTTGCTCTGAAGGGACAAGGACGGTCTCCATTCCCTTTTAGAGGCACACTTTCTCCTAGAGAAGCTTGGATGTGGTGTGGAGATGGCGTGTGCTCTGAACCTCTCAGCGCCTTTTGTGAAGAAAGGGTGACAGTTAACTTAGGTTTGGATTAATTGGTGGTTTCAGTACAGCTGCTGCTCTCCCAGGCTGGTTGCATTCACTCCACGGGGATTTTGGAGAAGCTGTAAAGAACATTTTTATGAAGCTAATTGGCCAAAAGATTTCCAGGTCCTCTCTGAAAATATTTGGGCTCCTTTGACAATAGAAATACCGTGTCCTTTTCCTCCTCAGTGGCTCTGTTTGTACAGACAGCTCACCCAAGAAGTAGCTATTTACACTGCATTGCCACACAATTTACAACTCCCCCCCAGGATTAGCGCTGGCAGCGGTGGGTCTCAGCAGTTGTTTGAAACCCAAAAGAGGTCAGATTTGTTGTGCTACCTTCCCACCGTGTGGGAGAAATGTCAAAGGGTGCCTTTCAGAGCGGAGTTCATGGGTTTAGAACTCATGGCACAGAGCAATCTGTGACTGGAAAGGTAATGGCCAAGGGAGGTGATGCAAAGGAGGGATGTAAACAGAGAGTCAGTGTGAGGCCAGACCCTGCCGGTAAAGATAGGAGGGTCTACGTGTAGAGCCTGTACATAGAGGCTACAGATACACAGCCTCCACTGGCTGAGATGAGAGTCAGGCAGTTGGTTTTATTTCCTGGGCAGAAGGGCTGGGAAAGTGGGAGGAAGAGACAGTGAATATGGTCAGTGACACCGGATGGACATGGAGTCTGAGATGAGCTTTAATTTCATACATTTTATTATTTTTCTTAAAATTTGCCAGCTTTCTCCTAGTTTCTTCATTGCCTTTGTTTTTTTCGTTCTGCTTCATGCTTTGTGTGTATGTGTGTATGTAAGTGTGTGTTAGGCTTCATGCTTGAACTGCAGACTGCTCAAGTTGAATGAGAAAAATCCCACCTACATCTGGTTTAAATAAAAAAAACCAGCACCTAAAGTCCTTAATTGATAACTTGCATTGTCAAAGCCCCTACTCAGTTGTGTAACTCTAAATGTTCCTTTTACCTACATGTAATTTTCTCTAGGTACTTGCTTGTCTACTTCTGACCAGTTCTACCCACATCAGGTCCACGCAAAGCAGCAGGTTCATCAAATGATGGCCCTTTCTTTTCCACTTAACTCCACAGATTGGGGCTTACAAGACTCACTGGGGGATGGAGGTCTCTCCCTCTGCCCAAGAAGTCCTGAGCCCTCTCTGCTCCCTGCACACCAGCTCCATGCCAAGCATCAAGCAAATGGGTTGTGGGACACCTCAGAGTCATTGGGGTTTGCATAGCTCTGAGAAGACTGTGAGGACACAGGCTCCTTGGTTCTGTCTGGGGAGGATGGATCCTAGATCTGCCCGTCCCTCTTCCACAAGCACCTCAGGGCAAAAAGTACTAAAGAAACTTACTGGCAAAGGGAGCGCGACCCAGATTTCAACTTGTCAAGTGTAAGTCAAGCCAGCAAATCTCTCCTCCCTGGTTCAGGGGAAATTGGAATGATTCCAGTCAAAGTGCTTCATAATTTAATTACAATAAGTGTGTAAACTGATCAAGTCCTGGGTTGAACAAGGCCATTTACCTCAGTCTCTGGGTTTAACGTGGGAAGAGTAGGTGTAGACAAGCATGGGTACGACTATGATGTGAATGGTGAATTGTGGAACTTGCAGCTGATGAAAGCTCTCCCCAAAAACTTGAGCAAGTGATGGCCTGAATCATGCTTGAAATTGGAAATCCATATTAGCAGTGGGACAAGCAGGAAACATCAATCTCTTTTCCCCAGCCTTCTGTGATTCTGCAGATTCTCAGAAGTCTTCTATGACTTTTGATCACAAATTCAATGTTTTTTCCTCCTTTAAAGACATTCATAGAGAAAAGCCGTGTTTAGTTCAGCCACTGTCTTTTCCTTGCTGGCCAGATCTGTCAAACATTATGAAAACAGATACAGATTTACATTTGGTGGGATAAAAGTATAAGAAAAATTCAGAGCTTTCAATGAAATAAAAAAAACATGAAAAAAACCACAGGTGGTAAAACCATGATCATCTTCTCTTTTGTTGGTGATTAGAAGTAGCTGTTACGAATCCTAGAAAAATGAATATTTTTTCTAGTCTACAGTCAGATTTTTTTGCTGAATATTGGAGAAAATATGACACTGCCTGTGGTGAGACTGGCACCTTGTAATGTCGTGAATCTGAAGATATATAAAACTAATACACATTAAGCCCTCCAGCATAACATGAACATTCATTTTCATGGAGCAATTTCTGGATGAAATGCAGCGAACCTTTTAAAGTAGTAAATACAAAAATTGCTACATAATGTTTATGTCTAATTTTATGTACTGCTGGGAAAAAATTTTGCTGGGATTTTTTTTTTTAATTTAAAAAAAATAAACAGCAAAAGAGTTTTTTTCCTTTTGGGGAGAAATTTTCAGGACTAATGTTGCATTTTCCAGACTGAGTCCTTTTGGTATTTGGTTTTAGGAATTTTTCTCCATACATTGCCAATTTCCATGATTCCATTTCCTTCAATAGCAAAAAACCACATTTGAAATGAATTAAATGAGTTTCTACATTCAAATCAATGTTATTTTACATCCTCTTAAGACACAGTTGTTAATACTGAAGTAATTTAAATTTAGCAAAACGTATTCAAATGGGCTGGTGTTCGTGAACTTTTCATTCTTTGTGCCAGTTTAAATATCACCCTTATCACTTTACATATAATAGTTACAAATGAGATAATGCTGTATATTAATATTTGAACATCCTTTTCAATATTTATATTTGCTTTATTTTACTGACCCTGAAATTTCAGAGGGTGCTTTGTACCTCTTATCTCTGTTGTCTGCTGTTTATCTCTATATTTGCACATTTTCTGCTTCGGTGTTAGAGATGAGGGAGTCAGCCTGAAAAGCCCGTGTACTGAAGACACACTCTTGCATCAAACCTCTAACCTCCACAAACCACCAGGAAAATCATTGCCAGCCATGAATAAATAAAATGCTAAAACCCATACTGGATTTTTTCTAAGACAAGGGATTGCATTTTTCTAAGACAAGTGATAGGATTCTACCTGCATATTTAAATACCCAAATAACTTACCCAGATTTCAGAAGCAGGCATGAGAACCTATTGACATTAACAATCAAAGCTACTGGAAGTAACTGGGGCACTTCTCTGCGGTATGTCAGTGCTGTCTATAGAAAGCAAGAGATTATCTTGTTGTACCCCAGAAGAATGTAGGACTGCAATGCAAGGACATATATACCTGCCTTGGCTTTTTGGTGCTCCCTGTAGTTGTTCTTTGCCAACAGGTACAGAGTCAGTGTCTTCCCCACACCTATCGTCTTTGTGCAAGTGCTTCAGAAATGGTGACTCCCCAAAAAGGACTGCACTTGCTTAATTTCTTAGGGGCATCCTAAAACAATCATCTGACTCAGATGATGTTAAATGAGATTGTTCAATGAGATAATGTTAAATGAGATCCACAAGAGAAAGGAATTTGGTATGGCAAATGGAACAAAAGAAAATTACTCATTTCAAAAGCATGAAAAATTCTCTTAAATAGAATCTAACTTGTAATTTCTCCCTATTTCAAATGGAAAGACGTGAGCAGTCCCCAGGGTGACCAGAAGTTTGTATGTGAGGGAAGCCATTTGGCTGGGGATATACCCTACCCATGTGTACCTTGGATGAGGTGGCTCATTCTTGCCTATTTTTCTCTGTCGGTTCCAGGGATGGAACTGGTGACTAGCTGAAATGTAGACATCTCATTTTTAAGCTACCACAAGCTAGATGATAAGTATTTTAATGTCTGTTTACTTCTTTCTCACTGATAAAATGCAGTCTTACAATAAAATTATTTTCTTTGCTTCATCTTCCTTTTTTTGCACACTGAGATCAAGCAGGTAGGCACTACGCCCCATGCAGTCCTTTTATTAAACTTACTATCAGAACGGATCTTATATTTTTAGCATGAAAAAATATTCGCCTCATAAAAAGTCTTTGAGTGGAGCACCGAATGCTGTAGAGCTCAGTGATGAGTTTTATTTACCATTCTCCTTGAAACGATGTTGATGAAAACTTGGGTAAAAATACCTTAGAACAGGAAATGCCACAGCAAAATAGTAAATGTTGCAGAATGGGAAATGAATCTGCCTTGAATTTAGTGACAGAAACAGCTTTGAGCAAGGTATAAGTGCGATTGTTTTGCATACCATTTACCACCCCACCTCTTCTGTCACAGTCCTAGAAATACCTACACCTCTATGCATAGTGACACTTCTTTCCTCCCTAGTTTAAACTCTGTCCTCATTCATTCATTCATGTCGTCAAGGTGTTTTTATATACATTTGTATGTGCACACACTTGGACCCCCAACTAGTTAAAGTATAGCCATCATTGTAATTATAGTAGGAAAAATAGCTATAGGAACACTTCACATAGGTGTTGAGGATGTAAAACATCTTTGTTGAAAGAATTTTGGGTGCATTCCTGCCCTCTCAGTCAAAGCTGAGAGGTGACAGTTCAGTGAATTGCTAATTACACATGTGATTTTAAGCACCCGAAAGCCCCATCAGAAACGCAGGCACTCTATAGGTCTAAGTAACCCACGCCTGTGCATCAGTGCCCTGGGGGGCAGGGGTCCTCTGCTGCTGTAAATACAGAGCAAATCCACTAAGTTACGGAGCTGTGGTGATTATTGAGGTCAATGGGAACACCAAAAAGCAACAAACTGCTTTGGAAAGAAAAAGCTTGACTTGCACTCCCATACACCGGTGAAGCAAGCTGTGGTTGGGGGGCTCCATAAATCACTTTGCCCTTGCATCCTATTCACTATACTGTGCAACTTTAATCTTATCCTTATGGCCCACAGCTGTTTATTTCAGTTTATTATCTCAGAAACCTGAAGGCTATTTCCAAGTCAGCTTTCTGACTGTGCTTGTTCTGCCCCTGGTCAGAGCCTCCTGGTATTCATCAGCGAGAGTTTGTTAAAGTAAATGAAAATCATTGTTGCAGTGAGCTGGGGGCAGACCATATCCCGTGGGGGTCCAAGGAGGAGACCTCTTTTTCTACAATTCCTAGCATCTCCTGTGGGCTCTTGGAAATTGCA
The DNA here is from genome assembly GCA_026546715.1 of Gallinago undulata. Classification (NCBI taxonomy): domain Eukaryota; kingdom Metazoa; phylum Chordata; class Aves; order Charadriiformes; family Scolopacidae; genus Gallinago; species Gallinago undulata. The sequence continues at coordinate 176,471,971 of JAOTQQ010000001.1, read as the reverse complement.
GGCTGGTTTGGGGGCAGAGGTGAAGGGGAGATGTTTGACACATTGAACTTCTCTCCATGGTGTGTCAGGAGAAGGCCATGTGGGCCGGAACAAAGGTCTCTACTGTGGCTTGCTTTAGGTAACCAAACTCCTGTTGTCAGTGGCTTTCCAGGGAAGCCCTGGGCAGTGGGAAAGGGTCCTTTGGAATACAGAGAGCAGAGGTGTGGGATGACTTTAGGTCTGAATGGAATACGCAGACAAACTCATCCTGCTGCAACACCACAAACTTTTGGAGGAGCGTGTTAATTATAACATACATCATTCATAGAGATCAGGTATTAAAAAAAAAAGGAATTTCCCACATGTAAGTCTGGGAGGTTTCTTTTGCAAATCTCAAGGACAGAATTTCCTTCAAAACATTAGTTTTTTGTTTGTTTCTTTTTCAGTGTTCAGCCTCGTGTGCTCTTGAATAAGTTTGACCTATTCTTTCACACTAAAATGAGCAGGAGAAATAATTGGCAGAGAACAATTCCTTTGTTGTACTTCTGTCTTTCTTCTGCTTGAGGGTTGTCTTTGCACAAATTATAATATTAATGGATCTGTTCCTTGTAAGTCTAGATGAATGTGTGTACAAATACTTTTTACCCTTTAATAGCTTCCACTAGATTTTGGGAAACTTATTCTGAGTGAAATAACTGTTTTCATAAAGAATACATTTATAATATATTCAAAATATTTTTATGGATCCCAATTAACACTTTTTTTTTTTTTATTTAACAAATAGACTTTCTTTGATTTGAAGTGGCTCCGTATCTCTTCATCCTACAATAAATACGTGATCTGGCTTACAATTAATATAGGTATTTTTTCCAGGAATTAAACATTAGTCTTACAATCATACGAATAGCAAAATAATAAAATACACATTTAAGAAACATGCAGGTTTACAGTAAAATAGACTTAACAAAACTAATCCCCCATCTTCTTGAAAAGACACATCTTCTCTTACTCACTGCAGCGTGATTTTGACCATGGACTTTCAAAGTCAGCAGTGAAATGAAAGCCCCATGTTTAAGGCATTTTTCATCAGATATGTCAAAAATTGAGAGCCTGAGAATATCAGCTATTTAAATGCTATTTGTGTGGTGAAAGAGGCAGCAATGATGGTACCGGGAGTAGACCAACCAGCCAGGGGGGACGTATTGTCCACAGTTCAGTGAGAACTCCTGCAATATGAGTGGTCAAGCTGAGTCAGACCAAAGGCCCACCTAGCTTGGTATTACATTTCTAAAAGAAGACAAAAGCAGATGTCTAGAGGAGACTGTATGTACAGTGCAATGTATGTGTCCTCCCCTGGCTGCTCTCCAATCTCCAACCATTTGTGAGTCAGTATGTTAGCCTAAATCAGCTCTGCTTTCTGTGAAGTGGTCCCATGAGCAGCACTAAGGTGACTGTGTTGTGTGGGTCTGAAGAATACAAACATCAATATGAAAATATAGCTGGAAAAAAATTCTACATTTCTTGCTGTTCAAAGTAAGATTTTCCTTTACTCTTCTAGGCTCAAGAATACACCTGAGAGTGCTGAGGAAGTCATTGCAGGGCCACTCTCCATCGTCTTTGAGATGTCCTGGAGAACAGGCAAGGTGCCCAAAGATGGGAGAAAAGCCAATGTCATCCCAGTCTTCAAAAAGGGCAAGAAGGAGGACCTGGGAAATTATAGGCCAGTCAACCTCACCTCTTTCCCTGGAAAGGTGATGGAACACCTCATCCTGGGTGTCATCTCAGAGCATATGGAGGAAAAGAAAGCTATCATCAGAAGTAGTCAACATGGAATTACCAAGGGGAAGTCATGTAAGACTAAGCTGATAGCCTTCTATGATATCAGGACTGGTTAGATAGGTGAGAAGAGGGTGTTGGATGTTGTCTACCTTGACTTCAGCAAGGCTTGTGACACCGTCTCCCACAGCATCCTCATAGCTAAGCTGTAGAAGTGATGAATAGATGGATAGGTTAGATGAATGGACAGTTAAGTGGATTGGAAACTGTCTAAAAGACAGAACCCAGAGGGTTGTGATTAGGGGCACAGAATCCAGCTGGAAGTCTGTAACAACTGGTGTTCCCCAGGGGTCAGTACTGGGTCCAGTCCTCTTCAATATATT
>JAOTQQ010000001.1:176407797-176469733 GCA_026546715.1 Gallinago undulata | reverse complement strand
TAGACCCACTCTGGTGGGGGGGTTGGACTAGATGATCTCCAGAGGTCCCTTCCAACCCCATATGATTCTATGATTCTATGATTCTGTTGGCAGTCATTTACATGTACATATGAGACAATAAGTGGGGGATATACAATAAATGGTTGAACCTGATGAGACAGTGGTCTAGCAAGTTTTGTTGTTTTTTTTAATGGAGAAGACCTGGCTTTAATCCGCTTCTACAACCTGGCCGTCCAGTAGAGAGTGAATTATATATCATTAGGTGCCACTGTCTTTGTCTCATCCATGAGGAATCGAGTTCATGCTCCCGGAGGTTGCTGTGTGATGTAGATCAGCATGAGATTCGCTTCCCAGCAAGTTCCTGCTCCCAAATAAAATACTGAAGTATATACACACTGCTTTTGCTGGTGTTCCAAACAAGTTCTGTCATCCATAGTATTAGAAAAATTGCCTAGTATCCAGTATGGTGTTCTACATACACTAATCCAAGCAGTATGTTGTCATAAGTAATATTGTCTTGCTTTGAGCACTCTGAAGGATTAATAAAATAATCAAATGCAGCTTTGACTCTTCCTTTTTTGGGTCATTATGTTTCTTGAGCATTATGGATGCTAGATATTCTGAGGTAGAATATACAAAACTCATAAAAGACATATCCAAGCTGAAGTTCAGAAATGTCAGTTGTGGCAATGACAGTGATGTGCTTAGAGATACTGCAAATATTCAGTGAATATCTTTTCCTTAAGGGCAAATTAATTCATCTGGAGAAAAAAGGGGATCTGAGAAAATCTGCTGATCTCATCTGAAATGAAAGGACAATTAAACTGTTCTGTCTTGTAATTTTTAAAGATAGAAATTAATTGAAATTTTTAAAGATAGAAACTCTTTAGCTTCAGTCTTAACTGGACTTCTTACATTGGTTTAAATTTCTTTCTTCTGCCCTGAACAGTTTATCTGCTTCCACTGCCCTGGCTTCTAATATCCATTCAGCCTGGCCTCAGCAGTCCATATCTGTAGTATGAAACTTATTAAAGCATACATAGCTTCTTTCAGCATAGAAAGACAGAGTTTTGGAAAGAAAAATTTGATGAGATACAAGGCAGGAGGGAAAGTGCCAACTCAGTGCTCAGGGATGGTTCCCGGCCCTTGTGCATGGCTCTGAGGCAATATGGGGATTGATGAGAAAAGGTGATTTTATTGATTATTTCAAAGGACCAGGTTAGCAGGAGAGAACTATGGCTGTGCTTTTGTGTACACCCATTCTCACTTGACTCAGCTGTAAACATCTCCTTGTTAAAAAGTAAATTTTAATTAAAAAAAACACCAAGAAAGTCAAACAGCACAGAAAGAACATTAATCTACTGCTTCCAAACTGCTGCTGTGTATCTACCAGCATTAAATTTTATCCACAATGGCTGTTTGAAGGGCTGCCCGTTAATGTTATAAAAGACTGCTTAAGAAAAATTCAGCTGTTCTAGATGATAGTGGATTTGATTTTCAGAAGGAGCAGTGTTTGGAACAGGTGAGTGAACAGTGTTCTTGGTCCTAATTCAGAGTCTGTTCCTCATCTTGTTGAAGGTGTTACAGGATTTTGCTGTTAACTTCAACGGAAAGAGGATCAACCCTACTGGTTTTATGTGGGGGTTGGCAAGAAGATTAAACAAAACAAGCATCACTAGTTTGAAGGATTTATTTCACTACAAGCATTTATTTCATCTCAACAAAGTAAAACCATTGAATGCATTTCTCTTTATAGTAATGGCAAGGTAACTTCAAAAGACAAGTCAAGATAATAACATGAAAATCTTGCAGGATACTGAAGATTTGGGATCTATGTCATATTATGGTTTTCCTCCCACAATTTCTCAGAGTTCCTCAGGTGATAATTACGTGGCTTTTACTCTGTTAACCTTACTATCTTTTGCTAACACTCCTCCTTGGCTCTGCGGATACCAGCCACCGTTACTCTGAAATCATCTGCTTGATTAACATTAGCATGTTCAACTTACCACAGTTGGTTCCAGCCTGTGCTTTGCTTGAAGCTTGTGGTTTCTGTCCGGGATAGGAAAGGCAGCCTGTGTGCTTGGAAGTTTTGCTGTGTTTTCCAGCTGCCTAGAAAGAGGAATCAGATGTCTCTACAAAGTCTATTTTGCTTGTAATATGGTGGACAAAAATGTTCAACAGAGGCTGAAAGGAAGCTCCTTTCTGAATAAGGTCTTGTAGGGACACCAGATGGATCTGATTCTTTGCAGCCTTTCCCCCAAAGTCATCGTGCTTCAGGTCGATGTGAGAAATCCAGCATCTGATCTTCTCCAGACAACAGACTCCTAACACCACCCACAGCTCCTGTGCCATGTGCATCCTCCTACACATGTGGTGCGTTCCTGGAAAGGGATGTTCCTGTGCGGTCCTTGGTGCATAGGACCGCCACCCCCGAGGCTGGGGGAGCAGGCAGTGTATGCAAAGGAAGCTTTGACCAACCTTTCTTGTTAGGCCATGTCTTACCTGTAAGATCTACTGTGAAGTCTATTCTATTGAGATTTTTATAGATATTATCACTTAGTATCTGAATGACTTCCAACAACACTTTAAGCAATATGAATAACATCTGTCATGTGTTGTTTGTTCTCTCTTCCTTTCCACGCTTGGGGAATGGAAATGAATGCAGTGACATGTCTCATTCGAAAAGGGATTTTAGAGAAAAATAAACATATATTTACATGTATTTGTATGTATAGAGATAACAGAGTCAAAGTAAACTGCTTCATCTGGAGGAACCATGTGTTAGGTTTGCAATGGTCCCTACCTACTGGGGTACTTCACTTCATTACCTGACTCAGCCCGAAAAGACACTGAAAGATCCTGCATGGACAAGCTGGATAGTTGTGTTGCTGTCTTGAATATAATTGCCAGCTGCAGCCTTCATCCTAAGAATTCCAGAAAGCATTTCTTTTCAGAGCATTGACACCTCAGTAGAGAAATCAAAAGCACTACTCTGAGTGAACAGATATTGATTTGCTCATCAATGTTGCTTAAGTGTAACATGCAGTCATTCTCGATGTATTATTACCTCAATTAAATCTCCCTTTTGGGGAAAAAATAGGTTATTTTTACCTTAGGCAACATGATATAGGAACCTTGTAGCTTGGGGTGACATGGCTGGCCAGCTGACTTACCACCTTCTCTGCTTTGCAGCCAGTCAAAATGGGATCTAGGAACACAGACAATTTATGTTAACACTGGTCTGAATCTGTGAGAAAAGGAGGATTTTTTGCCTTTCTTTCTTTCATGTCTCAACAGACAGGACTGAGAAAGATTGGCCCCTTTTTCCTGAGCATAATAGAGAAAGATGATGGTAGGAAGACTGGACTTCACATAGAAATGTTGGGGTTATTTTGTTTATTTTAGTCCCATTCTGGTTTAACCCACTTTCCAGCCAGCATGGAGGAAGGCAGGTAAGGAAAATCCAGAGGGATCTGCTGTGGCTCCTGTAGCTTTCCACACCAAGCTGGAAGGGCTTAGCCTAAATGAGGACAACCCAAGCCCTCCTAATCTGCAGAATGAACTGATCACTGGGTGGGCACCTATCACAGAAATAACACTACTTTCCAGTGTTAGATTCATCACTGTCCTTCCTCTGCCCACCACTGGCATAGAGACAATGCTCAGGTTTGGCTCCTGATTAATCTTCTTCACCTTATCTGACCTTACCACAGCTTTTGGTTGATTTGGTGACAGGAAGTGCCTCTATCTTGTGGTGGGTAAAGCTGTGTCTCCCTTGTTTATCACTAGTGTTGGGCTCATTGCTGGTGTCAGGCTCGCTTGGTGTAACCAGTTTACTCAGGGGCTGCATATGGCTAAGAAGGATCACAGCCAGGCAGCCCTTCGCATTTCTGCAAGGGAGGTGCAGGCTCAGTCTTCTGTGAGCACCTATTAGATGACTGTCCATCAGAAGAACTACTGAAGTCTATTATACTTTATTACAATAGATTCTCATCACTTCTCCTGAGACTTCACCCATGTCAAATGACTCAGAAGGATGAGAATTGATACCAACCTTCTTTTCTTCATCGAGGAAGTCCCTCTATGAGTTACTGTGAGCTGATTTCATCTCCTAGCGCTGGCTTGAATCCAGATTATGTTGGGACTAGAGGAGTAGCTTTGGTTAGGTGCATGTTTCAGCTGTCTTTGGCTGGTTTCTTTTCTACTGTGCTCAGGAACAGGAGGTAATTAGTGAGAACCTGGTGCATATGTAGCTTTCTTCAATACCAATCTTCATATGATGCACGGTTCCTTGAAAACAGATGATGAAATATGAGAAATCACTGTTGAATTGTAAGTGTAAATAGGTGTAAACCAGATGTGTCTAGAGAGTGTGTGACCACCTTTTGCTTCTGGTTTAGGCAGGCTGTCTGGTCCTTACTTGTGCCTTGTTCCTGGAGTGAACCTCAGTGAGGCATGAAGGTCAGGTGTTCAATGTGTTTTGTTGCTACAGTATTATTGTCCTGAATACTAATTCAAGTATCTCCAAAAAGGCATATCATATAACATATGTTTTGGCATTGAAAAGCATTAGCACAATCTTTTCCAAAGAGCACATACCTTACAGTCATTTTACAAATTGGGTCTTCGACGGTGAATTCATCACAAAATGGAAAAAGCAAGTGTAAATTTTAAAGAGTTGTCTACATGTAATCATCTACTGCATCAATTCCTATCACAAGAAGGATGCAAAGGTCACACAAGAAAAAAGAGCATCCCTTTGTTAAAGCACTATTTTGTGTCACAGAGATTACTCCTCTTACAAATTTAACCCTGTGCTTATGGCCCAATTACACTGCTAAAAAGATGATTTTTCATAGAAGAATGATAGTGTTTACTTTATTTTTTCCTACTGGGAAAATGGGCCTGCAGTTTGAAAAATAGAGCACAGAAACTATTTTAATTACCAACTGTGTTTAGCTCCCTTGTCAACCATGTTTGGAAGAAGACACCTAACTATCCTTCCCAGCCTTAAAACTCAACCATGAAAGAAAGAGTTTTTGTGAATATTAAAAAAAAAAAAAAAAAGGACTGAATGTGATTCACACTTTGAAAAACTGTTCAAGTTTTTAAAAAGTCACGGTAAAAAAGTAAGTCTGCTCATAACGCTGGTGTCTGGACACATTGTCATAAATGCAGTGAAATCATGGCATAGTGTGAGACTGCTGATCTTGAAGGATAACGATGACATGACCCACTGTAATGCAGATCTACAGTTTATCTTAATGTGACCTGGTTGCTAGGAATGAGAAGAAGCTTCATGAGACCAATGATTTAGATTTGTAATCTCTAGCTATGGTCTGTAAACACCAGAAACTCAATTCAGTTACCTAAAAGTCATTTGAGGCATCCAGGAATAGCCTGGCAGGCAGGAGGCTGGTGAATAGGATGCAGGAGCTGTGGGAGACCTGTGACCTTCTAGGCTAGCAGCTGATGACAAGAAAAAACATCTTTGCGCACATCAAATAACTGACGTGTCTATGAATGAGCAATTGTATCTTTCTGTATCTAGGGGATAGACTATATCCCCATATTCACCAAGTGTCATCTTGGTGAGAATCATGTAATGGCTGTCTTTTGGGGGCAAATTCATTCTTCCAGCACTGTCTGACAGTGTTGTATCTAAGGTGTATCTGGCTGGCTGTAGCCCTCAAGACTATGTACCGCGTAGAAAATGTAAGAGAAATACACAGGATCTTTCTGAGATCTGCCCCTCAATAGTAGCTTAAGATAGATTGCCTTGCATTATTCCACAGGTTGAGAGAACTGATGATGTCCCAGGTGTTGCTACTGGCACAGGTGGGTTGAGATTCAGCTCCAGAGTATAGGTATGTCAGTTCAGGTGTCTAAATGTAGATGTGTCCTGTTATTGTGAGTGGAGGTTCAATTCCTTACACACAGCCACTTGGTACTCTTTGAAATGCCCTTGGATATCTGAGACTTCTTCAAGGGTCTAGGAGATATGACATGGGAACTGCTGGAAGTTTGTTCCTTTCTAGAATGGCAGCTCCACAAAGTGGCAGCCAAGTGGGATCCCCAAAGACGTCTCAAATGGTGCTACACCCTTAAGTGTGGGGAACTGGTCTGAGATTGCAGGACAGTTTACAGGACAATTCAGCTTAATCTAACGTAGATACGTGCATGGACATTGGCTCACCAGACTCCACTGACTGCATCACTCTTACATGAGGAGGTCAGTACAGATGTTAAACAGTGCTTCACCAATGTCTCTTCCACTTCTGCAGGAAGTGCCTGCAGGTTTTGATACTGAAAAGAATAAAGGGCCCCTAAAAAATATAGGATAGATTTCGCTCAGGTGATGATGCTGAATTCTATGAACTGATGAAAGTTTAGTCCTCTTCCTCACCTGGGGCAGCAGACGTCTGTTCGGCTGCCTGCTGAGCCTGGGCTCCTACAGCTTTGAGACACAGGCACAGATTGTCATCAGAGGCTGTTCTGCAGCACACAGGAAGGTTATGTGCTATGTTTCACATACGAAGAACCACACTAAAGAAACCAGGGCCCTCAAAGTGTCTGAAAGGAAGCTGAACGAGCTCTTTCCCTTCAAGCAGTTATTCCTTGAGTTACCGTCCTGTTGAGAGATTAGCAGCACAGATATCTATACAACTGCCCAGATGTGAATGAGATTCCTTCCCTTCAGTTTATTTTTCCCGTGCATCTCTTTTCTTGCCAACGTGTAAAGCCAGAAAAGGCTTGAGGGCCTCACCAGCTGGCCCGCTGAACAGAGATGGCTTTCGCCCTTGAGTCTGGGTCATCACCAAAATGATAGCATTTAAAAAGCTATTAAAGGCCAAATCAGTTCAAAGGCTTCTGAGTGGAGAGTTTGAGGTTCCTAGAGAGAGATAAAAAGTCTCTTTTGTTGGGAAAATTGACTGTGAGCTTTCTTTTTTGGCTTGAAAGCTGGCCTATGATCCTTGAAGAGCTTTCTACATTTTTTAGGAAAAAATGAATGTAGTCTATATTTAGTTTCAAAGCTCATATATATTCCATTTAGGAATCATATAGATATTGTCTCAGTCTGTGTTCCCACCATAAAACCCACCACCATAAAAACAATGTAACATCAAATCCAATTTTTGAGAAAAGCTTTTTACACTAGTAAATGTCAATGCCACTCACAGTATTACGTATTTTGCTTTATTTACCTGCTCCTTTCCTTCAATTTGGAACATCTCTCTCTGAGGAGCCTAATGCATGGTGACTTGGTGTCATGTAGGGGACAGACAATGGCAAATGTATCTCCAATTAAATTCAATTGCTCTTCAAGGGACTGCTGTCCTAGTTTGAACGGAGTGCACGGGTGAGGGTTCTAAGTACTGCAAGTGCATGTTTTTAGAACTGCAATTAAACTCAGTTAAAAGTTTTGACTCCTCTTCCCCTACCTCCCCTACTACTATGTCTCCCTGGGGTTTACAGAACTTTCCATGTCCTTTGTGTCGCAGAAGAATGTGTCTCTGGCTGGCTTGGAGCTGCCAATGGTAAGTGAGAGTGCAGAGCCCACCAGTAACAGCAGCAAAATTCCGAGTGGCAGTGGTTCAGTAGGAGGGTGCTGCCATGTGTCAGGTGGGTTTCAGAGGGCCAGAAGTTGATACAGAGAGGTTTAGCGGTGCTCTGGGAGATGTGAGAGGAAAAGGATGGAAGCTGCTTCGGGGAGGGCAGCTGAATTTCTCAGTATATTGCCTCCTTGTACTTCAAGCCATCTTCTTCCCACCTTGGCCCCCAGACAATTTGGTATTGCTAGAGGCCTAGGACCTGTTCACGGGTAACTTAACCCCAAAAGGGCTCATATTCTGGTATACTTGCTCCTTCAGTTCCCATGTCCCTCTGAGACATGAGGTGGCCTTTGCCTCAGGCTCAAACCTACCCTGTGCATGCGTTCAGCCTAACCATGCTCTACCGTGCTCTGCCTGCCTCCATTGCTCCCCCTCTGCCTGTGCTGGAAGCCCAAGTTGTCTGGGGAGGTTCTGCAATGTCTCAGTACAACTCCAGGACAACAGAGCCAGGGTGAGTGGCAATGGCTTGTCACAGCGCAAGGCAGCCATATCCCCTGACCCAGCCTTGGGAGGGTCCTGCTTAGAGACCTGTCTATATGCTTTGCACGTTACCCCCTGCACAGGGTATTATAAAGCAAATGGAGTGAGAGTGCCACACTTTCAGAATAGCATGTTTTGTTTCACAGTTGATGGAATACTTGCCTTCTGTGTACATGTCGTGATAGGTGTCAGGTCCACAAATGATATTTCTAGTCCCTGGCTATGAATGCTTGTATGGTTCATTGCAGAGCATTGACTGGAGGGCTAGCTGTCAGTCCATTACTACACTGCTGTAGCAGAAATCAATATCTCTCCAAAAATGTCAGCCCCTTTCAAAAAATGATGCAAAGAAATAACAGTTTTGCAGTATTTGTAACTGTCTAATGCAAATACCATTCATTCAAAAAAATAAACCATGCCAATCAAAATCTCACTTCATGTAAAAAAAATTATTTTTTCAAACTGAAAAAGTGATTGTGTATAATAAGATAATCAAAATGCACTTTACAAGGTAGAAAGTCGTTCTGGTCTACTCAGGGAAATGTTTTTATTGTCAGCCACACGTATGATTGCAACCTTAAAAGACAACAAAGTGCACAGAATGACAAACACTTCTGGTGAGCCCTCTCTCAGCAACACTGTTGAAATGTTCAACACATAAAATAGGCAAATGGCATTAATCAGATTAGGCTAATTCTCCATGAGAAATAATGTTGTTTCAGGAGCCAGAAGAAACTATTGGTGATCAAAGGAAATGTCTAATGATGTAAGATGGCTGAAAAGTGACAAGAATCAATTAAACATCTGAATGTTTTGTTAACTCCAAATAATATTTTGTTTTGTTAACTGTAGAAAATGCCCCCTGGAAGATATACTTCCTAGTTCTCAAGAGGTGGCAACCTGCCACCAAATTGTAAAGATATGGTGGGTAAACAACTTAGAGGAACAAACATGTCTCCCATTGCTCTAACTGCAGGCACTACATTTGGCCCAATCTTTATTGCATGAAATCCCAAGAAAACGTCTTTCTTTGTCTTCAGAATCAAAACTTAGTACAACTTCAGAGTTCAAAAAGATGAGCAAATGTTTTGTGGCTGTTTAAGAGAACTGGGAAGGCTGGGGAAATGTGTGGGGGAAATCCAGACAGGTTTAGTTCAGGCTTTTCTCCATATTGAGTAAGGACAGGGTAGATGTTCTAGTAGTCACAGGTATGACTCCTTTATTTCTCATCGTGTAGCATGAGCAGCATACACTGGAATAATACTGTGTGGTTTATTTGCAAACTTCTATGCCTAACCTCACTAAATATTGCCTAGTGATGTCAGAAATTAGTGGGAGGTCATGGAAAAGCTCCTTTCCTGGATTTCAACTCATATCTTGCCTTCCAGTATTCCCCACCTCCTCCCTGTCAGATTTGGCTCACCTCATTGTACATTAATATCAAGTCTCCAGAAAGGATGTCAAAATACCTTTAAAAAGCTAAAAAACTAGAAATCTCAGTTTATAGGAAAGAAATGAGATCTGACAGCTTGTGAGGCAGAGAGAGGATGAGGCAAAATTTTTGTACTGAATGTTGCTCACATTTTTCCACCTTATTCTCAGTGATAGTTTTTCTTGGTTATTTTAAGATACTGGTATTGTTCAGCTATGAGGACTGGGATATAAGTGTGAATTGGGACTAAGTTACCTGCCATGCATGTTGTTCACAACTCACAGAGATAAGCAAATGATATAGAGATTATCTGTCTCCAGACTGGTTGGAGACTAGTTCTGCTTAGGTACAGTTGAGGATTTCTGTCATCTTGGTGAATGCAGTTGAAGTATGGATCCAACCCACCAGCTGTGTAATTCTGGTCAGCCTTCTTGCCTGGAGACAGGAGATGTTTTGCCAGTTCCATATTTTTTGCAATTGCTTGAATGCAACCTGTTATAACCTGACAATTGTTTTCTTAATTTTCAGTACATCTCATCATTAGAGGTTCAGCAATGAGGCCAGAGGAATAGACTGGGATAAGCTATTACTTTCACAAAAACAGAATGACATGTGCAATTACTTTTAGTGCATTCCCAGCACCTCTTATCTGTGTTACTTGGGTCTTTGTTAAATCCTTTCATGTGTAGGAGATGAAGCATGTCACACATCCAGAAAGCACTCTGTATTCTGCATCAATGGTGGCAGTGTACTTTTCCATAAATTATTTCCAAGATGCGTTCTAACTTCTTCAGGTCTTTCCACACACCGAGCAGCACGTCAGATTTTTTCATCTCACATTTTAGTGAAAAATCAATCCATCAGTCATTGTTAGACACAGTGAATCAGAGTTTGCAGGGTGGCAGAGGAGTGCTCAGCTCAAGGGGAAGGTTCATGAACACATGCAGACTGGTGACAGTAGTTGCTTGACTTCACTACATGACTCCCATGAGACCTACAGTGGAGAGAGAGACAAATGAGCAAACTCTGCATATCTGCTGGAGGGGAAGGAGAAGGGAGAGAGAGCAGTGAGCTCCTCGCTAAAGGCCTCTAAACCATGCTGTATGTAAGGTCCTAAAATCAGACAATGTGAATACTCCTGGCACAGGAGTACGGAGTAGACACCAGTGTATGGGGGAGACATCAGAGTGTCTCCACAGCGCCAGCAAAGCCTTGGTGTAAGGGAGACCTTGCAGAGACTGGGTTGGAGAGTTGGTTTTAGGCCAAATGTGTGTCTGTAATGTCTTCAGGAGTAACCAATGATTGTATCTCCTGTCTGTAAAATTGTGGCCATCCTACCCTAAAATGTTTTAAGCAAAATTAAAAACCCCACACATTAGCATTAGTATGTGTTTCTTCACAGGATCATAGAATAACCCAGGTTGAAGGGACTTGAAAAATCATCTGGTCCAACCTGTTGTGGAAAAGGAAGCCTTATCTAGCAGTCTGTCCAACCACACCTGAAAACCTCCAGTAATGGGGAATTTACCACATCTCTGGGGATGTTGTTCCAGTAATTAATTGTTCTCACTGTAACAAATTTCTTCCTTATATTGAGATGAAACCTCTCCCAGTGCAACTTGTACTCATTGCCCCTTGCCTTCGTCATGAAGGTCCTTATGAAGAGAGAGACTCCCTCTTCTTTGTAGCTGCCCTTTAAGTGCTGGAACACTGTGATGAGATCCCCCCGAGCCTTCTCTTCTCCAGGCAGGAGAGACCCAACTCCTTCAGTCTTTCTTCACAGGGCAGGTTCTTCAGCCCTTTGATCACATTCATGGCCCTCCTTTGGATCCCCTCCAGTTTACCTGCATCTTTTTTGAATTGTAGGGACAGGACTGGACACAGTCCTCCAGGTGTGGCCTGACAGGAGCTGAGTAGAGTGGGATGATCACGTCTCTATCTCTGCTAGAAAAGCCCCTGCATTCTCCCTTCCTTACTGGAACTTGTATTTTTTGGAGTGAATGTGTCCCAGATAGACATGAAGCATCAGGATAAATTGCAATAGTTGACGAAACAATCTCCCAGTCTTGTGTTATAACCTTTCACGCAACACATCACTTTTAATTTCATGTCCCTGAGGGATCTCAGTAATTTATCTTAATAAATGTATAATTTGCCAGTGAGATTTCCTTTTAAGTTAACCTAAAATTCATTTGCTGAATCTAAACCTCAATGTTGAGCTGGATTTTTTGGAATCGATAATCAGACAGTGGCTGAATAATGAGGATAATGGTTAATTAGAAAAAGCATATGGCTTCCTGCAACTTCATTATTCATGCCAGAAAATCACTGGGCAAACAGTGTCAGTACAATATATTCCCTGAGCACTGAGTAAGTGAAACATAGCTAAATCCTGAGCAGTGCTCAGACCGGATAAAGCGTGGGAGTAGTAAAGAAAACCCCGACAAGTGGCACCAATTCTACTTGGGAAATATCAGTGAACTTTTCTTATTATTATCTACCACACCCACTCTCCAGCAAAACCCTGAGATCTGGCTAGCTATGCAAAACTCTTTATCAGGACACTGATTCTTTCTGTGCTGAACATGTGTTGGACTTTGGTGGAGTCTTTCTTTCTGTGACAGTGGGTGTCTCAAGCAGATGACTAGAAAGACAACAGGTAACATTTGGGCTGTGAAGGACCAACATGTAACTTGGTGCTGAAGTGACTAAAAGTAGGAGGAATGGATGGAATAACTTGCAGTTTCTTGGTAGATCTGAAATCTTCATTGTTGCAACATGTCAAAAATGTCATGGGGTTCAGAAATTCAAATTCTGCTCTCCTGCAAGGCAGTAAGGACAATATCTCTGAGATCACCTTATTTATCCTGTTTAGGTGCTTGGACTGCTTAAATGTTAAAGGAGTGGTGATATCACGATTAGTAACAAGAACAAGGATGCTGTATTTATCCTTATCTGCTCTTGGCCCTCTTAGCTCACCAGTGACAAAGTTCACTGCTAAGCAGATGTATATAATTTGTTAAAAATGTTCCCAGAATGATCTGATTTTAGAAATATTTATCAGTGGGGTCCCCATTTCTCCACTGTACTTTACTGTTTTCTCTTAAGTTTTTTATTAACTATAGCTGTTAGTCAGTGTGTTAGTAATTGAGAAGGTTTCTGAGAAGTTACTATCAAAGTTTGCTATTTCTTAGTCCTTTTTTTTCTTTGTGATGTTTGATGACAGCTGCTGATCACCTACAACATGCAGCTGATTGCGTTGGACTTCTCAAACATATATTGATTTCCACAAATTATGACCTCCAAGGTGTCTTCTGGAGAAGAGATTACAAATGGATCTACCAGTGTCATTCTGATACGATTTCTAATGGATCTCAGCTGCTCAATTAATAATGATGTACTGAGATACAGGCTACACTGCAATTAATATGTGTGATTGACTCTCCAGGATGGATTAGAATTTAGCACCAGAAACTTGCTCATGGAACATTTTCCAAGACTGTTTGTCCAGAATGTAGTCTACTCAACCTGTGAGAAACGTCTCACAATATTTAACAGCTGTCTTTTATTCCCTGTTAGCACAGTGGTTTGTGGTATGTTTGTGGTCCTGTTCTGTGAAAAGCAACCCTGAGTTGACCAAAGCAGTGATTCAAGAGTAAGGCTTAGCAACATCTGCATTTCTCCCTTTCCCTTTTAATTTTTTTGAATAGGAAGATCCAGTAGTGAATGTTGCCCCACAGTTTTTTAGTCACATAAATGTACTTTATTGAAGCCTTTTATCCCTAATCTCACAAAGTTTGTAACAAAATGAACTTAAAACTGGGTGATTCTTTTCCACTTGGAGTAAATACTCAACTTTAGGTGCAATGTTAACAGGTCTTTGGGCAAGACAAATAGAAATGACTGGCACCTAGGTACTTATAATTAGCATCCAGCTATATTTAATGGCTGCTGGAAAAAAATTAGAAAAAAAAAGAAAAAAAGCTTTAGGATGAGAGCAAATTACCAGTGGTAGAAAGGGCACATGGGAAGTTTAGCCTATCTACGCATTGTGTATGCATTTCTGTCAAAAGCAGGCAATAAATTGTATGTAAATATGGAAACGGCAGAGGAAGGCCTCTCCAGCCTGGTGGGAAACTTCATACTTTTCGGGATGAATGTCATTTTTGTCTTACTCTTCTAATTTTATTTATTTATTTAATTAATTCCAGCGGTTTTCAAGTACACCTGCTATCTAAGAAAATGAAAAACTGCAAAGAAATCTAAAAATTCACATATTTAAAAAATGAGAAAGAAATAGCTTAGAGATGCATGAACTAAGTGTGTCAAATAGTGCATGTTACTGAGCAATAATGAGAAAGTAATCAACACCCTTCGGGTATAAACGCAACCCAATTCACAACCCGCAGCTGTGACTCAGAAGGGAAGTTCTCTATTAAAATGTCAGCCTTGTCACTTATTCCTCTTACCATTTACTTAATTCTTTGAGGAAAACTTTGTTCATTAATGCTGTTCTCTATTCCTGGTAGAAGTCGTGCTCTGGTAAACACTTCTATTTGCATTCAGTCGTGAAATTTGGACTCTATTAGAAGAAGTTCACATATGGTTCTATGCTGCACGTAGTGTTTGACTCTATGCATTTTTGTGTGTGTAAATAGCTACAGCATCACACAGCAAATAATTTAAAAATAAATACCAGGTCAAGTTCTTAGGAAAAGGAGGAGAGGAAAAGCAGAAGAACTTGAGAATAAAAGAGCTGGGAATTCACTTTGCCTCTGAAAGAGTATTTAGGAACATGTGCATTAAAAGATGGGTAGACATGGTGGTTAGGGACACGGTGTAGTGGTGATTTTGGCAGTACTAGGTTGATGATTAGACTCAGTGATTTTAAAGGTCCTTTCCAATCTAGACAATTCTATGCTTCTGTGATTCAGGGCCTGAACACTAAATATATGATCAGGCTTCAGAGGATGCTATATTAACATTGGAATACACGCTATTTGCAAATGAACCAGAGAACTGGCAATGGTAAGAGATAAAGCCAGGGAGAGAAAGTTACTAAAAATTGCCCTTTCCTCTTTCCAAGAGTCTCTGACTGCAGTGTGTCCTTCTGAAAATCTGTACAGGGACTACTGAATGCTCAATATGGCTATTCGTAGCAGGGGGAAGTCCTCAAATCATTTTGCTACCCTTCTCAGAGAGCCAGAGCAGAGGTTGGTTGTTTTGTGGTAGGTATAGATCCCTCAAGATCCATGGACATCAGAGGAACGAATTTGAACTGTTCCCTGTACTAGCAAATTGCAGTAGAAAAGATATGGGGGTTCTCACAATATTATTGAACTCGTAAGAATTTCAGGTATGGTCCTATGCTGCATGTAGTGTTTGATTCTATGCATTTTTGTGTGTGTAAATAGCTACAGCATCACAGAGCAAATAATTACGTGAAAAAAAAATACGAAACTTCCTTACAAAGAAATTGCCATGGGCCTGAGTGGTATGAGCTGCTGTATTTGGAAATCTTTTGCATCTAAAAAATTATAAGAGTATGCTTCCTGGGAGGAATGAACACTGTGATTATGCTTCTGTTATCCGAATTTGACAAGATATGTCATGCTCAAAGGTACAGGGAATTGTTTCTATAATCCTGATTGTGAGTGACACCCACTAGTCACCTTTCAGATGAGTAGATAATTGGAAATGTGCGCTTTTATCATTTCTGGCTGGGTCTCTCAGGAAATTTCTATTATCTCTCTATTATGTCCTTTAGGGAGAACAGAGCTGCTTCTTTAATATGCCCTCTCCAGCTTCCAACCACTGTGATGAGCTACTTACTGCGTCTTGCTTTACTGTGTAGGTGACCTCTGTTTCAGTCTTTGGAGCTACTGGCAGAGTAAGGGGCTGCTCTGTGTGGAGCAGCAGTTTCATAGTCCATCCTGTAATATTTTCCTGAGACTGTGAAATGAACCTACAGTGGTTGGCATCAGTCTGTCCTATCCTCTCTGTACATCCTCCACCATGCCCTGGACCACTATTCCCTTGGGGCTTCTTTATCTGCTTTTCTCCACTACACATCCACTCCTCCTTTGCTGTTGTCTTTCCCACAGGTTGCCATCCCCTCTTCTTCATATTCTTCCACCCTGGACTACTCTCAGTGCCTTCTTACTTGCATGTTGGCCAGTTCTTAGCTCTAGTGGTGTCTGTGAAAAGCCCGTGGTAACTGGCGTAGCCCAACCCAGCTGACTGCGCCGGGATGCTGCAGAGGTTTCTTCTCCTCTCTCCCTGTCTCATCTCTGTATGATAGGTGTCAATGCTTGGGAAATGGGAGTTCATGACACCTGGGGATCGGTTGAGAGTAAACATCTTGGAGGGGAGGCAAGAGAAGAGAGCTGACTCCGTTCCCTGTTCCTTTGAGGTTTCCCCCGCTACCACTACCTGACAGCTGGGCTGTACGCTGCTTTCCTCCAGAGGGAACCTCTCTTGGGAGACATCACTTACCCCTCCTTCGGTCCTTATTTACCCCAAGTTGAAGGCAGTTATCATATCCATGTGAAAGTGAGGCTCAAACACCTTAAAGTGAGGGCTGGGTGGCTTCCACAGAGCAGAATTGAAACTGTATTAATCTCCAGTTTCTTGTGACCACCCTGTGTGCTGAGCTGGGTATCTTCATTTTGCAATTATTAATGGTTTCACAAAGTATGTGTAAACACTGCAGAGTCAGCAGATACTGACAGCATTACAAACTTACCCTCCGTATTGGACAACCTCTGGCGAAGCAGAAGTACCTAATGTGTTTGTAGGATTTCAGTAAGTAGGAGGTTTAGGACATTACTTTGCACTTCAGTAGCAGTTTATAATCTGAACCAGGTACTTGCCTGCTTATATGTGAAAAACAATCTCTCACTTTGACTCCGAGAAATATCCCCGTGCTAATATCTGTTTAATGGGTGTATCCTGCTCATCTCTTTTTTTTTTTTAACAAAAAGGGCTGTTGAGAAGAAACACAGACTGACTTTCATCTAACTGACTTCCAAAAATCTTCCTGCAGACTAATCTATATTTCATTAGATGAAGTACATAAGAGGTTGTATCCCTCTTGATTTATGAGCAAAAGTTTTATGAGAAATATGAACTGTATAATGTAGCCAATCCATCATTCAGAGATAAGTATTAGTAAACCTAGCCAAAATCAAAATTCTCTTGAGCTGTTATCCAGTTATTATATGAGATAATTTTCCAGAGTTCCCAGAACACTACAACATAGGTAAATTGGCCTTCAGACCAAGTGCTACGCTAGAATGTGTAATTTATTGAAAAAGGATCATTAATCTCAATTTTGACTTGAATTAATATACTTCAAGGATGACAACACACTTTGGCTTGAGATTTGTGTATGGCAACAGAGACAAAGAGAAGGACTTAGGAAGACCTGATGAATGTCTTGTGTTCCTGCATGCAATAATTGGTCCAATAGACAAAGTCAATTCTCCTTAACCCTTTGAGATATTTAGATAGCTGTGGTTACAGCAACACACTTGTTATTTCCAGATATGCACACATTGTAAAGGAACTCCCACTATTGATGAAGGATGGGTTACGACCCTGGATACAAGTGCAGATTGAGAATGTCTGTGTCTGCTAGACAGTGACTGTGTGAGGCTGCTTGTGCATCTCCTATGTGCAGCAAAGAGAGGATGTGTCACTGGTTTTGTGTTGGTCTATGAGGGGGACTACATCTAGGATGGACAGATCTGTGCTTCGAGTCACAACTGCAGTGATGACTCTGGGTTGTGGGGGACCTTCAGTTCCATGGGAACTTTGTCCAGACAAGGCAAAGCTCTGGCTTATCTCAGTAGCATTCCTGGTTTCAGTCCTCGCGTCCCACCCCATGTACAATTTTGTCGCGGGATACTTTCGTACAGGGAACACAGCTGGAGCTGAAGCCCCAGACTTCCCCTCTGCAGGTTGACACTGAAATTGCTGGGCCATAGGGTGGGATTCTGATGTGCTCTCACCTTCCAGCACCAGAGACTATATCGCAAAGTTTCTATATCACAGGCAAAACCAAAGGATGTCATCTTCCTCCCCTGCTTACTTCCAGCTCCATGCCACTGTTTTGTAAAGCGAGAAATACGGGAATCTGCACGGTTTGTTTCATGGTGGTACCATGACCCATAGCTTCCCAGGCAAGGGGGAATTACATCCCATTCCTTATTGGAATGGCAAGGACTCTCCCTCCAGCCTCTAATAAAAGACGGAAGCAGTTTTCAGTCCCTGCTCCTGCCCCAAAGGGATTCATTTGTGCAGGGGCCTGATGGAGATCCTGGCTTTGTGTAGGTGCCTGCATCTGAAGGAGGATGCTCCCTCCCTTTTGGAGTTTCTTATTAGGTGGTTTTGTACCCTGCCCCAAAACTTGGTGTGCTGTCTACTGTGAATCTTATTTTGAGGCACTGTAATTCTAGCATTTTAGGTGCCAAAATCCCTTTCATGGGTTTGGGCCAAGGTAACTCTCCAGAATCTCACATGATGTACACAACGAGGAGGTGCACTGATCCTAACACATGGACACCACTTTCACACAGGGACTGCAGGCTTCCTCCTCCTGTCCACTGTGTTCTAAATTTGGCTGTTTTGCTCAGGCTTTTGTCACCATTCCTATCTCCACATCCCCTAGAAAGCCTAGAGGACTGCTCTTCCTCTCCGGTGGCTCCAGGACTGCAGCTAATCCCAATGAGCAGGACAACCTGGATTTCTTTAGAGCCTGTTGATGCAGTGCTGAACCTGATGTTGCAGAGCAGGTCAGCCTCATGCAGATATCTCAGAAATCACAGGGCATCCCAGATGGTGCTAGGCACTTGGGTTTGTTGAGCTGCTTTCTGCAATTGGTGTCTACAACCTACTGCTGAATCTCACCTCTAAAACTAGACAAGATAAACATCACCTAGCCCAAGGGCCACATGACAGTTCTTCCATTTTCAATGTGTAGCACCATCCTTATCTCCTCATACCTTTACAGTTCTCATATTGTTAGTGAATTAATCCTCGATGCTGCTATGGTTTTAATTAATTTTCCCCGTGCTTGAGTTTCAAATAGGAAAAGGAAAACCTGTGATCCTCATCCTGGAAAAAGAGTGAGACTCCTGAATCTCAGTCCTACCTACGATACTGTTTTCTCTTGTAGTATTGAGCAGGTCACTTATAATGTCTATTATATGTCAGAGATCGGTAGCAGCATCTGTAAAATGGTGATGACAATGGTCCCAAGGGTTTTTTCAGGAAAGAAGTGATTAAAGAAAGCTTGTAAGAGCACTTAAAAAGTGTAAAGCAGCATCCAACCGGTAAATTGCTATTTAATGATGATGCTAATTGCACAGAGCTTCAAGAATGAGGAGAAAAAGCAGAGTATGGGCAGATAGGTTTGACTGGCAGAATGAGGCAAAGATGAAATTGTGGCTTTTGCTTGGATTCATTGTAAAAAACAGAGAGGACTGAGACACATTGACTCATGAGGGCTCCGAGAGGACCTCAATTTGCTCAGTTCAAAATCTCCCACCACAGCCAGATGGTCCAAACCTAATGAGCTGAAAATACACTGTTCTTCCAGCTTCTGATCTCTCTTTCATAGAGGACATGGACCTGTCATACCATCTGTTCTGAATGCACTTTAAAAAATCCTGTTGGATCTTCATAACACTGCTTCTTGATGGACTTCCACATTGCATTGTATCTGCTTTCTCATTGCACCCTACATTACATATGATTCAGTTTTATCATGTCTTTATATATAATGAATTTAATCCATTTGTAGCAAGGCTTTTGAGAGGATAATTTAACTGCTGGACTATATATAGCTATATATTTAGGAGAGATCTTCTATGCCCATGTACAATAAAAGTTTTTCTTGCAACTGTAAAAGAATATAAAGGTTTAAATGTCATTGTATCTCTTGAAAAGATCTTGCAGGTTCTTTCTGTAGTACTTCTGGTTGCATTTTCAGAATTAGCTACTTGAAGGCAATGCTTAGGTAGTCATTTTTGCCTCTTCTGAACATTGAATATAATTGTTCATTTACGTTCAGTTACAAATCCTCTTTAGTACTCTTGAAAAAAGATAAAGCTCAGAGAAAATAGTAACTTTCAAAAATATTTTTAAGAAATGAGTAATTTTTCCATGTTGTCAAGCATCATGCTAGTCACTAAAGCCATTATTTTTCATGCTATCTCTGGGGAGTTAGCATTGTCACCTTTATTATTCATCAAGGTCATCATATTCACAGAATATGTATAATTAAGTATACATATAAGTATACTTATTTAGTATAAGTATTGCTTTTTACATATAATACTTCCTTTTTGGAAGAATAAAAGCAAAGGCATCAAAGCAGGTCTAGGCTAGATGCAGTTTTTCCAGTTCAGAAACACAGCCTCTTAAAATCATAGCTTATTCCTGACCCACCTTGAAGTTTGTTCTAGAAACCTTATCTTTCTGCTGCAGATATTTCTTTTTCCAAAAACTTTGCTTACCAGATCTCTCCTTATTTCTCTGTATGTCTGCTCAGATTTGCCTTGGCAGTCCTTGCTGTTGGCTCTGCCCCTCCAAGCAGTTACTACCTTGATTCTTAAACTCAAAGGAAACGAAAAAAAAATTAAAAAAGAGGAGGGGTGGGTGTGTTGGCACTAAGGGAGCTGCTCCCACCTGCAAAGTATGAACTTGCACAGGAAGAGAGAACAACATTACAATGTCAAGAAATTTGAAGATGAGTGCAGAAAAGTATGGACATCAAGCGTAAATGGTGACCAGCCAAGCATAGAAATTGCTGTATTGCGGAGACTTTAATTTTGAAAATAAATCAACCCAGAAAAGTTTGGTGTGCTGCACACAGCATCTAGGGTCTGTGTACATCAAGTGGCCTTCATCTGACAAATACAGAAATTTAAAGCTGTTCACATTCAAACTACTTGTCTAAGCTCCCTTTATAGCCAGGATATGATTATAATGCTAGGATGTGATTCATCTTATTTTAAAATAAATGGCTGACGTTGATCACATAAATTGTGTCCTAAAAGTACCTGCTTGCCTTTGCGGTGTGTGGAAGGAGCCAGGGAGAATAGTTCAGGCACAGACGTCTCTGCATTTCAAACTTCAGAGAGCCTGGTTCCTACCAACATGGCTTTTGAAGGGATAAACTTGAACTGCCTTCCTAATCAAACCTGAACCCAGGCTGAGCGACCTGTCTACTGGATGCTTCAGATGGCTTTGGTATTATTTTATACTTCCAGCAGTTATTTTGTACTTCTCAGTTCTCTTATACTTCCCGCAGCTGCGTACCATTGCTGTTGTGCTGCTAATAATTGTTATCAACCAGATACTTGCACAGAAAGCAGCTCCATTTCAATGCTGGGTGAAGTGACCTCTCTTAATTAGTTTCCCTGTTATGCTGCAAAATGTCGTGGGTTCCCTTGGGCGGAGAGTCATACAAGCTATTATTGTTTCATTAACATGTTTTTCTCATCATTCTCAGCTTTTCCACAGGTTTCCTCATTTTGAT
This sequence comes from Gallinago undulata, assembly GCA_026546715.1. Taxonomy (NCBI): domain Eukaryota; kingdom Metazoa; phylum Chordata; class Aves; order Charadriiformes; family Scolopacidae; genus Gallinago; species Gallinago undulata. Next base: position 176,448,660 of record JAOTQQ010000001.1, on the reverse strand, counting down.
ATTTGTCTTAGTCACTTCTGAGCAGCTGTTTTCAGTGCAGCTTTCAGCCTTGATTATCCCTGCCTATTACCATTCAGAATGGGTTAATTTGGGCATATCTCTCTGGTCTTAGATACTGATTTAATCAGAACTGTATTCTATTCCACTGTGTTTCACAGTGGTACAACAGACAATAGGTCAGGACAGATATGTTCTCTCCCAGTGGAGCGGCCAGGTCCATTTTTACACTTCTGCCTGTCTTTGGTGTCTGCTCATTATTTGAGGTTAATGGGTTTTTTAGTGTTTGGGTTGTTGGATTTTGTTGTTTGTTTGTTTTGGTTTGGTTGGTTGGTTTTGGGTTGTTTTTTGTTTGTTTTTTTTTAAAGTATTTAAACCCTTTTCTCTTAAAGGGATTTTCTCATCCTTTGCCCCCCCCCCCCTTTTCTTTTTTTATGGTGAAATACCAAGTATCCCATGATAACATGGTAGCAATCAGATGTCATCTGAACTACCAACCATAAAGAGAAATCGTAACTTTGCATTTAAAAGGTTTTTTTTTGAGATAATCTTTCACTTGTTCTCTCAAGAGTAGTGATTTCCCACTTACGTACTTAAACTTGAACAATGCTTCATTTCATCCTATTACCTTGCATTACTGGTTGATTATGTTCATTTAATACACCCAAGAGCACTGGTAGAGATTAGGTCCCAGCTTTGCTAGCTCATGCCGCCTTGGCAAGAGAAAGTCCTCCTTTCTGAAAGCTTCCTGCTTTTGTCCTCCAGTTGTGAAAGAAATTTCAGTGAAAGCTTCTGCTTTCTGCACTGGGCAGTGCTACCCGTGGCTGCGACTGTGGGTACCTGTCCCCTGGGCAAGCTGGCTCCAGTCCATCCCTTCCAGTTTGGGGTGCCCAACTGGAAGTTGCCTCCTTCCCTCCACTGAGACAGCCTGTGCAGATCTCGGTGCCAGGTTGGCCACCTCCATGAAGTGCCTGTAGTGGAGGTGGGGATGAATAGGGATCAAAGTCTCCTGGTGTAAAGTTTGAAGCCATTGTGTGCCCTTGGTGCAAGATCCAGTTGTACAACGTTTCTGTGCCTCGGCTCGATCCGAATGCCCCAGCTCACACCAGGGGACCAATAACCCCCTTGGTAGGTCAGGATTAGGGAATTTTTCGCTGCTTGATATCCTCAGCCCCTGTTTTGTTCCTCATTCTTCCTTTGTCCCTACTCATCCTCTGGACAGCTGGGGGCTCCTTCACTCTCTGCTTGATTTAGCTATTTTTTCTTTGTTGTTTAGGTAGTATCACTGATGGCCACAAAAATCGGTGGTAAATGGGGTGTGACAGATAATTGCTGAGTACCCTGAGGGCCTTAAAGTGTAAAGGTAATGCATCTAAACCCAAGCACATAAACCGAGGAGAAAACAACAAGATCAATCACAGACTAGGGAGGAGTGCATTGCAGTCAATATGTTTTTTGGAATATTTTGGAAAGACTTTGAAAGACTTTGCTGAGGCAGTAAGAAACTTGAAGAACATTAAATAAAGGATATTACAGACACTTGGGGGAGATTAAATATGGTTTTCCTTCCTTTTCTTTTGTCCTGCTTTCACAGTTACATGAACTACATAGATAGTCAAGGGTGGAGGGTCCATTGTTAGGGCAGATGATGCAGGGAATATTTGTCCCTTCTGAAGAAGTCCACTCCTCAGGGACAGGCTGGTCCAGGGAGAGCCCAGTCTCCCATGCGTGGAAGCATTGCTCTATTACCAGATTGCTTCCAGGTCTAGGTGATGCTTAAGCATTCCAGGCCCTGGCTGTGTGTCGCTGGCAGAGAAATACATCTGTTCATTCACCACTAACAGATCAGTTAATTCCTAATCAGAGCCTGTCAACAATTGTAAATGTAACAGCTTTCTGTCAGCAAATGCTCTTTGAAAGAAATTAATTCATGGTTGTGTACCATGGCCATGTCAAAATATTTGTAGAAAATTATCAAAATATTTGTTAGATAAATGATTATAACATGTCAGTTTGACTTTATTATTGCACTCATTTGTTTCAGAGTGAGACAACTGAAACAAAATATGTAAGAACAGTCTAAGCAAAGTACTTTTTTATTTTTATTTTGTGTTGAGGGATGAAACCAAATGCCAATGCCTTGGAGTTCCCCCCAGGATAAGAAATCTGGATTTCACCAGCTTGAATTATAATTCTAATATACCTTTTTATGTAAGCAGCTTGGCTTCCTCATCTGTGCCGGAAAGCAAATGAGAGCCAGACTTCCTGACATATAGACAAGAAAGTGTGGCCATTTCTAAGTACAGAATCATAGAATAAGAAAATGGTTAGAGTTGGAAGGAACTTAAAGATCATCTACTTCTATCCCCTCTGCCATGGGTAGGGACACCTCCCACTACACCAGGTTGCTCAAAGCCTCATGCAACCTGGCCTTGAACACCTCCGGGGATGGGGCATCCACAACTGGGGCATCCAAACTCTGGGCAACCTGTTCCAGTGTCTCATCACCCTCCCAATAAAGAATTTCTTTCTAGTATCTAATCTAAATCTCCCCTCTTTTAATTAAATTCTTTACTCCTTGCCCTTTCAATATATTCCCTGATAAGAGTCCCTCCTCATCTCTCCTGTAGGCCCCCTTCAGGTATTGGAATGCCTTTATGAGGTTTCCCCAAGGCCTTCTCTTCTCCCGGATGAACAACCCCAGCTCTCTCAGCCAGTCTTCATATGAGAGGTGCTCCAGCCCTCTGATCATTTTTGTGGCCCTCTGCTGGAGGACTCCAAAGCGAGCCACAGTACTCCAGGTGGGGTCTCACAAGCGCACAGTAGAAGGGTAGAATCACCTCCCTTGACCAAGTGGCCACAATTCTTTGGATGCAGCCCAGGATGTGGTTGGCTTTCTGGGCTGCCAGTGCACACTGCTGGCTCATGTTGAGCTTCTCATCTACAAGCACTCCCAAATCTTTCTCCTCAGGGCTGCTCTCCAGTCATTCTCTGCCCAACCTGTATTTATGCCTGAGATTGCCATGTCCCAGATGTAGGACCCTGCACTTGGCTTGGTTGATCTTCATGAGGTTTGCATGGGCCCATCTCTCAAGCCTGTTCAGGTCCCTCTGGATGGGATCCCTTCCCTCCAGCATGTCAACCGTGTCACACAGCTTTGTGTCATTGGCAAACTTGCTGAAGGGGCACTCTATCCCACTGTCCATGTCTCCAATAAGGATGTTAAACAGCACTGGTCCCAGTAGTAGATACCATATACTTTCTCTCCTGCTCCAGGCTGCACTTGATTAGGACAATATTGTGATTAAAACCCATCTTGCCTGCACTTTTAAATACAGCTCCACTCTAGGAGCAGCAGGAGGAAAGCTGTCTTTGTCTAGGATGTGTCTTCCCCTGCCAAATATATAAACTACCCAAACAATATGTAGCAATTCGTCTTTCATTTAATGATGAACATTTGCTCCGATATTTGTTCACTTTTCCAGAACTGTCTTAATTAAACTGCTGTAATCTATGTTTTCATACCAAACATGGTGATTTCATTATTCAAAAGACACAGAGCTGGCACACATTCTAATGCTTCTGAAGTGAGAGTGTATTATGGAAATGAAAACTTATCTCATCATTTCTGGAGGCACATAAAAAGAATTAATTGTGTTTAATGTGGAATTAACTCCATCTGAAAATGCTGCTGTTTTGTCTCTAGTTGAAAAAAACATCATGGCAGTATATGAGCCACAGTAACACGCTTCTCTGTTGTTTGACAGTCACTGGCTAGAAAATTTTGATCCAAATGCAAAGTAAAGACAATGTCTCACAGTCACTGAGGTGATCAAGTGCATTTTGTTGGTGTGTGTGCTGAAGACTGACTGTGTCAAAGACTGTACGAGGAAAGCACTTCTCATTTAAACTCTTTCAAAATTACCATCAACTTTGAGAAGTAGGGCCTCTACATTACAAACATGCACTTACTTTTGAGTTCTAGCTACTTAAATCATCAACCCATAGCCATGTCTGGGTGGGTTTGGAGTCCAAATCTAGACCATTAATGCAGAGCTGTGTCTGAGCACAGTTTGGACTCCACAGAGTGCCCAGGAGCACAGTGCAGAAGTGCAGGAAGGCAGAGTCATTGGCTAGCACTGATGCAGAGCTCATTAGTCCTGCTGGATTCAGGCTGATGCCATGCAAAGCCATCCAGATATCTCTGCTTTCCGCTGCCCCAGAGTCTAACAACCCCAAGTTGCTTAGGCCCAGAGTGATGAGGGCAGGGCATCCTGCTCCCTGGACCTGAGGCAGGGGCCCCATGTTTGTCCTGTTGTTTATCTGCAATTGGGTTTTCAACAGGTTAACTCTGAAAAGTAAATATTGGTTGTACTTCTTGACATTGTAGCAGAGACGAGCCCTTCTTGTCTGAATCTCAGAGCTGGACTAAGGCTGCCATTCTGCAATAGCTTTGCATATCCCCTGACAGAGCATCTCTTTGTGTCTGCCTGCCTGCTGCCAAACCAAGGGGAAATGCTGCAGCGATTTTGCATGCACAAACCACCCCCCACTTAACAGCTGCATCACAGAACAAAAATCTGAACAGATCCTTTCGTTTTATGATTCCATACACATTCAGCTAAGGGGCAGGATATTTATCTTCAGATGGATAAGGCTTAATGGATGGTTAAGTTTTACTTCTTGCCATAGAAAATGTGCTCCCTTTTGCTATCCTAGCTTCTACTGTGATAACAGAGTGGTTGGGTACTTCAACCTTTGGGGCTGACCAAGCCTTTCAAAAGCTGTGGCCATAACCAGGCTCTGTCTCACTCCCATCTCCCTCTTACTAGAAAGACATTTGCTGAAGCAATTTATTGATGGGCTTTGGGCCACACTCCTAAGGAGTTGTCTAAACTGTAGGCATTTCAGTTACTTTTTCAGTTGATGATCTCAGCAGTTTAGTGCACAGGGAACTGTGCAAGTCTGTAGCCATTATTCAAAGAATTGATCTTAATGTCTATAAAATTATTTTCCCACAAACCACAGATGGTTCTGCTGCCTAGGAGGCCACAGAGAAAGTGAAAACTGTCTGAGAACAGTTTTGAATTGTCTTGGGGGGAAGAGAGGAATTCTCTTCTGATTCTGAGACTTCAAGGCTGACAGGAAAGTCAAGTTTGGAGGAGATAGAAAGTGGTGTCAAAATCAGGCACATGTCTTAGTTGGATAGTTGAAATCCACTGCTGGCTGTGGACACACCAGAACCATAGTCAAACTGCAGTTATCTATTAGGCAACAAATGGTCCTGGAAAAATGTACTTTTCCACCACTGGAAGCCTGGGAATTGGGTTGGTTTTGCCCCTCCAGGTCTTAATCAAAGGTCAGTCACTGTTGGCTTCCACTTTTGCCGTATTCAGTGCTCTCAGAGTGTCTCCACCTGCCTGCAGTGTACCCCAGCTTCAAGCTAACCTTCTCGACCAATTTTTCCCTTGGAGAAATCAGTACATGCGGCAGGGTCCAGTGTGCTTCCTGTGTTTAGATGAATATCAGGGCAGGATGTTAGAGACAAATCAGGACAGCATAGGATGCTGGGTGAAATAAACTGTCCTGGGAGTGTTCCCCTGAGCATCCACTCCCCAGCCCAACTCTCACAACCTGACACTTAGCAGAAGTGTCTCTGTGCTCCCCATGGTGAGAGACAAAAGCAGGTTCCTAAATTGTCCCATTTGAACTACAGGAGAACTTGGGGAGCTGGTAGCATTGAGGTATGACCACAGGGCCTCTGGGAAGTACACCACAGAATTGGGAGTGTTTGTCAAGAGTTACATGGTTTGAAAACAGAAGAAGCAAAGGGCTAAGTCCAGAGCCCAGCCCTGCTTTAATATGCGGAGGATAGCTCAGTGAGTGTACCAGATCACATTATCTCACCATATGTGCTTCTGGGAGTTTTGCAAATGAAGTTGTGGTGTTGTGTTGACTTGAGATGCTACCCACATATTGATAAGCCACTTGTGAGAAATAATGAGATTTTGATGTGGATGGCTCAAAATCTGTTTGACACTATTCCAGAGAGCAGTATGGCTTTTACTCATGCAACTAGGTGTCTTTGGCATTGTTGTCTCCTTGGGAAAGCAATGTATGGAGGTGCCCTTCTGACTGTAGCAGCAAATTGCTTACCCCCCACAACTTACTCCCCAGTTCAAGAAGGACAGGGAGGGTATAGCAGCGGGCTACAAAGATGATCAGGGGCCTGGAGCATCTCTCTTACGAGGAGAGGCTGAGGGTCTTTTTAGTCTGGAGAAGAGAAGACTGAGGGGGCATCTGATCAACACCTGTAAATAGTTAAACAGTGGGTGTCAAGAAGATGGGGCCAGTCTTCTTTTCAGTGGTGCCCGATAACAGGACAGAGGAAATGGGCACAAACTTGAACATAAGAAGTTCCATCGAAACACGAGAAAGAACTTCTTTACTTTCACAGAATCACAGAATCACCTAGGTTGGAAGGGACCTTTTAAGATCATCTAGTCCAACCAATAAAAAAAAAAAACCAAAAAAAAAACCCCACCACATCCACACCACACAAAACACCACCTAACTTTGAGGGTGGCAGAGCACTGGAACAGGCTGCTGAGAGAAGTGATGGAGTCTCCGTCTCTGGAGATATTCAAAACCTGTCCGGACATGTTCCTGTGCAACCTGCTCTCAGTGGACCTGCTTTGGCAGAGAGGTTGGACTAGATGATCTCCAGAGATCCCTTCCAACCCCATATCATTCTGTGTCATCATGTGATTCCATGGGTGTTGTCTGTGTAGACCACGTAGTTAGCAGTGGTCATTTGAGGCTAGTAAATCAAAGTCCTAGGCCACTACTCATGGGAAATAATTGTTTGTCCAGTCCTATCCCATTTTCCACATCTCTCTTGTCAAATTGCCTTGTAGACTTATTCTTTATGTGGTCTGCTCACTTTGAGATCATCAGCCTCTCTCATTTCCTTTGGGGTGACAGCTTCCAGCAGTACTCCTGGTTTGCTTGCAATGTTCCTGAGTCCCAACTCCAGCATGTGGGTGTCTTGTTTCAGATCTGACTTTTAGCCAGACAGGTGGCAATTTGCAAATCTACCCCCTGCGAAGTCTTTGTTGTCTGTATCCAGATTCCATACTTTTGCACAAGCATAAGCATAAGCTTGAAAATCATAGGTAAATTGACATAGCTAATTAGCAATTCCTGCATCACCCAAAGATAGCAGTGATGATGTGTGTGCCGCAAATGTACAGCTCCTGTTTACTGATATGTTGATATAGATGTACCTGCAAGAGCTTTTCTTACGCCATACAGCCTTACCATCTTGGAAATACCATCCTCCGTGTTTCTATCCTTAAGGTGAACAGGTGAATTTGTTTGGTTTTTTTTGCAGAACCCAAAAAAGGCTTCTCCATGAAAAAAATAAAGCTTATAATATATATAAAAATATATATATATTTATATCACACTGTGTGTTCATATATCACACACTATATATATATATATATATATATATATATATATTTACATGAAATGCTTTGTCGTGATTTTTCCATTTTCTGTGGTGGGGTCTATGTTTAATGACTGATTCAATGTTATAAGAACAGCAGCTAGCAGGCTGTCTACCCTGAGGGAAAACTGTAGGAATCTGAAGAAACTTAGGTTGCCCTTTGCAAGGCAGATGACATTTTGAGTACTCCCTGGGCATGTATATGAAGCTGTAAAAGCTTTCTCTTTATTTTTAAAGTGTTCTTTGAGCATAAAGGATTTCCCCAGAGGAACTGTGAAGAAGAGCATGAAGGTCTCTATCTGTCCCACATGGTCACAGAGTAGGGTGCAGCTCCCTCCTGCCTCTGGGAAGTGATGCTGTGCTACTTATACCCAAGACCTGTGAAGAACTGTGACATCTCACAAAAATGAGTGGTTGTGTCTGTTCTTTGTTTCCTCTCTGCTTAGGGAACCTTCCTGTTTTAAACTGATCTCAGCATCCTTTGCATGTCATTGCTTTGGGCTTACTCCCTACTTTCTTAGTAGCCCCTTGGGGTGGTCGATTACTTCTGCAGCCAGAGCAGTAGCCAGCATAGGTGGGCAAAGTGTCCCTCTCTGTTGAAGACCAGGCACACAAGCAGTTTATTTGTTTGGGGAGATGAAGAGTACTTTTCCCTTTCCTACTAAGGGACAGTATGGTCCAGAACTTTTCCTAGGCCAGTGAAGCTTTGTGATAACCCTGCTTGATCTGCTGTTGAAGCTGCCACAAGCAAGCCCATCAGTACCACTACAGCCTGGAAAGGTAGGCAGGCCTAATTGCCCCATTCCACCTATGAGTGAATATTGAAGTTAAAAGATTTGCTCCAATTCCATAGAAGGAAGCAGAGCAGAAAAAACGCTCTATTGTATATATGGCCTTCCTCCTACCATCATCCCCCTCTGCACCCAGAGTGACAGTCCAGCCTCACCGTCACCTGCATTCCTGCTAAATGAGCTTGTACCGCTTTGCTCTTACAACCTGAAAGAGGGCATTTATGAGAATAACTGGCTTCCCAGAGTTAATGGGTCAGTGAGTGTCCTCATTTATGCGGTCTCAATCTATCCATTATATTTCTTATTGGAGTCTTCCTGCTGAGACAACAGGAGAAATATGAAGCCCCCTGTACCCTCTTTAATCAAGTTCTGGTGCAGTATCAGTAAGGTTCAGCTGAACCCTATGAAGCTTTTAATTTTCATTGCTTTTTTCCTCTGCTTTCTGGGTATGGGCTTGAGAGAAGGATTTCTCATTTCTCCACGGAAGCAGGCTGGAATTAGACTGCCAATGATGGGCTTGCATGTGCTCTGGCAATGTAATTTAGGAGGTCATCAGCCTATAATGAAAACTTAGGTCCCTTCTGGCATTTTCATTCGTTTGAGATGGCTGAGTGCTTTGCCTCCTTTCTTTATTGCATGATTTTTATATAATTGTTCCAACTTACACTTAATTACATTAGATCTGCTGTTTAAATGCCATCTAGCGCTCTTCTTTATTCAAAAGACTGCTGCTGTTATCAAATTTAAAAGAACATGGAAATGTGAGATACTTTCACTGCAATAGTAGACTTCCAGTCTACATTACCCATTTATACTTTACTCACTTCATAACCTGAAGCATCAATCGCACAATCATGTGCCACTCAGCACTGAAATCCTGCTGCAGTGAAGCAAACCTTAGTGAGGGAGAGTGAAGAAGGAGGATAAACACTTGACCTCCCTTTTCTTAGCTCTTATTTTCTATATTCAGGTAACCACTAGCTTCAAACTGAAGACATGAGTGTCAGTGTAGTAACTTCTTGAAAAGTAACGACTTTGGGGGTTGAAGGATGTTGTCTTCTCTTTTGAAAGCACTTTATCTCACAAATGTTTTTGGAATGTGCTATGCTCATGGATCTTTATGGCACAAAGATGATGCTTTTTAGCCACCAGCACAATGCCTATCTTCTCTTGAATTCAGGCACTCCTGACTCTTTTATTGTTCCAGTCTTATTTCAAGCATCACAGTATTAACTTGCAGAAATAGTTTTTCCCATGAGCTGAGGTTATTACTTGGTTTCTGTTAATCATTTATTGTTCTATCTCCCCTGTTTTTCTAAAAGATACGATGAATGGTATCGCTCTGAGTTTATATGATTTCATTAAAAAGACAATTTCCTCCTTCACTCTTTAGATTTCCTTGTGTGCTGCTGGGCACCAAAGCAACCCAGGAAGCCAGAAAGCCAAGCAGGGTCCTGGGGAGAGTTCATTAAGTTTTAACATTCAGCACTCTTTAAATTGCTTATGAAGGACTGTGGCCAAGCCTATGTGGGGTTAGATAAAAAGGTATTAAAAAGCATTCAGAATGAACTATGGATGAAACACATAAATACTTTATAATTTGGCTGTTGGAGGGAGAAGGATTGGAAGTGATGTTCCTCCTGTATGTTTTGAATGGTTGCAGTCAAACTGGGCATGCACCAAATGCATAATTTTAGATGCACCTAATTGCTGTGCAGGTTTATAAAACTGTCTGATGCATCTCGTGTTTAGACCCTATTTTTAGTTGTTTCTTATGTTGCCAGCATTTAACCATCTGAAGTGAAGCTTTGCCTGTCCTGTCTAATCAGGTGGAATTACAAAGAAGTTTTGTTTCTCCTTTTGACTGGCTTACAATTTGCTTTGAGAGTATGCCATTTATTCTTCTGGTGAAAATCTGTTTAAATCTTCCCACTTACAGCTTGTTGAAAAACAAGCTTGTAGGTGCTCAAGAGGCACTTGTTGCAGTTTGATTTTCTCTGTCTTGCTGTTTTCAAGAGTAGACACTTAAGAGTCTCTGAGGCAGATTCTACACCATTACTGCTTTTAGATGGACTTAAAGTGATCAAGCACCTCTAGCACCCTGTAGTTGGGGCCAGGGCTTTTGTCTTGATTGCTCCTTCTGAACCACTGAAGCAATCTTAGCTAAATCTGCTGTTCTTCCTACCTTGTGCTTCATGCAAGACTAAAGAATGGGGCAGCCACACAGTCTCACTTCCAAGGCTTCAATGAGTTCAGTTTCTATTGCAAATCTATGGGCTGTTCTAACTAATATGGTCTTTTACAATTGCTTTAGTGTTTTTCTTGTGATTAGACCAGCTGGGTGGAAGCAGCTCTTAGGTGTGGGGCCAATTTCTTTTTTTCTTGAAAAGGTGGGAAAAGGACCTGTAGGAGGGGCTCTACTGCCAAAATCCTTCAAAAGTCAATGCAAGAGGCTTCAGGATTGCTATTAGGATTGATAGTGTTAACCTATCTGAATAGCACTGCGATCTGTCCTCATTAAGAGAACATACACCAGCGTATCTATTAATTTTCTTTCAAATGTTAGAAAACTCTATTTGAAATCCTCCACTTCCACAAAATGAACAAAATTATAAATGTCTCCTTTCTCCCCCACTCTGCTTCTGTCATGTTCATCTTGCCTATCTCTAACTGAAGCTCACACTGTGACCACCACTACACTTTCCTCAGTAGAATTAATGAGATTTTAGACATCTGTATTTGCAGCCAGATGATTCTCCCTGGTACAAAAGAACAGTTTGTTTCAAAATCTCTTAAGAAGCATGTTACAGAAATTGCGCATGAGATGCAAAGAGAACTGCCTGAGATAGAGAAGAAAGATCTCAGGGTTCAAGCGCTTGGAGGATAATGCAGTCTCTCAAAATTAAACTCTTTGTTTGATATTGAAATAGCTTTCATGTGTGACAGGAGAGAATTAGTCATCTTCCTTTAAAATGAATTGATCGCTGGCCACCTGCTGTTCTAGCTGTCACGAACTGTCCTCTATTTCAGTTTTAAAAAACAAAACAAAACAAAACAAATCTGTTTTTAGACTGTTGGAGCTTAAAAAATAGTAATCAAGATGAACAACCTCTTAGTTTTCCACTGCCATGGAAGTGACATCAGTCACTCACTGGTGCCAGATGTTATTGTTAACAACATGTTTTTGGCATGCTAGTCTTTGTAGAGGGCTTCATGGCTCCTCTGGGGAACACTGGGAATGTAGTATATAGTGCAGACTTGCCTAAAACAATCTTCTGCCATATTTAGGCTCATATTTACGTAAAATCTTGAACACAGAGAGGTGCAAAGCAGGTAGAAATTGGAATGCCAGAATCCTAGGTCTGTCAATGAATGGGAGCTAAACTCCCCCGCCATTGCAGACTTGGTCTTGCTGTGGCCAACCCAAGGCAGCCTTCTTATAGGTTCTGCTAATAGTTTCCACTCTCTGGGTTTGTCTGCTGAGTCTTTAAATACCAAGAACTTCAACATAACTCTTGAATGTTAAATAGTGTTGTGCGAGTTGGGCAAAACCACCCATCTTCAATGGTTAACCTCCCCCTCTACTCTGCCCTGGTGAAGCCACGTATGGAGTACTGTGTTCAGTTCTGGGTTCCCAGGTTCAAGAAAGACAAGAAACTACTGGAGAGAGTCCAGCAGAGGGCTCCAAAGGTGATCAAGGGACTGGAGTACCTCTCTTCTGAGGAAAGGCTGATAGTTGTGGGTCTCTTTAGCCTGGAGAAAACTGAAAGGGGATCTCATCAATGCTTATAAATATCTAAAGTGCAGGTGTCAAGAGAATCAGGCCAGAGTCTTTTCAATGCTGCCTAGCAACAGGAAAAAAGGCAATATGCACAAACTGGAACACAAGAAATTCCCACGTGCAGAAAATGTCCTTACACTGAGGGTGACAGAGCACTGGGACAGGCTGTCCAGAGAAGTTGTGGAGTCTCCTTCTCTGGAGATATTAAAAGCTCGCCTGGATATGTTCCTGTCCAACCTGCTCTAGATGGACCTGCTTTGGCAGGGGCATTGGACTAGCTGATCTCTGAAGATCCCTTCCAACCCCTGCAATTCTGTAATTCTGTGATTCTGTGGTGTCAGAAAGGAGCAAAAAACACATTGCTATATATAAAGCAGGTGAAAATGAGAAGGACTTATTAGAGGGAATATAAGAATCAACTGCTAGCCCATGAAGTGCACAGTAAGTATCCTTTGTTCTCCTTACCCACAAATAGCCCTGATGCTGTCATAACGAGAAAAATGAGCTAATCTGATAGCTATAGAAAATTTAAAGAATTGAATGTAGTTTGGAAGTGTTAAAAATAACAGCTATGCTGTGGTCCAGAGTTAAAACTGTGCCTGTCATAACTTATAGGGAAGGGTAAGAAGTGAAGGTACCCCTTATTTGCAGTTAGTCAGGCATGGCAAATGTTCTTTCAGCCACTCCAAAGAGTTGGCAAGCCCCTCCAAGCATTGTGCTGCTTTCGGTGCTGCTGGGAGTTGCCTCTTTGGTCAGGGACTCAGAGTATGTGCTGACACTCTCCCAAGTTTTTAACCCAGGTTATTCTTAAACAAAGAAAAAAGTTCACACACAATGGAAAGAACAAATAAAATCTTGTGTCCGGGTGCTCTTCAGTATGTAGGTGAAGCTGATGGCTGTGGCTATATAATGGGTTTCCTCTCTGTGCTATAGGTAGTAAATATCCAAGGAGACTACGGCTAGCAGTCATGAGGATAGTATAAATAATTGCTTCAGTCCCTGATTTTTCCCTCATTTGAGCTATTTTTATGTCCCTCAAAAGGGGAGAGGGATGACATTAGACTATTCCCTCATTGTTTTGCTCACTAACTAGCTCTAGTTTCTGCCACAGCTGTTTTGGTTCATTATTTTTCAGCTTACTGCTCCTCTTGTTTATCAGACGTGATTTCAGCATGTTTCCTTGTGCTGTGTTCGGGACAATTTGTCTTAAACCTGAGCCTCCCTCAGAACAGCAGGAGTAGCTGCAGCAGAGCTCAGCAGTGGTTGTCTGCTCGAATATTTACCCACCACCCCAGCAAGACCTTGAAGTTGTCCCTGAATTCTCAGCTGCTACAGAAGTGTTTTTATCAGTATGCCACCTAGCAAACAGAAGGCCAGTTGGTTTATGTCTGCAGGGCGGTCATTAGAGGGTGGCTGCATGTAGATACACTCTAAGGGTAAATGCCTCTGGCAACAGGGGTCCTGGCAGCCAAATTCTTTGATGCTAGTGGCAGTCACTGACACTGTGGGCAGTAACACAGGATGACTTCTGCTTACTTCCTCAGCATTGAAGATGCTGTTAGCAAGAGAGGCGGTATTTTATCAAATCCAAACTCTTCCCCTTCAGCCCATGCACTTTGTCAAGCTCTGTGCATCAGCAAAGAGGGAAATCGACTCCGGTACAGTGAAAGACAGAAAAAAAAAAAATCAATGCCATGTAATTATCAGCAGTTCCAGCCCAATAGCCAGCATCCTGCACTGCATCAAAAGCAAAATCATGGAGTCCAATATTGGAACATTAGTGCCAGCTGAATATTGCACCTTTGAAGTTATGTTGTCTTCAGTTTCCCTTGTTATTATTTCATTTATTGTTTGTTTTAGTAAGACGAAAACAGGGAGCGTGTTTGGTTTGCCCTACTTTTCAGCAGTTTTTAATAAGTAGCACTACATTTCTGACAGTGGCATCACAGGAGCTGGAGCAGACACTAGGCAGGAAGGACCCTCCTGAGCCTCAGAGCCAGTCTCTCTTGCTGCAACCATAACGAATCAACTGGTTCAGATCCGTCTGAACTCTCATTAGGTTTTGTGCCCCTGCTTTGACCAAAACAGTGTCCCATAACCTCCCTTCTTGAAAGGCAAGAAACTTTTCCATTTCCATGCTGAACTTATGCACAGTCAGTCATTTTAACATATTGTTTAGCCCACTTGCTCTTAAACCAATGCCTTATATATATACGCGCAGATCTTTCCTCCACCATGTCTGGGTTTAACCTACTTCTCATATTTCTCTCAAACAATACACAAAACAAGTTTCCTTTTTTTTTTTTTTCCCTCCCAAAACAAACTACCTATTGCTTTGGCCACCTGAACAGTGCTGCTGTGTATCTATTTAAATCTCAACTCAAATTCTTGAATACTGATAATTTTACCCATTTCTCCAGTCTTTTATACATTAGTCCTAGCATTTTTTTATGTCCTTCTCTATTAAGAAGTAGTTAGATCCAAGCGAACAGCAGAAATATTTGCAATTAGTCACTACTTAGATTCTTTCGGTATCAGGTGATTTAATTAGCTTCCTTCATTTCTAATAATGCTCTATCTTCAGTGAAGAACTTGCAGACATACTTTCCCATTTAATTTAATATAAATTCAGCTTCTTAGTCTTTGGGATTTTATTTTTAATGATCAAATCTTCTAAAATGGTTTCAGCAATTACAATAAAAATAGCATACAGCCTGTTGGGTATTTTGGCTATTTGGTGGAGAAATCTGCCACCCATCCCATCTAGAAGTAACTTACCCTCCTATTACTCATCACAGTTATTCTGCATTCTTTATCTAGGACACTGAAGTGTCCCTTAACAATGCTATTTTTAGTAAAGCTCTCTTTCTAATAACATTACCTAAATATCTGTAACAGACAGACCTCATCATGAAATTATATAGTGATTTCTCAGCCCAGTAGAACATGTACTCTTTTATATGTATTCTTTGCCTTTTTTTTTTCCCCCAATGAGATTGAGACAGATACTGTTTTGTCAGTGCCATTGTTTCTACCCTTACACTTTTACGCTCCGTTCCTTTGTCGGTACACCCCACTGCCTATATCTTAATCTCTGTCTTTCGGCAGACTGCTTTTCCTTGATACATCTGCTCTAAATGTGGCTGCTATTTTACCACATGCTGTTATCCCTTATAGTGTCTGATTTCACATCCTGTTCCAATAGTTTGACCTTGCCCAGTCTGTTTGCCAGGCCTCCTGTATTAGTGATTGACAGGGAAGCAGTTTCTTACCAGCCGTGCTCAGTAACCCAGCTGGGAGAGAAACAGTCCCTTAGAAGTGCTATCAGCTTCTTGACTTTGATTCCTATCAGCACAGGTTTTCTTCTTCATGCTCCATCAGCTGTAGCCTTATTTTTGGTTACCTCATTTGTTATTCCTGAGAGCTAAATCCATGCCCAGTTTCTTCCTTCATTTTTTTTTTCTAGTCTAAAGTCCTTTCTATAAGCCCTGCCAACCCTGTTTTGTAGGAATTCAGGTTTTCATTCAGCAAGCTTCATCCTCTTTCCATGACTGCCTCCCTGCAGCTGGGAGTTCTCAGTTTTGCTTTTCTCAGTCTGCAACAAAAGCATGAAACCAGGTAGACTGAACGCAAAGGTGTCCCACTTTGCTGGTAATACAGTAACAGTTTGGAGTTCAGTATGGAAGTATTAACAAAAATGATATTATTATCTTAAATGCCATGTGATAAAAGATAGCAAAATTCCTTTTGTGCAGCAGCCACATTAGTGAAAGTTCATTTTTTCCAGAAATGTCTTTTATCCAGATTTTATTTTAAATTTCTTTTCCAAACAGTTCAAGGAGTGAAGAAGGTTTTATTTGCAGCTCTTGTTTCACTGTTAAGCATCTTAGAGGCTACCACTCTATATTTCAACAATAACAGTATGTTGGATGGTGATAAGGTGTTACCTGGAGCTGTGAAGGGGAAAATGCCAACACAGATACATGACTAAAGTACATGACAGTACATAACCTGCACCCTAAACTCAAGTGCACTTCCAGAATGTTACAATACGTGTAGGTATCTTAAGCTTTCCTGAGCACTTAGACTTGAATCTCAGTTTAGCAGGTATTAGTTGAGGGGACTCAAGCTTTTCCCAGCAGGCCAGGAGCAGCCCGGTGCTCTGCTGCAAAGCAGTCCCATGGGTTCCTTCCCCAGCCTTTGCACTGGTAGTATAATTTCATCATTTTATGCTTTTTCAGTGACTCACCAACACTTTTTCAGTACACTCACCAACCTTGACAATCTCTGCACATTTCCTGTCGGCACTGTTGCTGCAAAGAGAGGCAGCACGTAACAGATTTCAGTGTAGCAAGTCCTGGTTTAAGAGCAAGGAAATCCTGATTACCTCCATAGGTATATCCTATGGCTGATATGCTGCATTATTTTGATGGACCTGGTTCTCAGAAACACAATAGAACAAATACATGCATAGTTAGTGCATGAAATTACCCGGAATTCATTCATGGTTATTTGTGAGTACTAATATATAATCAGACATTGCTCTGGGGACATGTGTGCATTGGTACTTCTGATTAGGGAGTCATCACAAAACGTGCACGTACATTTCTGAAAATCTCAGTTCTGCATTAAGTGGAGCTGGCGGTGCTTGCTGGCACTGTACACGAGGCTGTTTGGAAGAAAGCTAATTGCATTGTGCTTTGAATATGTGAACTGATGAGTTTCATTAGTGAAAGTACCTAAGCTTATCGTTATACTAATATTAATATTTTCTATTAATGACACTGTTTACAGCTGTTTGTGCAATAGAGCCTTGTTTGCCACAATATATGTTTAACTGCTGTTTGGTTTCAGTGAGGCTTAAGCAGATACTTAGATGCAAACTGTTCCAAAAGTGTGGGGCCTCATTGTGAACAAAATGAATATGCAAGGACATTTCAGGGCATTCAAACCATCCTGAAGCAAAGCACCAGGAAGGCAACTCTTGTTGTAGGGAAGGTTTTTAATTACGATCCCACACTCAGTTTTTTGAGAGGTTGCAGGCACCAATTTTTTGTATGCTTATTTTTTTATGGAATGTAGTAGTTCTTCTCTGTGTTCACATTGCTGGAAACCACCAGGTGGGCAGACCTTAATGTGAAGAAAGCAGAGCCTTTGTGAGTCAAAGCTTTGTGGGAAAACATGTGCCCTGGTTTCAGCTGGGATAAAGTTAATTTTCTTTCTAGTGGCTGCTCTGGTTTAGATTTGGTATGAAAGGAATGTCGATAATGCATATTGGTTTAGTTGTGATATTTATACTAGTCAAGGACTTTTTTCAGCTTCCCATAGAAGTTGAGAGGGAGCTGAGACAGGACAAGCTGGCCAGTGGAATATTCCATACCATAGACATTGTGCTCAGTATACAAATTGGGGGGGGGGAGGGGAGGGGATGGAGGTGGGTAAGAATCCATAGTCACTGTTCAGGATGGGCTGGGCAACTGATCACTTGGTGGAGAGAGCAACTTTAAGTTGATAAGCAAGCAAATGAAGAAGATGAACTGCAGTGTTCTACTCTACTACTCTATGAAAACACTGAGTAGTTTCCAATACAGTTTTCAAACCATCCAAGGTAAAAAGATGGTTGATACTATCATTTCATTCTCATAGCTTCAGCCTGAAGCTCAGACATTTATGTGATATTGTTTTTGTCTCTTTTTCTGTAGCTTGTCAGTTCTGAACTCTTATTGAAAGTTCTCTATTTGGAATTGATCTCTACCAGAGTTTGACTTCCTGAATATTTGATTGTGATACTAGATTAAAAAATATCCTAACTGATGGTTGCCTATACTCAGGATGCTGCTAGCTCAGTGCAGTGTGCAGGGGTTCATGTGCCAGTAGATTTGATATATAAGAAGCATTTGTCCATTTAGCTTTCTGCATTTCATAAGGCTATGGATTACTTTGTTACATGTGGGAGCTGTCACACTGAATCAGAGCTGTGATTCATTGGCTTAATGCTACCGGAACCAGAAGCAGCATTCCCATGAGAATTTCAATTAAAAATCAGAAGAGATGCAAGATATACACTTCTAACAGGGAGAGTGATTCATCATTGGGAAAGAACTAGCCTTGGAAGCAGCAAATTTTTCATTTGTGTTTGCAAATTAGCACTGGAGGTCTCTCTGGAAGAGATGCTGTAGCCAAAAACAAGTTACTGGGTTCAGTAAAAGGATAACTGAGTGAAATTAGGTGGCATAAGATAGAAGAATGGGCTACATGAAGAGACAGTCTTTTTAGTTCATTTGCCGTACATGCAGAAGAGTAAAGTCCCTAGGAACAGAAAAGACTGGCTTTCTCAGGAGGACAAGGGTTACCTCTGACTTGTCCTCCTCCCTCAGTCATTGGGAGCTGTGAAGGTTTCATGCTGCTGGCTTGGTGCCTGCCTTTGACAGAGATCATTGGCACAGCACGGATTCAGCGCTGAAGCTGTGTCTTTTCACTGCAGGGCTTGCTTTAGAAAATACGTGGCCTTTTGCAAAATCAGCAATATGTTTTGCATGGGAGAAAAACGATGTGGAAGAGTGTGTGTGTGAGGAGGAAGGCAGCTAGGAAGACCAAATTCATCATTTTCTGATCCTGCAACCAGGGGAATGTAATCACCTGAGATTTTTTTGCGGCTTTGAGAAGTTCAGTAAATTTGAAATTGTGAATATGCTCTAGTACATGGTTGTGTGTAGGGACTACAAGTAGCACATATTTGTTTTTGTTGGCATGGATTGCTTATGTCTCTGAATTTGTTATTCATGCATGCCAGACCCCAGTAGGTGTTTTTGCCTACAATCTCTTTTTCAGGACCACTGTGATCCCCTGTTGTTTTCTATCCTAGAAAGGGCTGTATTTTATTTGTGGAAGTAAAATAAATTTATGTTAATAAAGGCTCCTCACACTTAGATCAGGCCTCATTGAACTGCAGAGGGACAACATCTACAAGGTGATGTTCTTTCATGTCCTTATTTTTTTTGTTGGGATGGTACAGAGGCTTTCATTTTGGTATCATTTTCCTTTTACATTTCCTGGTCTTTCCTCTAATTTATCCTTTAAGATTTACACTCCTCGCTGGCCACCAGTAGAGATCAAACTGAAAAGAGAAATCCCACAGTCCTCCATGTGCTCTAGAGTTCATGTCTCTTGTAATTAGCAGATTTATGGGAACTGAAGAAAAGTTCAGGTGTTCACAGCAGCTAGAAGTGCATACAGTTGCAAAAGTAATAGCTCTTGTCTCAGTTATTTACAGGATTTGGCCAAAGTGGTAAAAGCTATCTGCCAAAACTTCAGTTGCAAAATCAGCCTATAAAAGCACACTACTGAAAGTGTTGTGTTTCTCAAAGTTACCGAGTATTCTCCCACCAGGATTCAGAGCGGCTGCAGGGCTGTAAAGGATGTGAAAGATTGCTTTGGCTGAAAGCAGAGTGTTGTGTTGTCCAACTTTACTCTGCCAGATCCTAGGAGTGAAATCCAGCAATGTGTTTTCACTGGTTGTGTGCTGCACATAAAGAGGCTGAGGGCACGATGATATTGCATTACCTTGTGGCTCTGTTTTGGACAATGCCAGCAAGTCCTCTTCCAGGGGGCATTGCTGCTGGGGATGATTCACTCCAAGCATCCCTTTCCAGATGCAGCAGGTATGAAATATAGCCCTTCCAAGTATTTCACAGAATTCCAACAGCTTTAACCCACCAGCACTCAGAACTACCTTTGTGCCACACACCATGACCTGCTACACATACCTTTAGCAACGCCACTCAGTTGGGTTTCATTTTCAACATTTCAGGTACTTTGTACGACCAAAACACACACAAAGAAGAATAGTTTTGTCTGAATGCCACCAGGCGCGGAACATGAAGACCAGCTGAGTGCTGTGTTGGGTGGTTGTGGTCATTCTGCTCTGCAGAGTGGAGTGGAGAGTCTTCTCTGGTCCTTCTTAATGAATTTTATAGCCATAGACTAAAACGTATCAGGAGAAGAGCCAAAATAGCAGCATGTTCAGCAGAAGCTCCTTCATTGCTGAATGCCTGGAATGGAGTTAGAGGACAAGTTCAGACAGGACCTGGCCTGAAATTGTACACCTCTCTGGAGCTTGGACATTTGACCTAAATCTTCAAGGAAGCACTTGTGCCAAACTGGTGGCCACCGGTCTGATAGGTGACAGTATCCCTCTTTATAAGATGATGTGAGGCTCATGGTCTTCCCTCCAGATGATGTGACAACTTGGTGCTGCATTTTTTGACTAACATTGTGAGATATCAAGCCACTAGGCTCTAGCTAATGTTCCAGTTTCAGTTCCTCTGAACTGAAGCTCATCTTCCTCTCCTCCTGAAGCTATGCCACTGTGCAGCAAAGGTGTGCTTGATGCTTAGAGCTTTTCCTTAGATCTATCCTAAGCCAAGGTGGTCACTAACAGGACAGGAAAAAGTCCTGTAGTGGATGTCAAAGTCTGAAAGCAAACTGGAAAGTTGGGACCATGAAGTTCAGTCTGCAGGTGAGCCATTGCTGCATTGCACAAGCATGGGCTTTTTCCACCTTTAGCCTTGCAGAGGGAGGATGTGAGAGTGCACACTGTCCCTACACTGTCAGCCCATAATTTAGTATTCAAGTGGTAACTTTCTACAAGAAATGGCTTTGAACCACCTCGAGTTTTCAAGGCTGGCCCGCTGATCTAAAGCTAAACTGTGGGTAGATAAACAGGTAGAAATCCCCCACTACCTTCTGGCTTTTGATAGAAGGAAAGCAGCAGCTAATTCATTTCAAAAGAAGCCTGATGCTATCTGTCTGGCAGGTTTTGAGAATGGTGGCCTTGTGGGACATATGCCACAGGAGGGGGTCTTGATCTGGCTCAGTTCCTGGGCTGTATAGGCCTGGGCTCGCTCCAAACATGAATTAAAGCTACAGGTGCTGTGAACTTTATTAAAAACAAGATGCAGCTGGATGTTAAGTGGCAATGGGATGCTCCATCTTCAGGTAAGTACTTTAAAAACAGAAGTCCTTTTGGGTCCTGGCCCTAAGTAGCCACTTGTCTATACCGATTTTCTATAGAGACAAAAAGTGTTTGACCCATAGTCTTACCTTTCACTGCATTGTTGTCCTGAGCACATCTCAGGCTCCTTGCCTGCACTGAAAAATTGGTGCTTAATAGCCGGTCATTTTGAGTGAGAGTAGAGTCTGTTCAATACTAAGGGTGTTAAAACGTGAGGAATGAGACTGCAGTCTAGCTAAGGTGACAATGACACACTCAAGAGGAACTCAGAATAGTTCTGTGGTCGTGAAAAGGAAGACTACACCAAAAAGCCTTTATGCTAGTCCCTCTGTCTCACCTTTTTCCAGGAGGACTGAACAGAAATGTGCAGCCGTTCTCTCCGCTGCATTTTCTTCATACCAGCACTGGCCTACGTACGTACGGTTTTTGAAGGTAGTGGCTCTTATTGAATTAATGAGCTAGTCTATCAGACAATATCTTGACTTCATTGGAATTTCACCTTCTGAATTTGATGATTGTATTATCTTTTTCATAAGGCTGTCATGGCAACCAAGGGACAGCAAGATTTTCTTTCAAGTCCCTGCCTGTTTGTTATCCAGACAAAGTGATGGTGTGCCTCTGGTTATTAAATGTAACTGCCCTTACTAAACACCTTCCACATGGGCATGTCTAACCAGGTATTTGCTCAGCTTCACTGTCTCCTCCTTTTTCCCCTTCTGTGGACAAGCGTGAAAAGAGAGTTTGTTTTAAATAGTCAACTCTATAATAATAACAGACTCCATTATGTGTTTTGTCACAGGGTATTTCCATCCTCTTGTTGGAGGTTACATCTGCCAAATTGTCCTTCTATCCCACCTAGAATAGGGTCAGCCAGTGGCTCCAGCATCCCAGCTGTGGCGAAACCCCAAAAGAGCAGCTCTTTCTCCACGTGCTCTGCAGTGTGGACATAGACAGACATGAACCCTCAGCAAGTTTTCTGATGATACCAAGCTGCATGGTGTGGTTGACATGCTGGAGGGAGGGGATGCCTGGACAGGCTTGAGAGGACTGTGCGAACCTCATGAAGTTCAACCTGGCCAAGTGCCTGCAGGCACATATACAGGTTGGGCAGAGAATGACTGGAGAGCAGCCCTGAGGAGAAAGATTTGGGAGTGCTTGTGGATGAGAAGCTCAACATGAGCCAGCAACGCACACTGGCAGCCCAGAAAGCCAACTGCACCATGGGCTGCATCCAAGGAATTGTGGCCACTTGGTCAAGGGAGGTGATTCTACCCCTCCACTCTGCTCTTCTGAGACCCAACCTGGAGTTCTGCATCCAGCTTTGGAGGCCTCAACACAGGAAGGACACAGACCTGTTGGAATGGGTCCAGCAGAGGGCCATGAAGATGATCAGAGGGATGGAACACCTTCCCTATGAAGATGGGCTGAGAGAGCCCTTTTGTTGTTCAGCTTGGAGAAGAGAAGGTTCTAGGGAGACCTTATAGAAGCCTTCCAATACCTAAAGGCAGGCTACAGGTGGGATGGGGAGGGACTCTTTATGAGGGAGCATAGTGTTAGGACAAGGGGTAATGGTTTTAAACTGAAAGAGGGGAGATTTATATTAGATACTAGAAAGAAATTCTTTATTGTGAGGGTGGTGAGACACTGGAACAGGTTGCCCAGAGAAGCTGTGGATGCCCCTTCCCTGGAAGTCAAGGCCAGGCTGGATGGGGCTTTGAGCAACCTGGTCTAGTGGGAGGTGTCCCTTCCCATGGCAGGGGGGTTGGAACTCGATGATCTTTAAGGTCCCTTCCACCACAAACCATTCTATGATTCTATGAACCTCCTCTTTGTCCCACTTGCAGCCATTGTTGCCCTGAGCTATAGGAACTGCAAACAGTAAAGGAAACGTGATTTAAGTACGAACGGATAAATTGCCACAGACTTATGACTGAAATATGCTAAATCGAAAAAGAGGGATAAACTACCTCTGCTGACAAGAATTGCAATATAGTTGCCTGTGAGATTCTGTATTTGCTCATATTTTTTTTAATGGCAATTTTGCCAGCTTATTCTTAGAGACTTCACAGTCAGCTGCTTTATCGCTGATATTTATGTTTTATTTTCCACTTCCTAATTTCTTCTCCTAACTTCTAACTTTTACCTCCCGGGTGGCTGAAGTAATACCTTTCCCTCTTTGATAGCTAAGCCAAAGGTGTTTGGGTTCACATTAGGTGTGCAAAACTACTGAGCTTCAACACTTGTTCACTGTACTAGCAAAGTTGGTCTGAAGTTTCTCAGTGAGTTATATAAAAATTACCACAACCTCCATTTCCTCTCCCAGGCAGCTTTTTTCTAGGATATGAACGTTATAATCCAGTTCTTAATGATTTGCTATAACCATGAGACAAGGATCTGGCTATTGTGGCATTCAATTTATTTTAAGATTTCACATTTCATGGGAAACAGAGGTGCAGGTCACGAACTAGAAATTCCATCTTGCATGCTGATGCTCCCAAGAGATTGCTTTTCTTTGCTGTATGCTCTGTTGTATTTGAAAGGCATTTTGAAAATTCATGCATAGAAAAAATTTCCATTATCCAGGGGTAATTCAGATCTAGCAAAGGATGCAAAATATGTCGATAACACATGAAAATTGCACCAAATTAATTAATGCTAAAGCTAACTATAATTCCCAATGTATTGCTAGACAAACATCATTACAGTAATGTGAACTGAATTTATTAAGAATGTCATCACCATGGATTTCCCTGTTAAGAAAGGATGCACTTGCAAAGACTGTGTTTCTTGTTGTTGCTTTTGCACATACAAAAGCAAATACGCAACACTTGAAAAGTCACATTGCCCTTTTAAGTAAACCTCAGTAGTTTTTCTATAAATAAATCTATTTTTTATTTTGTGATAAACTAGTAATGCTCCTGGGCCCTCCCAGAATATTTATACAAAGCAAATAACCAAACAAACAGGAATTTAGTTCTTTTTGACTATTACTTGCAGTCATTTCAAGAAGAAATCTCCACTCTTTGCCTACAGATGCTGGTTTTGAAAAACTTTCATTTTCCTTTGTTTTCTCAAGCTTCTGGTGTTCAGGACTAAACCTTGCTTCATATTTTGAATTCTCTTTTACCTTAGTTCCATTAAACAAATACTCAGCAGTGATGCTTGCTCAGTGTTTTAGATTTCCTTCCACTAGTCATTTAATTTATATAGGCTCGTCAAGCCGTTGGCAATTGCTTTCTGTGAAAATACCTTAGAATAATGTCTAGAACCAGCTCAGGTTGTAATATTCCTGTTAGTGCCTTCCTTTGCCACCGCCTTCACCGTTTGTGTGTCACCTGTGTCTCAGAGCCATGACTCGTCTCTCCTCCATGTCCCTAAGTACCACATGTGTCAGGTGGACAGAAGGTGTGACTCAGAGCTGGGGAGATGAATGCTGTATAGGATGATGTCCGAAATGTGTTCCAGCCTGCCTCCTACTCTCACCATGTCATAAGGCCACAGTTGGCTCCTCCTGTTTACATCATGGCATCCACTCATGCATGTGTATGTTGGGGTGAAATTCAGAAATTCATGTGCTGCAGAGAAGGGGAAAAAGAAAATGCCCATGGTAGGGGGGTTGGAACTTGATGATCTTTAAGGTCCCTTTCCAACCCAAATGATTCTATGATTCTATGAAGAAAACAATTTACTCCACTTAACCTTGAGGCTCTGGACCATGAATTGATACCACAAATTCATGCCAATTTGTCCACAGATCCCAAATTAAATAGTGACCTCGGAGTGTGCAAATCGCAAGTGTGTTCACACCGATGCTGCTCTGCAGTGCAACTTCACCCTGCAGTAAGTGACTTCCCTTGCTATGTCCTAAGGGATAACCGAGGCTCTAAAACAACAGCTGGGATTTTGTACTGTGGGCAGAGAGCCATGGTCATGGCAGGCTGGGCGCTCCAAAGGGGAAATGTTGAAAGTCCTTGAGAGCTTCTGAACTTTTTGTCTCACATTTCTCTGGACTCCTGCTCTGCCTTCCCTGCTTCCGCTGCAATCCAACGTAGCCAATGGGACTCGGTGCTTCTCATGCCCAGCTTGACAGATTGAGACAGGGAGAGATGGAAATGACATAAAGCAAAGATGGGAAGGAAGGGTAAATCATGGCACAGTCAGGAAAGTCAAGGCACAATATTGATTAAAGGCAGGGGACTTAAGTACCAATGAAGAAGCAGCAAAGAAACACCTACCTCTAAAAACAACAGAGAAAATAATCTCATGGGATTTTGTCTTTCCAGACGATAAGGGCAGCAGCATCCCAGTTTGCTGTCTGTGGAGAAGACACATTGGCAGAGGGAAAGCATGACAAGTGTGTTGTCATATCCCACAAATGTCCTCCTGAAATCTTATCGATGCAAAGCAGTGCCAGAGCATGAAAAGGTGGAAGAGTGGCGTTCCTGGTCTCCTGACAATATGTGCTGTGAACGAGCAACAGATGGAGCTTCCAGCATCACCAGCCTTTTCAGGCAGGCTTGCTCACATTGCAGGCTTGTTAGGTATTTGAAACTGTGCAAAGGGCTCTGATGATGAGGTTCCTAGCACCCATATGTAGCCGAAATCCTCTTACATTGAAAGCGATGCTCAAGTACTACTAACCATTTCCCAAGCCTGTTGACTATTTGTCCCTTCATGGCCTCTCCTGACATTGTATATACCCTTCACCTTGCTACTTACAAAGGATTTTTGGGGGAAAGGGTGAATGAAACAACTTGAATATATGATGCTGCTCGCTAAATTTTGAAACACCATATAAACCAGGTTTCAACTGGAGCAGTATGTCTGATGGTGACTGGAATCTGCACCCTGGTGCCAAATGGGAGCTGTGAGGTTATTGTCCAGCTAATGTTTAAAATCCAGCAGTTGTCTATCCATCATCCACGCTGCAATTGCTTCTGTAGTGCAACAGAGAGTAACCAGGTGAAGGTAAAGAAGCTGGCACTATGCAGAAAATTCCACATGCAGATGGCAGGTAGGTGGAAGGCAGAGACACGAAGCTCCTCCAGGCTCTCTGGCAGAGCTGTTTTCCTGACGTGATGATTTGTCCCCTTTCCTAATAAAAATGAGTAGTAGGGCCTACGGTTTGTGCTGCTTCATTTTGAGCCTGAGGAAGGGATAAATTTGGCTAATGTGTCACTTTTTTTTTTTCTTTCTTCTTTTTCTTGTTTGTTTTACATGTTTAAAGGTTTAGAACTTTGTATGATTTATTAGCTGGGTTAAAATTTATATTTCCTTTGTTTCCCAGATGGAATGTCATGGCTGATGTCTAGGATGTTGTTTTAATGAGCTATCAGTTCTGAAATACCCCAAATATATGCCATAATTAAGCATAAACATGATGTAGGGTGCAGAAATTTTTCTGTGAAGGAAGAAGACTGCCTCTGATGCAATTATTTTTTTTCCCCCAGTACAGTACAGCAGAAAGCTATTCCACAGCAATATTAAGAAGACAGCTACTGCCCACAAGACATCTGCTGAAGTCGAAAGTAATAATAAAAATCAAGCACATTTGTGCTTTTACAGTTTAAATGAGTTGTGAGACAAGTAACCAGAACACCCTCTGGCTTGGGATGTGCTACTCAGTGGCTGCTGAACGGGGTTGGCGGGACTCGGCCGTGCCGCTGCCCGTGGGACCTGCTCACCCAAATTCTCAGGGGCTCACCGTCAGCATATTGCTGTGCTGTGGCTGTCACCAGGCTCTGTGTTTCTACAGCTTTTCTCTTGCCTTATTCTTTTTTTTTTTTTTTCCCCTTCTGAAAATGAGCACTGCTGTGCCAAACGAAACAGAAGGAACAATGACTCTGAAGCGCGTGCTGAAATCCAAATATTCTTGCAGGGACTGAAGTGGCAGGAGTGGGACAGGCAGCAGCAGGTTGTCACTCAGAGGAGCGATTCTCTTTGCGTACCTGCGATTGCCCTGGAGACTCGTGCTAGCTGTAGGTATTCACAGTCTTCAAAAATATATTTATAGATCAGCTCTGGCTCAGAGAAGCTCTTCACGTGCTGTGTTAGTCTTTACACAGCATGGAAATAATTTGAGAAGGGCCCAGAGTCCTTCCTAGGGAGTAGAATAGGAGGTTGTCTTGGGAGATGAAGAAGCAGGATGTAAGGATTACAGGCTTCATGTCTGTGTGTTGAAATCAAATGATGATCAGAAGGGAGGGAAGGGAGGGGGTTTGGGCATGGAATGTAGCTGCCTTGTCCACTCTGGAATCCCATCCTGTCCCAGGCAACCCTTCCCTGTGTCAGCTCTGCTTTTTTTCCAGGAGATCAGAACACGGGGAAGGGAAGGGTGAGAGTGTAGTGAAAGCAGCATGAAAGTAACATCCCCTGAAGTTATGCTTTGGTCAATATGAAGAAAAATCATTCTTTGACAACAAAATTCCCGTCCCCTTACACTGTCCTGTATGTGCACATGCTCTGTGTGTGTCAGCTCTTGCTTTGATAAGTCTGTATCTGAACCTGTCACCCTGGCATCTCCCTATGGTCAGCAGAAAGGACAAGGTGCCTCTAGAGGAATATTTTTCTTGTCCAAAGATAGATGTTGAAGACAAGTCACAGGAGTAGCATTCACTGAAAGTTAAACTAGAGGAATTACATTCTTCATTCCTCAGTAACAGAAAACCCGGGAACTTTTATTCCTCCTCTTGAAGAGCTGGGACATTCCCCAGCAAATACCCCAGATGTTTGAAATGCATGTTTTCAGACAATGAACATTATTTTGAGGCTGTGGTTCATGTTCCCAGGCTATGTGTAATCCCTGCACCCTTTGGAGTGACAAAGTATGTCAGGGGAGCAGCTTACCCTTCTCAGATTTACCTCCTTTACAGGTGAAGTTCTGTAACTCCCCAAGATGCACCCATGGAGACTGTAGTTATTGCGGCAGATCTAAGTAAGTTTGTTTAACCCATAGATGCATTGCTTCCGGCAGTGCTGGGCTTGAATGGATAGAAAAAGAAGTAATGTTTTCATATGAATTTCATTTGAGGAAGGAAAAAGGTGAGGAAAACTAATTTTTGCATTGTTTGTATGGTTCTGCACTGACAAAACTAAATTCTGGAAAGGGGACAATAAGTGCTTTGGAAAGAAAGAAAGAAAAATGGTTCCTCATACCTTCACAGATGATTGAATTTTTATCATTTCTCTATGACAGAGGTCTTCAAAGGCAGTGTGAATACCTGTGAAGAACGGAAAAGTCAATACAGAGACAAAAGAAGGCACAGCCTCTCCCATTTCTGAACATGCTGCCATCTCTGTCATGGTGGGGTGCATTGGACACTGCAGTAGCAGGACCCAGGCTCCCACAGGGTTTCACTTTGCAGGCCTGGAGCAATTTGAACATCCCCATGTACCTCTCTTGGACAGTCCAGGCTCTCTGATCCCAGTTTGTAAGCCCAAATGCAAAGTGGTTCAGCTCGTGCTAATCAGGACAAAAAGCTGGCAACCTGGAGTCTTACCCAGGCCATCTTTCTCCTGTTCTGTGTATGATAACATCATACAGGTAGATGTGTTTAAGTGTGCTTCCCCATGCTCAAGATGGTGTCCTTGCATACACTGAAGACTACATGTAAACTACCATATAATGTTCATATTAATATCCAGGACTTCTGTATTACATAGGTTTTTTTCTTGATGGTCCTCAGCAGTGAATGCTGCTGGGCACCACGCTCCATTTGCTCTGTGTTCTGATTATGGGGACCGTGCGGTGAAGTTTCCTGGGGAAAAGGCACAAAGAGAGACGTATCTTCATCTCCTGGTTAATGTTGCCTGCTACGGTGAGTCCCACAGGCATGTCACTTCAATACAGCCCCATCCAGCTGTGTGTGACACCCATTTCTGCACTGTTATGCCAGAAATGGCTCAGCTATTTCCTAGTTTTGCATAAAATTAAAATGGGGTCCTTATGGCTAGATCCTTATGCCTTTTGCAGGCAGAGACATGAAAACAAAGGGAAGAGTAAGCATACTCTGCAGCCTGCCAGCTGCCTCCTGTGCAATATCTCTTTACTGAATAGGAATAAATAGAACAGGGCCCAGATGGGCTTCTTATGATTGACAGGTGTCAGGATGTGGGTACAGCTTTGTCAGTCAAGTTGCTCCATGTCAACTGAACAACTGAATGGTTCGGTGTTCCACTTGTTGAAATCTGAAATGCTTACTAAAATCAAGCTAGAAGACATACATTTCAGTATTTAGCATTTTTAACCAGAGCTATTTTCTGTCTCATAGAAATTCAGCCAGATTCTCAGTATAAATGCTCTGGTGCACAGTTTGGGTTCATTTGTGAGAACAAGGATATCAGTGTGAAGTGTATTCACTGACTGCATGGGTATCATTCAGCATCTTTATTGCTTCTGCAGGTGATTCAGGAAAAAAAAAGCAGTTTCAGATTGCATGTCTTCCCAAAATCTGCATAAACAAACATAGCAATACAGCTCTGAATGCAGATTTGTTATGATTGCCACTTTGAGAAAAACAAGCATTGTAACTTTTCACTTAGGCAGAGAAAGATGTCATTTTTGCAAGTGTTACTCAATCCTTGTTTAAAACTGTTTATCTGTAGCTGCACCAACAAACATTTTCTGTTAGCTATGTTGGGATTTTTTTTTTTTGATTTTTAAAAAAATATCATTCATTATTCCTCTCTTTTAGAAAAAAGTAGTTTTCCAGGTATGCAACAGGAAATATGTTGTCATATATATACGTGATATATCACATTAGAAGGGGGGATCAGTGAATTCAGGTAAATATTTGGAAAGTCTATATAGACTCTATCTAACTTTGATAAATTTATTAGGAGGTACTCACAAGTAATTGCCCACAAATAGCTAATGGATTTCCTTATGTAACACATTCACAAGGACCTTTTCTTTTCCCACCCTAGATGTCTGTGTTGTATTTTTGCACATTGTCTTCTTGTTAATTCCTTCCACGAAGTCAACAAAACCCTGTAATTTCAAAAGCTGTTTTCTAGGAAGGAAGCACAGGGTTTCTCTCTAAAGTCTCAGAAAGTCTCTTGCTGTCTGTATTCTCCAGTTTTGTGAAACTATGTACGGTTTTGGTAGGTTTTGCAAGGTAAATAAAATGATGGCAAAAGATCAGATCTGTTGTGTTTAAGAACTTGTTTCTTCATTCAAGTCTCAAGGCAAAAAAAACCAACCAACCAAACATTATTTTTTCTTGTATGCAGCCAGTTCACAGGAACTCCCCTGTGAAAACATACCAGCGTATACTTAAGGCTGGAGGATAAATGTTCTGACTCAGAGTCCTAAGAAATAAGTGGTTGTTGTTCCCACAGCAGGCAGCTGCTGCCTTACAACTGAGACAGGTTTTGTTGCTTCCACCGGTTCCCTGCCAGACACATGTACAAACCGTCTTCTGTCTCATATCCTAGGTTTTGTTTTTCTCTAACAATTTGTTTTTTGCTTGTTATGTGTTTGTTCTATGACTAGGAGAAAGCCATGCTTCCTTCACCAGGGGTGACACAGATTGCACAATTACCGACATATCGCATCTTACTCTCACTGTCTTCTTTCAATTCTGTGAAGAAAACAATTTTTTTTCTTTTTTTTTGCAAGGAGAGAGAAGGACTCAGTGCACATGGGTGTGACTGGGTTCTTTCACTTGATAGTACAAATCAGGCTTTATAATGTGTTCAGCTAAGTTTGGCATTTTGCTATTTCTTGATATTTTTCTTCTGGGTCTGGTGTTTCTTGGCATACCGTAATGCTCCAAAGCATTTTAGTTTTCTGTTGATGATCACTCATTCATTTCGGGAACACAGACAATAGCCATAGACCTCATGCACAAAACTGAGTCAGTTATTGAAAAGACATGTATAAAGCTTAAAAGCTGTTCCTAATTGCAGTGCATTTCAAGAAAAACATCATCCAAAAGCCTTCCTCCTCCTCAAAAAAATACATAAGGTAACAATCAGCACAGAGTTCTTTGTTCCTTATAACTGCCACCATACTCAGCTCCAAGTTGACAGGGTCTAATAATAAAGACAGGTTAATATCATCTTGCAGTTGGGAAGCCTTTTTGCTATAATAAAAGACTAATTAGGTCAGCTCATCCTCAATACTAAATTTCAGTAATTCTTTCAAGCTTTCAGAAAGGTTGGGTAAGGAGCATTCTATATCTTTTTGAACCATAAGAAAAATAATTTTAAACCATGGTTTACCTCTCTTTTGGTGAGATAAGTGGTATGCTTCCAAAACTCCACTTGCTTATGCAGCATTTACCTCTGGCTATTCTTTTTAAGTTATTTCCATGAGCATGTGCAACTTTACCTTTTTTCTTACATTAAAAAAATAGTGATATTCAGGAGTTTCCCACCTGTTTTATTTAATGAAAAGTGATTTTTTTCAACATGGACATTTTTATACCAAAATCTAACTGCTGATTATTAGGTTTACATTTTATGTGGGAGTTCAAAACTAAACTAAAGAGAACAGGATTTTTTTTTTTTTTGAGGGACAGACCAACCGAAATTCACACATTTAAGCTTTCTGTATCCATCACCTCTTTCCATTTTGGTCAACAGAGTGTTTATGTGTATCTGCATGAGATCCTACAATGCCTCACAAAACTAATAGACTAGACAATTCCATGTTCTCTTCGTCCCTTAGTGATTTTTCTTCTTGGCTGGCCTATTCCTCCAGGGCAAAGCATTTTGTACACATTATTTGACCATCCATAGTACAAAGCCATTGGTGATCTAATTTGAAGATGAATTGAAACCTCTGGGAAGAATAGGAAACTAAGATGCCTGAATTACAGTCTTCATGGAGTTTGCTATGGCTTAAGATGGACTTATACCTGATACTGATGTGAAACAAGCTGTTTTCACACAGAAAACTCTATGGAAATAGTGCATGATGAGAAAAATAAATGCTGTAGAATTCAGTGTAATGTTTCAATATCAAAACCAAGTGCCTAAGTATCTGAATTTCCCACAGGATGAAAGCTTTTATGTTTCTGTTAACCCTACAAAAATGCAGGAGTCTGAAGCTCAGTCGGGAAAAAAAAAATCCAGGGCAAATATATTAAAAAATGCAAACTGTATTTTCTGAAACTGTATAACTTTCATCAGCTCTGAAATGATAGAATTTTCATCAGGGATTTTAGGTACATTTGAAAGTGAAACCAGTTTCATAGGCACCTAGTCTGTGCTCAGAGGCCTAGGAGGAAATATCCAGTTTTGAAAGTCTTGCTTATTACATGTTATAATGTTCCAATCTCATGCAAAGCCATGAAGCCTGCTGTAATATTGAGCTGCTTTGTTACTCTGAAGATAGTGAAGGTTGTTTCTCGGTTACCTGGTACATGGAACTGCTCAAATCTACCATAGATCAGCCAGCTGGGATAATGTGGCAGTGTGAGTCCTGCCCTAGGACATCCCCAAAATCTTCAGCTCCATCCTTATTCCTAAATGCATTTTAGAATGAAATAGATATTGTATATCTGAAATGAAGATGGCAGCAGCACAGCATGATAAGTCTTATCTGTCTGTCTAGTGGTATCAGAAAAGACTCGTCAATAGATGCTGTATAATGCTGAGTTTCGATTTTGCCCTAGGTCAGCAAAGTATAAGGAAAATATACAGCCCAAAGAGCATGCTGAAGATTAGGCAGGTATTTGAAAAGTTTTACAGAAATGGGTCTTGCAAAGATGTCGCCAGTCACGGTCAGGTTTTACAGAAAGAAGAGCTTTGCAGTAAACGAGTGTAGTTCTCACAGTGTATTTAAAATGTAATTTTTCCCTTTAACCTGGCAGTGTTGATTAACAAACCAAAATATTTTATGGCTCAGTAATCACAGGCAGACAAATTCCTTATACAAACAACAACCCTTTAACCCTTTGTCGCAAACAAACTTCCTCTGAGATGATAAAATACTTTAAATACCCGAGTTGTTTCTTTTCATCTCTGTGCACTAGTGGGGATCTAGACCAAGTGTACGGTATTTTCCAGAGGACCAACAGTCAATGTTATATACAAGTTCACTTCCCTGAGGTTTCCAACCAGTTCTGCAGGCTTAGGGATGCAGGTATATGCTGCAGCACTTCTGGCTGTGCAGCTCCATGGAAGCTGAATGCCCGAGTTGTGTCATTCTCTCTAATACTGTTGGTACTTGGGAAGATGGAGTCCAGGCAGGTGAATCATAAATTTCCAAAGAAGTGAGCTATAACATAGTAGAAATAATAGCCTTTCATTTCAGATTAAAAAAATAATTAAAATTTAGGTTTTATTTTCTAATATTTTATTCACAAGGGTTTAACATTCATCTGCCTCTGGTATGTCACTAATTAAATTAAAAAGAGAAGACTATTAATCTTTCTGCCCTCTAGTCAGGCACTTTCTACAGGCAATTTGATACAGGTTTTTGACAGACATTGAAAATGTGTTCGCTTCCCAGAACACCTAGGAAAAGACTCACCTTCCAGAAAAAACGGAATTTTGTTTTCCCCTCTTATAAGCAAAGGTGACTGCAAAATAGTTTCTGTACCTTGTTCAAAAAGTCTCTTTGGACATTACAGTTGAACTATTCTTTAAAGATGTAATCCCTCAGTGGGAAATCAGACTGTGGCTGGGCAGGCAATAACTCCTCCTGTGTCAGCCACAGGGTAAACTGTACCAGGGTCTTGAGGGGAAAAAGAGACCTGGCCAAACTCTGTAACTTAATGCTGACCTTTGAAACAGACCTTTCTTCCACTCCTGGTAGCAGACAAGAAGAGAGGAATATCAGTCAAACGTGGTTTGTCCCTGGTTAGCCTCAGCATGTTAAAATACAGTACGTTCCCACCCCTGTTCCATTCATAGATGCAAAGGAAATCAGTATCTTGCAGTCGTCTTCAACCAGGAGTCTCTTTGCCCACCTTTGCAGTTACTTTGTTACATCCTACAAGTCCTAAATTAGTGTGATGAGGTGGAAACATGTAGCACTGCAACAGTGATTCTCCTCACACTAGCAGCAAACTTTTATCTAGAAAAAAAAAAGGACATTAACTCACTAAAAGAGCAAGTGCTGGTTAGATTTAAACAAGAAATCTATAAGGAAAACATGCCATTTGGACACAATGGCAATATATCAGGTAGACCATTCCAAACCAGGAGCAGATATGAAGATTGCACTGGGTAACTCTAAGCAGTTGCTTTCTTCAGGCAGCCCTTGCTCAGCACCACCTTGAACCAGAAGCCCAGGCCTGCAGAGGGATGAACCATCAAGACTGCAGCATGTTGCCTGGACTCTTGCCTCCTACCCCATTCCTAGCAAGGTGATGAAAAGCCCAAGAAGGCAACTGAGCAGCACGAGTGGGATGTAAATGGAAGCTTTGTGAAGCGGTATGTGGGCACATATGTGTAGCAGAGAAACAAGGGCCTAGCTACATATTAAAGACGTGCATGCACCAGCTGAAGTTTAGGATTTCTGTCTTTGCAGAGTCATCAACTAGAAATCAGAGGTAGCAAGGGAGCTAAATACTTCAAACTCGTTGAAATTTTGATTTGGCCTACGTTGAAAATCCAAAGCCATTACTGCCCAGAACTCTAGATGCTTCATTGGGGCCCAACAAACAGAGCCAGGATAAAAGATGGGTAAACACCCAACGTGCAACGGAGTCAAGACCTGTTATTTGTTTGTTTGCAGCCAAGTGCTTCAGCAGAGGCAATGCAGGGGACATGCGGGATCGCTGCAGGACCTATGGTCACATGAAGTTGAGCAAAAGTAGACCTGGCAGACGTCTACATGTCTCCAAGGCAAGTGCTGAACCGATGCCTTGAGCCGTGTGGGGGCAGCACAGCCGTACCGTCGTGAGGCAGCTCTTGCTTCTCAGGTACCCTAGCAGCAAGCCACCACTCTGGAAGCAGGAAGAAGGAGCCTTTTCACTACATCATCCATGGCAGATGTGTTTCAACCCATGTGGGGAAAAAAACGTTGTTTGAGAAGAAAGCTACGTTTTTCAACACAGCAGGAGATAAAATAAGATGTTAACAGGCTCCTTACCTCAGCTCCCCAGCAACTATAAAGGATTAGATCTTTTCTGAAAATCTTCCTGATAACAGCACCTGCTGAGATTTGGAAATTCCTGGCTTTTAGCTCATTCAAATGCAGACACAGCCTGTTTCTGCATCCTGATTTACAGTTGCAGTACAAAGGGGCCAATCTCACAGCCTTTAATCATGCACATAATCCTTTTTGCTGCAACTGAGTTTGAAGAACAACTTCATAACCAATCCACAGGGGCTAAAATTTAACCTGAAATGATTGCTCAGGATAGAGAGCTCTTGAAGCTTCTTTGCCTATTAAACAGAAATGAAGGAGCCTCCACAAATTAGTAGAAGATTGTGCAACTGCAGCATAGATGCAGGATTTCAGCTAAAACTGTCCTTTCTGATTGACAATATAAAGCTCTTCCATAAGTGATCTTAGAGGCTCACAGCAGTGAGCTGCCATATATATGCATACCTGAAAAATACTTTCCAGCCAGTCTGAAAACAACTTTCCAGTTTATGTTACTCAGGAGTTTGGACCACATGATCACAACTGTCTCTCTAAAATCTAGTCAATCTGCTTCAACTAGAAAGTTAATATTCTTCTGGCTCTTTCTTTGATTGTAAATATGACTATACGGTTTGTATCTCATGAAGTGAGAATTGTGTCTATTGTGAGCATCACTTCATGTTAACAATCTGATACAGGAGCCGTGTAAGTGGTATTATCTCCATCCTTGACAGGAGAAGTTCCTGAGCAACCTACTCATCATTCTGATACAAAGGGTTTCAGTTTTATTTGTATGAACTTCTGTGCCTGAATTAAGCTGGTTTTATTATGCAGGCTGAACACTCTCCCTCACCCCTACCCCCAAAGAACAAACATGCCTGAGCTTAATTTTGTGGATTGAAAATTTTAAGATCTCTCGTGGGGTTAGGACTCACTGCCATGAGTAGACCCATTGAACCAGCTGTGAACTATTCACAATATACTTTGTGAACTATCAGTGCTTGCTCTCAGCTGTATATGAACTACATCTCTATCCAGGGGATCGGTGCAAATTCCGTGTATTCCAAGCAACTACCTGTGCTTCCAATATGCAGTACAGACATACTACAACAAACCTGCAGATGTCTAAGGCAGACAGTCTTACAGGGATGCTGAATGAGAGCTGAGAGATTGGGGTAAGGGAGATAGATGTCTGTATCAAAGCTCACATAGTTATCCAAGCATCACTACAAAGAAGCCATATTAGTGAACTTTACCTTACTATTCAGGGAAAGTAAGATTTTTCTAGACATGAATTTTGGTAGTGATCTTGTTAATGTCAATTAAGCCTGTGTCCATTTTAAGAAATGATTATATCTACCAGTTACCAGAATGTGCTTTAAAGCTAGACTTGTTAATCATTTCAATAACAACTTTGCATTTTAAATGTCAATTTAAAACAAATCACTGTCATGTTTTACTACCTACATACGCTGACTTAGGCTGGATGCATTCCAGAGCCTAAACACATACTCTGAATGTAAAAGTATTTAATCTGCTATCTAATTTCACCTGATATTTTAGCAGTCATAGAAAGCTTCTGGCAAATTATGAGTCAGCACTCTCCTTCTGTATTATAATAAAAAAAATATTTAACCCATGCCAGATATAAACACTTGTGCTTTAGGATCTGCATTGCTATCGACTATATATTACTTGCACACAAAATGAGAAGCCCAACGGCTGAATGGAGCAGCAGTGTACTCCAGCAAACACATTAGAAACAAATTTTCTCTGGAGATTTTGTAGGGGTTGGTTAGCGCATGCCCAAATTGCTGCCTCTTTGTAAGGGATCACGTATTCCCTCTACAAGCAGTTCCTCCCAGTTGTTTTGGGCACTGCAGGGGACAGAGTGAAAACCTTACCCAGCCTTTCCCAACTCCTTGGAGCTAGAGAAAGAAAATGTTGTTTGGGCAAGTTCTCAGAAAGTGTGACTCAAACTCACAAGGATTTTCATGCACAATCCCCCATACTGTGGTGTGCTTGATTTCCCTGTGAATTCTCGCTCTGCACACCTGCAGAAGTGACCAAAATCTAGCAGCAAAGGGGCCAGGGATATTACTGCTTCCTTTTTGTTTAGTTTCTGATGGCATCACCTGGTACCATATCATTGTCAAACCTCATTACATCTCTGAGCTGTCTGCTTCCATACCTTAACCTCCAGAGAAGGTGCCACCTTCCTGTTTGAGCAGTCCTAAACTGTGCTCCTCTATACCCTGAGCTGCAATTGTTTAACATTATTTCTTACTGTTAGGAAAACATAAGGTGAATGTTGACAACGTAGCCTATGATTTTCAGCTTGAACCCTCGTTTGAAAGAAATCCAATAACTCAGGTGAAAATCACAGTCTGATCCCATACTCAAGTCCATCAGGCTTTTGTGTCAATCAGAGACTGCCTCCAGTCTACCTTTGTTGCCCACTAATTGCTCTCAATGCTTTGTGAATGTACCATGAGCTTGTTTGGACTGTGAGGCATGCCGGGTTTCAAGCCTTGTCTGAAAGAGTAAACAGGCATTATTGCTCCTCACTAAGCTAAGCAGTGCTGTGCGTTATGCTCCAGTTTCCAGACTTGCATCTTCCTGGGGTACAACTCATAAAAGTTGCTTTCCCTCCTTTGCTGCAGATCCCAGGTGTGGCTGGAAAAGCTGAGCCGAGGGCCAGAAGATTCTCTTTTTCTACAGAAATTCTCTTTTTTCTACAGAAACAGGCAGGATGGGGGATAGGAAGGACACAAAAATGCCACCTTTTTTTTTTTTTTTTTAGTGAGACCAAAGGAGAAATTCATAAAGGCAGAATGAACAACCTGTGGAAATCTAGTCTTGGTTTGGAAGGGCTTAGTGTTTTCTTTCTCTTTCTGTTGATATTTTTTAGGGGAAAATAAAGTTTTTTAACCTACATTACTACAGTTACTGAACAATGGTCCTGCTACTTTAAGTAGGTTGTTTCAGGAGACACAGTGCAGATGTGAGGAACTGTCAACCCAGAGATATGTGAGTGCACGCACGCATGCATACATACATGCATATAGTGAGGTTGCAATAACCTCCTTCATGAGTTTATCACACTTTTTCTTCCACTGTGTTGTTGTAATTCATTTTTTCTTCAGGTCTTTATTCATTGTGCCCATTTCTAGAATTGAATGAGTAGTACCAAATGGAGGAAGGACTGTTAGAGAGCGTGTACCTCACATCAGGCAGAACTGGGTGAGCTCAAAAAAATCTTCTGAGTGGAAAGGATTTTACCCTTATCATTTTCCATTTTTCCATCAGAACATGTGCCAGAAGTTTCTTTCTTTTTTTTTTTTTCAGGAGCAGTCATTAGAACTGTTTAATAAAGGGGTAGAAGGAAACTGAGGCCATGCAAAGTGCACAGCCAAAAAACTCCACCATGATTATTGTTACTTG
Source organism: Gallinago undulata (assembly GCA_026546715.1). Taxonomy (NCBI): domain Eukaryota; kingdom Metazoa; phylum Chordata; class Aves; order Charadriiformes; family Scolopacidae; genus Gallinago; species Gallinago undulata. The sequence continues at coordinate 176,410,080 of JAOTQQ010000001.1, read as the reverse complement.
TTCCCTATAGGGGAAGGATGAGAGAAAAATGCTTTGGGGAAAGCAACTCATATAGCTGGGAAGATAATTCATTCCAAGTTAGCCCAGGCATAACACAGAAATATCTCTGTTGGTGATCGTTCTGCATAGATGCCATTCTTGATTTGTGAATACCCAGCACCAGGGACTGGGAAAGTGGCTCATATTTACTCATGCATTCTTTCATGGGTTATTCATAAATAAGTGGTGCTATCTAATTCTGGCTAACAAAAATGCCTTATGTAAAATTAATAGAAGCAAAACCCAGAAGGATATTTCTGCATTAAGAATCTGTCCCTCAAAAGCAGTAATTTGATAAAGCTTAAAAAATCATGTTCCTGACTACTCAGGGTGCCTGCTAAGGGGAAGTGTTGGGCACTCACAAGTATGAACTACTAACCTTCCATTCTTTGTTACTGAGGACGGAAGAAACAATACTCCAAGCAGTGAAATTCAGAACATTTTTTTTCCACTGTTATGGTCTGTATACAATGTACCAGCTACTGAGACATTACAACGTTTGCTTCTTTCTAGTTTTATGTGATTTACAAGAAATATTAAAACACCCAGAACCCCAATGAGCTTTGTTTTATGTTAATAATATGGATACTCAGTGCACCTCTGAGCAAAGCTGAGGGAAAGCAGTTGGGGTGAATCAGACTTTTTGTAGTAATAAAACTAGCACATTTCTAGGTTAAAGGGAAGGATTTCAAAAGCACAGACCTTGTGTGGGGATTGTCTTGGCTCTCACTTTCTCACTTTTGAAAATGAACTCAAATCAAAACAAGATTTCTGATCCAGATACGGGTAGTCCACTGATTATAAAGGGACCCTAATGAAAACAGTCTCTGTGACTGATGTCAGTCTCCGAGGCTACTTCTGTGACTCGTTAAGACTTGTTTACAAAGAAAAGAGCCCCAAAACTAGAGGTTGGAAAAGGCCCCTTAGAGAATGCTGAGGGAAGGGTTCGGACACCTCTCTGGAGTGTGGGAGACCTTGGTTGCTGTCAAAGTGTTTATCAGGCACAGAAAGGACACAAACTTAGGTCCTTTACACCCTAAAGAGGTGCCCTCAGGACCAAATGAGGGGTGGATCTTCTCTTCTGTAGTTTTGTGAACTGAACTCATGTCCCATCCCTAGCCTTGTATGCTGCTTTTATTAAAATGCTTGAGAAGATGAATAAAATACAGAATTTACAACTCTTTTTCTCTTTGGTTTCACTTAAAACTCCATGAAGGTTTGACTGTGAGCTGATACGTGCACACGCACACAGATTATTTTTTTTCATTCTGCAGTTGGGACTAAACCTAAATGATTAAGAAAGCTATTGTATGTCTAATTTCCATAGCTGGCCGAGCTGTGTTTTCTGCAAAGCATGTGGACTAATTGCAGCTGAGCCAAATAAAAGTCCTAAATGGCCAAAACCTGAAGAAGACACTCCAGGTACTAATGTCATGAATTCTTTACCAGGCTGAACCTGAGTGAAGTTTGTAACCTGAGAGGGTTCCCTCTGGTCTCCATGGCTTTATGTTACTCAGGGTGAACTACATGAGTGGTATTCATAGATGAGTTAATGTAATGATGGACAAAGGCAAAAGGAGAGCCTTACCAGGGTATCTCTCTGATGGTCCCACCTTCCCTTTACTGAGACCTCACAGTGACAAACACAAATTCCCTTGTGATTGCTGTGACTGGGACAAAAGTCAGCCCTCCCTGCCCAGCCCCTGACCCAGCACCAGATGAAGCAGGGGCAGTAGCCCACTGGGGTGCCTGAGATCTGTGATGGGCAACCATAAATTCTTGACCTGCCTCATAAAACCCCACCAACAACGCTGCCCCACGGAGTGATTGCTGAAATCACTCACTGCCATCAGCATTAGTATTTGCATCAGCACATTTTTGGGGAACTGCTGCAGTTTCTAGAGCAGCTGAGTGATTGCTGTGTGTTAACGCTGCTCTCTCCTGAACTCCAGACGAGCACTTGCAGATAAAACTTGCAGTGCCAGGGTGCTGAGCATCCCTGCTACTGCAGATGTGGCTGCTCGTGCTCAGGGCCATCCCAGAGACAGCACAGAGCACGGCTCTCCGCTTCTTACAGGTGGCCACGGGGAAAGTCTTCTAGACACATTGAGGGGGCTGTGGCCAGAGATGACCCCCATCCTGTGTGAGATGCTTTCAGCTGAGCTTCTCCCTGCCTGGTCCTGTTGTGTTGGGCTGTGGAGCCCATATACCCCAGCTGTGCTGCTGTATGGCTTTCTTGCCCTG
>JAOTQQ010000001.1:176387273-176407697 GCA_026546715.1 Gallinago undulata | reverse complement strand
TCCCTGCCTGGTCCTGTTGTGTTGGGCTGTGGAGCCCATATACCCCAGCTGTGCTGCTGTATGGCTTTCTTGCCCTGGTTCCAGCAGCCATAGTGCTTGGATCATCTTCTGCACCTTGTGTTTCCTCAGTGATGACTCCAAGTGCACTGTAGAGCAGACCCAGAGATCCCTGAGTGTTACCCCATAACAACCCTTGCTTTGACACATACTCAGCATTTGTACACTCCTAGGTTTTGACCTCACCATACTCTGTGTCTTCAGGCTAAGCTGCAAACCACCGAGAACACCAAATGTTGTCTCTGTTTTATAATATCCTCCAATGGTACAAAAGGCCAGCTCAAGCCCACCCCAAGTTTTTGGGCCTCCGTGGGAAAAGTAAACTCATCTGCATCCTGTTCTGGATACCTGGGATCCAAATTTAAATCCAAATCCCAAAATGACCTTACTCAACCATGAATGGGTCATACCCATCAATCAAACCCCAGTATTCTCAGTTAGTAAACTGAAAATGATGAGTTAGTAAATTCGTGCTTCAAAGAAGAAAAAAAAATGGCCTACCCAATATCCACACTAATATATTAGTTCAGCACAAGCCTTTCAGAAAGTGCACAAAAGAACTGTAGAAGCGGGGGCTTATTTTTTGGGAAGGTGGGGAAAATCATGGGGAAAATTGTCATACATTTGAATAAAAGCATAATATTTACAGGGAATAGAAACAGTGTTGTTTTAGCAACAATGACAGAACACACCAGCCACTCCCCTTGATGAATTATATGTTGTATCTATTTTTTCAGTGTGTATATATATATATATATATATATCTGTGGACCATACCCTGGGCGATAAAAAAAAAAAGTGTAAACCGAATAGTTTCTTAATTAATTCCATTCACTAACGATATATTACTGGAAAAAAAAAAAAAGGGACACGTCAACCTTTTCACTCATCACTTGAATAACCTCTCCTTATTAGGAAAGGTCTGAAGAAAGCAACAAGTCATTTTCCCCATGGACAAACTCAGAACTGCTGTGACTCTGAGAAATAGTTGAATTTCCTATGAAAGGCCATTATATCCTGGTGTCCAATCACGCAAATAAGGAGAATGAAAGTAAAATCTACTCATCTTTCTCAGCAGCACAGTTGCACAACAATACATCTTAGAGATCTCAGCTACAACAAGAAAACTACCTGTCATTTGACGCTGTCAGCATGAAGAGCACTAGAGGTAACAATACTTAACAGTGCCAGAGGCACAGGGAAGGCCAAGCCATATTCATTAGCACTTCAGAAACTGTTTTTAGGCCCATTTCAAAACACCGGTCTGATGGCATCTTCCAAAATGGTCTAAAAACCCAGTACGTTCTGATTTAAACTTCCGTGATGTTTTTCTGCACCATAACTCCCATAATTGTCATCTCTAGAGGGTAATTTTCCAAAGCTCCAGGACAGGAACTGTGCAAACAATTGATTTTTTCAGCTCTTCAGCTAACCTGAAAAATTGAGATTGAAATGAGTTTCAGTTCCTGTCAAATGAAAAGTTTTCTTTTTTTTTCCTCATTTAAACAATAGGCAAAATAATTGCAGAGTAAAATCAATTTCAGGATTCAATTATTTGTCCAATCCAAAATGCAATATTTTCCTTTGATTTGGGGATTTTAATTTGTTGAAAAAGATTTAAAATTAAATTTTTGGTGTTTTCATCCGTCTCTTTCCCTCCTAGGAATGAAGCTACTTGCTGATTTTTACTCCTATGTGCGAGCAGCTGAGCCCCGCCGTGTCCCTTTGTCCCAGCTGCATTTTCAGCGTAGAGAAAGACTTCTCTCCTCTCCCCCTGCCAAGTTGCTTGTCCTCTTCAGGGCGGCCAGAAGCCCATCATACAAGGCTGTGGTTCTCTCAGCAGTATGAATCTTCTAATATTTTCTCTAAGCATGTCTCCCCTAGCCCCTGTTTGGGAGATGAAGGATGTCAGAGTGTGTGGCTAGCACAGTTAGCAACATGATGTCTTCATAGCAGCCTTCATCTAAGGAAGGGACAGTCTTGGATATAGCTATCTGAGAAATAAGTTTTCTGGTGAGCTAGGTCTGATGGACCATTATCAGCAACAGCTCCTGGGGTGTGTGAGGGTCCAGAAGACTGGAAAAGGACATATGTGGGGCCTATCTTGAAAAGATGGGCAAGGGAATTGAATAATTAAAAAAACCCAGTTAGCTTAATTCAGTTCTTGGAAAAACTCTGGAACAAAACAAAAAACCAAAACAAAGCAAAAATGAAACCGTAAAGCTCTAACGAGAAACTGAGTGACTGTCAGTGTGTATAAGCCAAGAGCAGACTATTTGAAACCAGTGTATTTAATGAACTAAGGAAAAGTTGGTACAACTTTTTGGACAACCTTTCAAAAAAAACCAAACCAGAAACTGTTGATGGTTCCTTGTCAAAAAGGAATAGGTTCTTTAAAGACTTTCCTGAAGTCTGACATAACAGTGTTGTTTCTGTTAGGTGTTTTTTTGTCTGTTTCTTGGATGGTAGAAGAGAGAATACAGATATTAAGCTGCCTTATAAAAGAAGTTGTGAGAGTCTGTGAAGCAAGTTCGAACTCCAAAATAAACTTCACAAATTGAAAAGTGGTCTGTGAAAATAAAATAAAAAAAAAGATATAATTTAATATGGACAGGTGCAAGATACAATACAGGTAGAAACGCTTAAGTAAATACAGAACGGGGGACAACTGGGTGGGTCAATGGAGCGATAACGTTTTACATCCTCTCCAGATGTGACCTTTTAATGACACTGAGCGCACGGAAAAAATCCCATACGCCGCTGTGAGCGTGCGAGGGGTGAGGAGGAGGGGCTGATATTAGTCATCATGTTTCTACTGGGTTCCAGGTCTGTAATTCCGATAACGGTTAGCTGCTGACGCTCCAGCCGGGTTGCAGGCAGGCCTGCTCTCGGCTCCGACACCGCAATACAGCAGGAAACGCCGCCACTGCCAGACAGGCAGAGACAGCACTTGTTTGGAAGCCTGCAGATTTCCGTGGGGAATGAAATGTCACTGCATTAATTTTGTGGTTTTTTGCTCTCTGCTCCATTCCAGCCAAGCGAAAAGGAAGCTCATCAGCTGCCGGCACGCAGGGGAACTTTGCGGTCTGGACTGCTGCGAAGTTCATTGCCCTGCCCCGTGGCCCTGAGAGGCAGCAGCCCAAGCAGTGGTGACTCCGTCCTCCCTGGTGGCCGCGGGAGCGTGAAGGATGAGATGTGCACCGCTCCCCCTGCCCCTGCAGCTGGGGGGGAAATGCCTGTCCACAGAGGAGCAGAGCAGACAACTGCATTGGTAACATCTTGAACCAACCAAGCTGAGCTACAGCTGCCATAACACGCTATTACAGCCCCCTGCCCTTTGCTGTGGTAGTAGACAGTACCGCGCCTTCCAAAATAGGGCTCCACATACTGGCTTTTCTCCCCACTTCACTCAGCAGTGACCTTCACTTTGCAAAGCCCAGCTCCCTGCTTTGTGACTGCAGCAGCAGAATGGATGCCACCCCAGATGTCCCCCACCCTAAGCAACTGACTACATTGCCTGGACATGGAACTACTCTTGGCTACTCTGAGATGCTCTCTGAATTTCTAGGTGCTCAGGGCTTGCATAGCTTGTCCCTGTGCAGAAATGCTGCCCGAATACTTCACGGAGAGATATATACCCAACATGGGAAATACCGCAGTGAAAACTGATAACGTGAAACAAGTAGAATCTCTGGAGAGCAATAGACTTCATTTACTGACAATATACTAGATGATAAAATACAGCAGCAGTAATGAAAAGCAAGGAATGCAAAGAAGGAAATACTAGCTAGTTAAAGGTACTGGTGAGAAAATGTCAAATGGAGTTGTGCTCCGTAGTAGCTCTGGCAAAAGATTCCAGCAGTATCTAGGGGTTTTAGTGGCACATGTTAATTAATGTGCAATAGGTTGGTGAAGTGGGCACACCCAGTAACATTTAAATACCTCCCAGACTTCCCTAAGTCTTTTGAAGACTTCCTCGGTATCTTTCCCTTACTCTCTTACTATTTGTTGATGCTCTCCACTACAAGAACACGTGCAGGAACCCTAGGAGTGCACATTGGGTAATTCCCAGAGAAAGAATTCATCCATCTTTTCTCATCCTTGCTGAAAAGATCAGGAAAAATGACCTTGTGGGAAGTATGGTAACACAGGAAAGCTTCCTGGTGTTGTAGAAAAACCTATATGAAGTATATCTCAAGACTGAAAGTTGCTAGATCAATGCAGTCGGTGGTGAAAGGGCAGCTAGAATTGCAGGCTGTTGTGCCTGGGACTTCTCTTTGCCAGGCCACACAGGGATAGAGTGATGGTTTTCTGCCATTGCTTCAGCAGAAATTACTCTTGATTCAGGGACTATACATCCTTAGTTAAATGACCACAGATCTGGAAATAATGATTAGTTAAATAATGAATAACAAAGAAAGTTTGCAGGTGGTAGCAAGAAGTGTTTGGAGAGGAACAGGTGTGTAGAAGCAAAATTTTTGGACAGATAGCTTCCAGATGCTGCATCTTTTACATTTCTGTCATGTGAGCGAGCATCTGTATATGCTAGTGTTGTGTCTCAACCAGCAAAGACTGGGTGCTGTGCTGCCTCAAGCTGGGCAAGGCAGAAGGAACCATTGCTAGAAGTTTCTTCAGCTGCTGCATCTTGATAAAATTGGTCCAAACCTGGCAATCAGGAGCCTCACAGAGGCTGTCAGGAGGGACCCTGACAGTCTTCCTTCTAATTAAACCAGTGGGTCATTTTTAGCAGAACTCACTGCCATTAACATTTTGCACAAAAACTCCCTCCTCCCTTCACTGCAGTACGGCACACAGTCACATCCTGCCTTCCGTGAGGCCATGCTCCTCTTCTTCACCTTCATTTTACTTGGGAGAGCTGTTTGCAGAAGCTGAGGGCTTTCTCAGCCTGCTGCTCCTCTCTACGTCTTTGGAGGAAGGAGCAAGTTGTTTGGTGGTGCTGCCCAACAGCTGCTTCTCTTGGTGGAAAGGGACCCAAAAACACCCCTTGAGAAGGCAGCTCATACTGGAGGCAGCATTTCAATACAAATGCAAAATGCTAAAGCCATGTCATTGTTCTTCTGAGCCTGAAACTCCAGTGTTTGGGAGACTGATGGCATTCATGCACTAAAAGAGACAAATCAGCATTTTGCAACTCAGAGGCACTCCATTCTTGGCTGATAAGTGATTTTGGAACATCACTTGCAGCAATAAAAAACAGAGTGAAATTCAGACTTTAGCCCATGGCAAGGCTCTCACAGACTTCACCAGAGACAGGCTAATGTCCTCAGGGGAACATGATAAAGGGAATAAACACAGACATGTAAGTTGATGCATGTTCTTATTTGTAAGACATTTCTTTTACATATGTTTATTTATTTATTTATTTATTTTTAAAATGGATATTTAAAAGAAATTGCCAAGTACCCAGCATGACAGCAAATGAGGTTGCCTGCTCACTGGCTGCAGAAATATGTTGCTAGCCCAGTGACAAAAGGCAGCTGAGCCATGAAATAATGGAGCACACAAAGAGCTAAGCGAAAGGGGCAAAATGGTAGTTGCAGAGATACTAGCTGCACTATGACAGGGTGAGGTATGTGAACTGGAGCAAATAGAGCTGGAGGATATGTTTGTGGCATTATTATATTTAATGCAATGCAAAATATCCAATGACAAGGAAGGAAGTTACACTTCAATGTAATAGAAGATGATTCAGACAGTAACAAAGGTCAGATGAGAAGAATCTTGGAAAAACTATTAAGACAGATGTCTGTGTGATGTCTTTTATCAAGTCCTTGGTTGGCTCTGAACACAAAAATGAAGAAAAAGGAGCAACTCCTTTTGGAGTGTGTGGTTTGAAAGGTTACCTAAACTACTCTAAATCTGGAGCTGATGGTTAGGAGGAAAAAAAAGATACTTGCTGTGACATTTAAGCTTTTAATGATTATAGGGCACATTCAGCTTAATGACTATATCTAATCAAGGTACCAAGTGTAGATCTAGAGCTCAGCTCAGTCAGCTAAGGTGTCTAAAACAAGTTTGTCCAGATGACATTAGGATTTTAAGATTGTTTAACAGCACTCACTTGAATGTGTGTACACAGACACTGATGGATTAGACATCCAAGACAAAAGCCCCTGGCACACCCCGGAGTTATCTGCTCTGGGGAAGTCAGAAATAGTGTCCAAAAATGAGCATGTGGAGATTTAACAAGTGCTTTTTTCTTGTTGGCATTGAGAGTGATGTTCCTGCATCTGCCACATAAGCGTAAGAAAAATAGTCCATAGAAGCAGTAGGAGAAGAAAAAAAATGAAATGAAGGAAATGCAGCGTACATTTAGACTCTATTGTAGAGTGTACATTTAGACTCTATCAGTCTGCAAGGCCCAATGTCAGTTAATTTCATACAAATCGTTCACCTGACAGTACCATCAAATTGTACAGGGCAAAATACATGCCACTTCTTGCTGTTAGCTTCCTTATCTTTTCAATCCTGAGCTTTTGTATTTTATGTAATGTCTGATTTAGGACTCAGGATAAAGCACTTCGGGATTTCTTTGTCCTTCTCCTTCAGTTTTTTGTATACAATAGGAAATTTGGCTCCTTTGTCAAACTATAACCACTTTATCTTATTCCAGCTGTCAGGTGAAAGTTGTCCAGCTCTGTTGTGTTGCAGAGAATGGACAGCTCTGGCTCCTGGAAGGCATGAGGGGCAGCCATAACATTAGAATTTGTGCTTGAATGATAATGCCAGAATTTGATGTTCATCTTTTGCATGGATATGCCTACAAAAAAATGGAGCATTTTCTTTTCTCTATAGAGGGAAATTGGAGACACAGGAACTGTCAAGAAGAAAATGTTTTGAGGGTCCAAGATTCTAGAGCCCATTTTTTTTTGCAATAGTAAATTACGCCTTACAGTTTTGCATCTATAGATTGAAATATTAGTTGTAAATCCAAGAGTTTTTTTCTCTCATTCCGTGAATCACATTGTAATGATACTACCAGTCATACAAGTCTCCCAAACATCTCTGTAGCTGGGGTGTTTGGGCAAATTTGGGGTGCAAAGGAAAAGAAAATAGGACCATCCTTTGTGGTCTCTCTGCAGGTACTGCCATTGAAAGGAATAGGTAACAGATAGGAGGTCAGGATGCTTTGGTTCCAGCTCTCCCAATCTGAGTATCAGTGACTACACCATTTTAATAATTCAGTCCTGAATAAAGGCTGCTTGGCAAACTTCAGGATGTCAATCCATGTTTCTGAGCTCCAACTTTGCCACCAGTGAAGGAATCACCTTTTTACAGAATGTTTTAACATATTGTAAATTAAGCAGGAGATGGAAAATCCACATTAGAATAGATAAGATCTTTGACATGAGGACTCACTGGTACTATACTGAACTTGCCCAACATTTCTGTTTCTAAGGGTAGGACCCACATGGAGTAGCCACTCTAAAGGTCTGTTGCAATTAGTGAGAAAGAAGTAGTTTAATTCAGGCTGCTAATCACATCATCCTATTGAAGATATCTACAATGGAACAGAGAAATCTCACCTTTAAAATGCCAGTAATGGCTATTATGGCAATTTGGGGTGACTAACAGACACAGACATCACAGGTTGTGAGAGCAGAGTTACCCTCAAACTGACACTCACAGGAAAAGACTCAACAGGTTTGTGGACTTCACATTAAAAAATTCTTCCAGTTTTTCAAGACCAGAGGTATCTGACAAGCTGGAAATTAACCATCAAAAATAAAATAAGGCTTAGGATTAGAACAGTGCATAGATTCAGTGCCAGAGAACAAAAGAAGCACCTGGAGAGAGACATCTTTTGAGTCGTAGATGGAGTGAGGAGAAAATGGTGGGTGAGGATGGCAATGAGAGAGAAATGGGTTGAATGAAAAAGTTTAATATAGTCTTGACTGCCTCCTTACTCTGGAAGTCAGTAATGGGACTTCAAAATTAGTAAACAAGCAACCCCGAGAGACTGTTGTGCTGGTACCCAGTGAAACACTAAGGAACAGAGTCACAGGACGTGGAAATAGTTGGTGCCTCGTTAACAATGAGGGACCTCAGTTTGAAAGGGGACTGATGACCTGTTGGAGGCTGTGGAACCTGAGCACAGGAGCAAAGTGGGGGCGGGAGCTTAGAGTTGAAGAAGGAAAGATCAGCAAAGTCAGTGAACAGGCAAACTGCAAACGTTTGGCAGTAAAGGCAGAATTGAGGAGGACCAAAACGGTCTATTTTTTGGACTTTGCAAAGTCAGCTGCATGGTTCAGTGAGTTCAGTAGGCAAGAGGAATAGGTTTATTCCCGAATGTGAAGCTGTGTCTCCAAACTCTCCTTAAAGCTCAGGACATAAAGCTGCACTTTTTCAAACTTCAGGGAGATGACCCTGAATGAAGACAGAATTAACATGATAAGAGATTCTCAGCTCTTCCAGCAGCACCCAATCTCCCGACTCACTGCTAAATAGAATAAGTAAGCCTTTGCAATAGTCACATCACATACAGTTTGAATTGCCATCCTTCAGTCCCTTTGCTACTCCAACAAATTAAAATTCTCACAGTTCCCCCAGGAAGATTGCATTCCCATTCAGCATGCTTGTCACGGAGGCAGGAAGGCAGCCCTGCATGCCAAGGAGCCATCTAGTTCTATTAAATAAATGCATTTATAATTTTGTATTATCCCAGCTGTACCAGATTCCTCTGTTCATGACTTCATAGTGTCCTGTTTCTCTCGTCTCAGTACCTCTTGCTTATTGATGTTTTTTCACATCCTACACATTTTTAAAGTCATGACGCATAAATCTCACATCTGTCCCTTCAAGGACCAAAGAATTGTTTGACTTATTAGATGAATGTGGCATATCAGATAATGCCCAAGAATATAGTCTTGTATAATTTGTTGAGGGCATTCAGGTCAATACTGAAGAACAACTTGAAGCTTGCTGAAGCATATTTTTAAGGCTTTCCTGAACCAGGGTCACATTTCTCAATCTCCAAGTCATTAATTCAAATCATAAATAACTAAAACCAGCAGAAATCAAATGTTCCTGGGGAAGAAGAGTCCCATAAAGGAGAATGTGTCAGAAGATGACATATCTAAACTATTATCTTTTCAAATGTACCCATGCTTTTTAATGCACGTAATCGCACTGCTGGTTTCAGAAGTTACATGCAATTTTGTTTTAAAAGCTTTCAATGCACCTTTGACCTGTAAAAAATTAGAACAACAATACAGTTGTGTTCAGGGAGGCATTTTCTAGTTCTCGGTTTCAGGCTTTGCTTGCATAACAGTGCTTTCTTGATTTGTTCCCCTCGTCTGTATAGATGGTTTCATTCATCTTGTTCCGAAAGACGGAAGATGCGTGATGCGTGTCCCTGCTGAACTGGCTCCCCTTTCTATAACCAGCCACATCACTCTTGTTTACTGTCACTACGCTAGCAAACAAGACCTCCTAGTGATCTCAGAAATTTTTCTTCTGTGCTTTGCAGGCATGAAGAGGCAGCAGGAATAGCAGAGACATTAATGTTATGGCCAAAGGACTGCTTTCTACCTTTCTGAGTTTCTGCTCTCAGCAATGACCCAATGAGAACCCCCGTGCCTGTTCCCATTACACCCAAACAGGTCACAAAGTCAACAACAGACAACATAATATTCTGGTTCATATTGAGTAAGTAGGATGTGGAATATGGGCAGTGGTATTTAGGACACACAAACAAGAAACAGGTTGGCAAAAAACCCCAAACCAAACAACCAAAGAACTGACAGAACAGACAACATCTGCACAAGGAAAAATATTACTACAACTATTCATTTAGAAAATAAATGTTGGCAGAAAATCAAGTTTATGCTCTGTCAGGGTCCCAGAACAAGCTCAAAGAAGTTCTTGCTGTTTCTTAAGACCTGTGAACACTGCGTGGGGACAAAGAGAGGTGCTAAGCTATGAGTCAGGCAAGGTCAGTAGGATGTGACAGGCATTTTTTGTGTCCTTCAACAAGTCTCTCATCACCTTTGTGAAGAGTACCAATAATAAAAGTGGGCCTGCCTTAAGTAGCAAGCATGGAGACACTGCTCAGGCTGCTGTGTTCAAACCCCACAAAGTGAATCTGAAGATTTTAAAGCTCCAGCGTGCTCTCTTCAGTTTCTCTGGCATGTTTGCAATCTGTCAAGAGCCATGCCTTAGACATCCTTTAACTCCACTCTTGGGTCCCACTGGCTTACCAGAGGGTCAAACCACTAAGCACTAAAAGGTTTTCTGCTCCAGCATTCTGTATATAAGGTGGTAAAATATATCTGCAAACAGGGATTTGGAGTTCGTCTGGCTGCTAGGCTGTCTGTTGAGAGGACCCTGTGAGTTAGTTCTCTAAACATGAATTAATTGGAAGGATACAAACTACAACCATGCTTTGAAATCAAAGCAGTCAGATCCTGTTGTGGCTTACTGATAAAAGACAGCTGAAGGAGAGGGATAAGGTCAAGACAGTGGTAAGGGCAATCATTGTTTAGGTATCAAGAAAGAGTGCGGGGGCAGTGCTTGGGTTGCTGTGGCTTGGAGAAACTGAACCAGCAAGGGGGCTAATCAGCCAAGCTCATTAACGGAGGAAAGCAGAGGGACAGAAAGTGTGCCTGCTGCTAGTAAAGGCTTCAGAGAGAAAAATCTAGAGAGCCTGAAAAATGTCATGGTGCTACTGCTACCATTAGCTCCCTACCTGCCTGGATTCAGCTGTGGGGAACCCTTCTAGAGGAGGATCCCAGGGCTGGGAACATCTGCTAAAGCCCTGGTCTTGGTTTACTGAGACCATGGCCAGTGCAGTCCTTTTGCAGCAAGATGTGCAGGGTGTGCATGATGGTGCAAAAGGCTGGGGTGCTCCTCTGTGCAGTGGCAGGGGAAGCTGATCCAGGTGTAGATTGACCAAGGATGCTGGAACAGAATTCAGAAGGAGCTTACTGAGGTCCTTCATGATGAGTTAGAGGTGAAAGGGCTGCCAGAAATGCTGGGTGGCAATGTCCCCTATTGGGTTAGGTCAAGAGCAGCCATGGAAGTAGAATCATATGACCTGAGGACTCGGTGAAGTACTAAACATTAGGTGTATTTGGCTAAGATAATGACAATCAACAGGGTCAGTGTATGTTTTAGTATATAGTAATGCACCTGACTAGTGGATAGGACCCTGGATGTGCCAGGAGGGCTGCAGTCATAAAGATTTTATGGCTGCTGCCATAAAGACTAGCTGGAATAAATCCTAAGCCTGAAGAGCTGGTGTGGAAAGGTATTGCTTCTTCAGGAAGGATTTGCAGGGGAAGTGGAGGGAGAAATTGTTGCACTGGACATCATGAGTGAGACTCAAGGGAGAAAAGCAAGCTTGCTGAAGACTTCAAAATGGCAAAAGAGGGAAAGTACCAGTTGCAGTGGGGTGCAGTGTGGTTGCAGTTTGGCAGAGCAATTTCCCTCTTCTCTCCCTGTTTTCTGTGCTGTTCAGCATCCTCCTCCGCCAACACAACATCTCTTAGTCATTGTCCTTGCTCTCTGCCTGTGCTAGCCAAGGTACCACGGTATGGAGCAAAAAATGGTGGCATGTCAATGTGTGCAAATCACTGTGGGTCAAGAGAGTCAGAGGAAAAGTGTTTGAGGAATAGGATGTCATGGGAAAAGAAAATAATCCAACATTCAAAGGATGCAAAGGATGAGCAAGAGAGAAAACAGCAAACAGCAGAGTATGAGGAGGGAAGATAATGAGAGAGCCTGAGGGAGGGGACATAACTTGCAGGGGATTGAGTGGAAATGGGAAAGTATGGAAAGCGGGAAGCCAAGAAAGGAGGCAACAGAGAAAAAGAACAATAATGCTGTCTGGGAAAAAAGTATGAAAGAAACCAGGAGCAGGAAGAACACAAAACCCAGAAGACAAAGGTAATTAAATAGTATGAAGGCTGAGCAATGAAATGAACTCTTAGCTTCTGTTAAATACTCTGAAGACTCCCCATAAGAGACCGAATAAAACTCAGTGCATACTCTCTATATATGTAGGGTGGTCTTACCCTACGTTTACTTCTCATTTCCAGTTTTACCATCTGTGGTACCATACTCTGTATGCTGTGCTCACATGGCAACAGGTAACAAAACTATATACCTAGTTAAAAGATTTTGTATTTCATATATTGCTGACATAACTTTCTCCTTATAAGTGCTTGTTTCACTCAGTTGATAAAAGAAGTCTGGATGAGTAACGCTGCAGAAATCAAGGATGAAATGAGGCACAGTGTATGCCATCCACCTTAAAAGGTTCAAGGAAAACCCCTTATGGTGTAGGAAATCAAGAAGGCAGCAGGCTGGCATGGCAGAGCAGTGGGACCTTTCCTGTTTGCACTGCACAAAAGTGCAGAGAAGGCACTGTCAATATCACAATGTGCAAAGCCTGAGAGAGAGTGTGTCCACAGAAATTGTGTGGGCTCACTTCAGAGTAGGTGTCACAAGGGCAAAAATGTTGTCTAGTGAGCAGAGAAAATCTCTGTGGCATATAAAAGGGTGAGGAGCAGAACATGTGGATCCCAAAAGCCCTGAAGAATTTTGTAACAGGTAAATTTCAACAATACAAGTAAAATAATGGAATAACAGAGAACAAAATGCAAGAACAAGGGCTCCTCTGCTGAACTTTGCCAAAGAGGAAAAGCTGTCAAGAGCAGACTTGCAGAGGGAACTTTATGCGTGGGTAAAGTTTAGAAATAGTGTGACCAGCAGAAGTAAGGAGGTGACTGTCCCCCTGTACTCAGCACTGCTGAGGCCATACATTGAGTATGGTGTCCAGTTATGGGCACCTCAATACAAGAGAGACATCGAGGTGCTGGAGTGGGTGCAGAGGAGGGCAACGAAGCTGGGGAAGGGCCTGGAGAACAAATCATATGAAGAGCAATTGAAGGAACTGGGGCTGTTTAGTTTGAGGAGAAGAGGCTGAAGGTAGACCTCATCACTCTCTACAACTACTTGAAAGAACATCGTAGAGAGGTTGGTGCTGGTCTCTTCTCACAGGTAATTAATGATAGAACAAGAGGGAACAGCTTCAAGCTGCAACAGGGTAGGTTTAGACTGGGCATTAGGAAAAAATTCTTCACAGAGTGGTCAGACACTGGAATAGGCTGCCCAGGGAGATGGTTGAGTCACCATCCCTGAACGTGTTTGTCATTTAGATGTGGTGGTGGGGGATATGGTGTAGGGGAAAATTTTGTAGAGTGGGTTTAATGGTTGAACTCAACGACCCCAAAGGTCTTTTCCAACCTGAATGATTCTATGATTCTATGACTCTATGATTCTCTGAACAGACAAATGTTACTCCCCTTTCACTGAGCTCTTGCCTTCATTTCATACTTTTTATAAATGTCTCATCGAGTATCTTATCCTCAGATGGCACAAGCAACACTTTGTGAGGTGTTTGGCAGTGTCTGATAGATTAAAAAACATATCATCACTTGAACTAGGATAAGAAGTGACAAGAAAATAGGCAAGATTTCATTTACATTGTTTTTAAAGACCTAAAAGATTTTTTATTAAATTGGTGAGAAAAACAATAAAAGATGATGATTGGCCTGACTTGAAGTTCTGTGCAATATTTTATAAATCACACCACATCATTAATTCAGGTTATAAACTACAGGAACCGATGACAAGCCTCATGAGGGAACCAATACAGATAATGTTTTTAATAAGGCCCTGGGAATAAATTTGTGATTCTTCAGTGAAAAAGAAGGTGTGTGGGGCATAGAGGAATGTGTCACGAAGAATAATAGAAAAGCAAAAGAAGAAGATACTGTACTGGACTTGGAGAGTGAATTGTCCTAGACATATTGTTCCTTAATTTGTATTAATGGGTAATGGATGGTTTGATCAAAAATATCTTTCCTATTTCTTTGCCTCCATCCCTGAGCTGAATGAATCAGAATATCAGTGGATATGTTACAGTGCCATCTGTTCCTTTATGGGTGAGTAGAAAAAAGCAGAGGGTCTCACTGAGTAGGGTCTTCCCTGCAGAAATTCCTCTGGTAGATGTCCTTGCCCGGTGGAGTCCCATGGCATGTGGCAGTCAGCCAAAGGATGGAGACACAAAATGATCTCCTCCTGCTCCTGTTACAACCACTATCGACAGATTGCAGATGTTCTTATCAAGACGGTAACTGACCATTACTGGTCCCACTGGTGGTGGGAGCTACCTGTATTAGGACCCAGGACAGCCTTTTCTAATTTTCTTGATTATTTCCTGAGAAGATAATTATACTTGGAAGCAGGTGGGGAGAGGGTCTGTTTTTGCAGGCTTCCTTCTCCTATGCTCCTCAATAGAATATGAGAATCAGAAACATGAGGAACGATGGATGTGTTGTCTGGTTGTGACTTACGGTGACACTACTGACACAGAGAACATATTTGTCTTCCCTGCAGTAACATCTGCTCTAGAGGTTGAACTCTGCTGAAGTCTGGTCAAAGTTTATTATGACACTTACAAGATCAACTTTAAGATTTTTGTGAGATTTCAGGTGACTGTGTAGGTCTTCATTTCAAAGCGTAACTTACTCTATCACCCCATGAAGCTACAGGCCACATACACTTCTCTTGTTCCCAATGTACTCTTGGACACCACTCTTCTCCAGCACAGGTGACCAGTGGCAGTCCTTTGAGCCCAAATCTGACTGGGTTAGGGAACTTTTAGGTCTAAGGGAGTTTTTTATGTATAAATATGTGGAAAATTTTTTAGTATGTGTCAAATGTCTATATTCCCCGGAGTTCTTTCTTCCTGAGAAACAGACACAACTGTTTTAGGAAAATGAAAATGAATAAAAATGTAACCAGTTTGGAAATATTAATGAACACTTGCAGTTTCTGTGAAATTTATTTGTTTGCTTGTTCACTTTCATTTTTCAGCTACTGTATGCCTGGAATGTAAATGTCTATGGTTGTGTGGAAAATACAAATAAAGACATAAAGGAAAATCAGTAGGTTTTAATGTGTAGGGTAGGAGAAGCTGAGCAGAAAGGTAGTAGTGGGAAAGAGAATAAGACAAATTCAGAGCTTTTGTTGTATATTAGCCAGACAAAAAAAGGACTCAATGGCAGTCGAAGATATTGATTTCAGTAGATATTAGTTCAGACCTAGGAACACTTGATTTGGTACTAGGAAATTTAGTTCAAAAGTTCACTAGAAACCTTTGGCTTTCTTAAGAGCAGTCAAACACCTGAAAGGTGATTTTTGGGTTGGCTGGCAATATTGTATATTATATTTTGCAGAGACCTGTTTTTGAGCCCAACAAGGATACATCTCTTCTTGTCTTGAGTTAATAAATATGCACAGCTGTCCTGAGCACAGCTGGATTTCCCATTCCACATGCATATTCAAGGTGTCAAGGATGCTCTCTTTCTGCCATAGGAGAAAATTCACATCTTTCACAAGGTCTTCTGAAAAGGCAGAGAGAGAGAGAGAAGAAGTCATGCTAAACAGGTAACAGCCTAATGGTTATGGCATCTCCAAAACTGTAGATTAGATAAAGGTAGTTGAAATTTGCTGTGCTTGCATAAGCTGTACTCCACTTTTGAAGTGAGTGCTGACCCACTGGTTTATTGATTCTTCACAGAAGGAAGCAAATTTGTCCATTCTGTCCATCTTATTAGCTGTTCTGCTCTGCACTAAAAATAATTAAAAAAGGACAACAATACTTTCCCTTTCCCATATTGCTAAGACAGAAGGATTGCTTAGCTACCACTGTAATCTAGCAAGCATGGGACTTGTCCAGCCTGAGAGAAATAGAGATTAATTTTTCTCCCTCATCTGCTACTGTAGTGGTTATATAAACTGTTAAATACATTCCACTTGGGACAGCAGTGGGCTTTTCTTCTCAGAAACAATGGAATGAAAGAGGTAAGATATTTTGTCAAAATGACATTTCTGAATCCTTATGCACATCAGCTCCCTTTTGTCCCACGCAATCCCCTTTCTTCTTCACCAGATCAAAAAATCATAGAATGGTTAGAGTTGGGAGGGGCCTTAAAGATCCTCAAGTTCCAACCCCCCCGCTGTGGTCAGGGACATCTCCCACTACACCAGGTTGCTCAAAGCCCCATCCAGGCTGGCCTTGAACACTTCCAGGGATGGGGCATCCACAACCTCCCTGGGCAACCTGTTCCAGTTGTTTCACCACCCTCACTGTAAAAGATTTCTTCCTAATATCTAATCAAAATCTGTCCTCTTTCCTCTATGCTCTTCCCTTATCCCTCAACGCTGTAACCCTGTCATAGCAAGTCATCAAATTAGTCCGTCATATTTTGTCAGAATAACCCAAGGCAAAAGCATAAACCAAACTCAGCAAATTACAGCACAGTAAAACTGAAATACTTTGTTCTCTTTGTACATGTGTTCTTTCTCTTTGTTTGTTTGCTTATACCTTAGTATAACAAATGTGTAGAGTTTCAGGGAAAAAAAGATTTTAGTGGAAAGGATAGGTCTTACACCATTGCCCAAATTCAAAGATACAGTTAAAAATCTTGTTTGTTTTCTTCAGAAACATAAATGTCTCAAAAGAAATCAGAATTTAAAATAATGTGGAGGGTTCAAATACTGTCATTTGTAAAAAAAACTTGTAAAATGGGTTTGTTCTGAATTTTTCACCAGCTCCTTATTCTTCATACTTGACTCACAGGGACTGTACTGCTGTCTTGAGAGAACATCTTGAATTTTGGGAATTGAAATATCCATGCCTTAAAATAGTACAGAGCATTTTTTCCTCCAGACTCCCCAGGATTCATACTAGACAGCTATTTTTATGCCACCAGATTTTCCAGCTCATTCTTCACTTTCTCAGTCAGTTTGTTGGTATTCTCAGAAACCCCTGACATCAACTGAATCATTGTAGGGAGGTCTGAATTGCCCAAACCCTCCAGTGTCCTACAGACCATCTCTTCCGTAGCATGAGTGTCTGGGGTTTCTGTGCTGCAGGAGCAGGGACCTTCCTGCTGTTTCTGCCAGGCAGTGGAGAGCTCTGACCATCCCCTCTTTGCAGAACTCCATGCTTTATTTAGAAGATGGCATTTTAACTGTTACATTTGTTTGAGAACTCAGTTTGATGAACTTGAGCCAGCCAGTTTGAAACACTAATTGCGCAGAGCTAATGAATTCATGGGATGTCACCGTGTAACACACCGATTAGATTTTTATCTAGCAGTAAGTTCCTTTTTTTTTTTTGGCCATGGTCACTTGTGTGGGACACAGACCAGTCCTGATGGGAAAAGACTGTCCTCTAGTAGATGGGATTCATTAGATAAAAACACAGTGGTGCCAAGCTCAGCAGGGAAAATTCCCCCAACGCCCTCAGCTGGCTGAGTGACCTCAGGGACCCAGGAGTCATGTCCTCCAGAGCTGTGTGCACCCTCTGCCACATGCCAAGCACTGTCAGACTCTTCGTACACCTTTTCCAGACTTCTTAGTTCTCTAAGGCTGGTAATGCTGCTGCTTGCTTTGGTAGTTGCGTTTCTTTCCCAAACCATTTCATACCTGTCATTATCTCATTATCTTTCCAAACACACTTTCCTCGGCCACTCGTATTTTCTTCTGTTTTGCACAGAGAATCTAAAAATCATGTGGTGGGAGCCACTATTGTTATTTTTGGGACATTGGTCATAGGTTACCAGCATTTGCCAACTACTTGGCAATTATGGGCTGTTTAGTCTAATGCACAGACCAGATTGCCATTGGAAATGGGATTAACCATACAAAGATTCAGGGCAATTATCTAGTAGTGTGTGGCTTCAGAGCTTCAGAGTGAGACTTCCGTGTGAAGAATGACTGAATATGTGAAAAGCAGATGGAAAAACTCATTATTCTTCAAGAAGATGGGATCCCACACAGTTTATGCTATGCAAGGATGAGGAGCTTGATGAAGCAGCCAGCTGTGAATATGGTGCTGGAATATGTAATTTGGAAAAGTAAGGACTGGATCAAATTAAAAGAACTAATAAAGGCATCATTTTTCTCACCTCCTTCCAGCTTCCAGAACCTCTTACAGGGAAGATGAGTCAAAATCGCCATTTTTGAGAAAACCCAAGGGGGAATTATCTTGCTCAGACTGTACAGAGAGATAGAGCTTTTGGAAAATCTGCAAGTGCAGAAAGGTATTTTCATGCAACTACCTTTTCAGTTTCCAGTTATGTAAAAAAATATGCAGTCCAAATCCATATTTTGTGACCTTCGGTGGGCAGCACACATGAATAATTAAACACTTAAAAGTGTATAATCTATGAGGATGTTTCTGTCAATCAGCTGAGCTGAGTTTAATATCACCAGTAGCTGAAGTTCTCAGAGTTCATAAAGGTCAGCAGTCACTTGCCTCTTGGAAAGGACCAGTCTTTAAACTTGGACCTTTGGGTATTTTTGTAATTGTATTTTATATTCTTCCAGTGATTCAAGGACTAGGATAATAATTCTCCAAGGTGAAGTGTTCTCTGCTCTTTTAAGCTACCCCTCCAATGGTATCCTTGTTCCTAGACAGACTGTGTAGCATATCCTGAAGGGATGTGCAACATGCAAAGCTCTTTGTTTATATGGTGTGAAGTTTCCTAGGCTGCTGTGAAATCTTTTCCAAAAGTCTTTTAATCAAATAACGCTACTTTTCCCTCTCTTCCTAATGTGACAATGACATTACATTCTGCCTGTAATGATACCTTAACTGGAAGAAATTTCTCTATACTACTTGGCTCTGTGAAAACAGTTGACGTACCAACAGGCACCATATCAAGTACTGTCAACTGGGAGACAAGAGGGTTCAAGGAATCAGTTCCTCAAGCTTCCTAAATACTCCAACCCCCTAAATTTTAAATAACTTTGCTGGACAATTTTATTGTTGAAAACAGTGGTCAAATAAAAACAAAAGTAAATATTGCATCAAAAAAATGGATATGCAGTGTAATTTAACAGAAAAACCCCACAGTTTTAGTAATAAAGTTCATATACATTTTAACTTCTTAAAACACAGGCCAGGCTATCAGGGATAAATCCTGTCCAGACATTAGATTTTAAGAACATAGTAGCAAGGTTTCATTTTACCTGCAAGTAAGAACTCAAGGGCAAAGACTTTTCACCTAATCACCAATGTAACTGTGGTAGTATATATTCTATAAAATTACCTTGAAAATACAGAAATTAAAAAAGCTTAACCTTGTCTCCAGAATGGATCTAACTTTTAACCTTCATTTTGTACACAATGGTGATGATATTCAGTAGTGTGTCCTTACTGAGAAGGTGAACTGCTCTTCTCCACAGCTTCTTGCCAGTGGCCTGTTCCTTACTTTGTAAAACCATAACTTACACATGCTCTGAGCCACTTAGAATCTGCAAAAGTTTACTACTGTACTATATCACCTCTTTAAAATGGCCTTTTCTAAACGCACATGTTACTTACTCCTTAGGTCAGGTTACTGTGTGGGTACAGCCTCCAATGCTACAGGGCTCCTGGGTACCACTGGTGATTAACAATTGTTGACACAGCTAAAAATAGCCCGGTCAGGGTCAAACTGCTTCATTGTACCCACCTGCATGCAGCTCAGGTGTCCAACCTAGGACCACAGGCTTGTTCAGGTTGCCTCATAGTCAAAGGAGAAAGAGGGACATCACGAGAGAGGAGCTCAAATCCTAGCTGAACCAAATCATCTGCAGAGGAGACCTTTTGCTCTTATAACGCTGTAGGACAGAGAACATTTGGCTTCAGAACCTCATTTTGCTGCTTAGCAGTAAGGAATGAGCCTGACCCTACGCCTCCCATGGATTAAACCCATGTATCAGGGCTCTGCTGCACTGAGAGTATTTCCCCTGCAAGATGGTGGTTCATTCCAGGAAATAAGAAGGTCACGGGTTGAATCATATTTCAAAGTATTTTAACACAATGTTCACTATTTGTACAGGCTTTTGACGTGAATGCTGAGTGCATGAAGCATTTATCAGAGCAGTGAAGGAACTACCCTAAGAGCCAACTGCAGGGCGAGTCTAAAAAAGCAGAGGAAGGTTGAGCAATATCTGTTTGTCATGTCCGTGGATGGGCGACTAATATAGCATAATTTACTAAGCTGCAGCCACTGTGTGACTGAGAATGAGTTTAAGATTGCTGCAAAAGCTAGCAAGCAATTTTTGATGGTAATCCAAAACGCACCATTGCTTGCCACTGAACCTAGACCAACTTCCCAGGGTAGTGTGAAAACAGGGCAAATGTATGGAGTATGAATTATTTCCAAGCACAGCAGTATAATGATTGGCTTTACGTGTGTTTAGGTTAAAATTAGTATTGTTAAGGCTATTTCAGCCCAGCAAGAAACTCAATACACATCACTGAACTTGGGGGCTGCTGGC
>JAOTQQ010000001.1:176363724-176387173 GCA_026546715.1 Gallinago undulata | reverse complement strand
TTAAAATTAGTATTGTTAAGGCTATTTCAGCCCAGCAAGAAACTCAATACACATCACTGAACTTGGGGGCTGCTGGCTTGTAGCATTAGACTTTTTCAGAGGAGAAAATTCACTATTACAGACAGTCACTTATAATTAAACTTTGCAGACCAAAAGTTTGAACAATAATGAGAACAAATTATCCACCCAAATGGAACATTTTTTTATTTTTTTTTCAGGAAAGGCTGTTACCCTGACAAACGCACTTAACCATAATGGGAAAATTATCTTGCAAATGTCTAATAAGATTACATGTATTTAAATTTATGCTGTATTTAATTTAGTTCTGTTCAGAACTAGTGTTGTGAGTCATTGAAAAGGTACTTATACATGGGAAATATTTTATATAATTAAAAGAGCCAACAATGCAAAACCCACAAGTCCCGGACTCCCTTGCAGCTTAAAGCCAAGTCCTTGTCTTATGGTGAATATTTCCATGACACCACCCTTAGAGAGCTGCAAATTAGCAAATTTTTCCCAAATGCTACCTCCATAGAAGCTTGAACAGTGAGCCAATCAGTTATATGGCAGCTGGCATCATTAGCAGTAGCTAATGCCATTACCAGTGGGTACAGTTTTACAACAAACTTTCCCTCTTCATCCTGAAGGGTACTGGCTTAATTTTCAATGGTACGTATTTCCCAACTACAATCAAGTGTTAATTAGACAGTGGCATCATTGATAGAGAGTTTAAAGGAGCTGGTCTTGCTCTGTTAGTCCATTTACTTGTCCTTGTAGCCTGAAAGGTATTCTTGTTATAGACAAGGGAATTCTTGTGCAGTGCAGAATGCTGACTCCAAGGCAACAACACAGATTTATTTCAGCATTTGCTATTAAAAAGTGCTATGTGTGTTCCACTTCTACTATTTTCCAAGAAAATTCACCAGGTAGATTTGTCTCCATGTTAGGCATAATTCTCCTTCAAGACTTTCATTATATAGTCCTTCAGGCTTTTCTATGCAGCTAGAAAATGGGGTTTGATATCCTAACTCAAACAAAAGCCTGTCTGGTTCTTCTAAGGACTTTCACAGAATTCAGTACCAGATGCTACGGAAGAATAGAGAAAAATTACTGAATAATACAGTCATAAGAAAACTATTGTCTTCAAGTCTGTGTATGTCATACATATGCACAATGTATATAAATAGATCAGTGTTATTCTGTCACATAAATAGTGGCTGCACATAAAATTGCAGTCATTGTTATCTTGGAAACCGGTAATTCTATTTTCAATTTCATGCAAGTCTTGGCCTTCCAAATAACTTCTGGGAATGTTCCCCTTTTTATATGCTTTGTATTTGAAAGTATTTAATATGGCTGATTTAAAATGTGTCACCTTTTAGTTCCAAAACACAGTGAAACAGATTTTAACATTTGCAGGCTTTGGACTTGGATCTTTGTCTTGCTGGTGAGCTTTTTCACCATGAGGATGTAATGTAGAAGTATATAAACCACCATATATCACCATCACTGAAACCCACCATTATTTGCTGAAAGGGCTGCTCCTGTTGGAGTGTGTGAAACAAGCTGAAAGCCTCACCATGCCTCTGGATTATGAGAAGAAAGGTGGGGGAGCCCAGTGTACTTTTCCTCTGTCACTAAATTGTATTTGCACCCATGGTGCCCAGGTTGTGGCTTCCCCATGGGACGGGAGCTGGGTGAAACATGCCCAGATCTGGCCTTTGCACAAGCGGTGATGGCCGTGCTCTCCTGAATTTGCAGCTGACTGGAGAGAGGGGTTAGCCAATGCCTCCTGATCGTCCAGAGCTCATGCCTGACGAGGAAATACTCACAGATGGATTTGCGCTCCTCCTGAAGACGGATCTGGTTCTCCATAGAGGTACTCATGGTGTCACCAAGACAGCCAAGAGCAAACCCAGAGTAAGCCCTATCTCAATTGTAGGCCATCAAACTTTTCTGTTTGTCAGTAAAAAACATTAAAGCATGATAATGAAAGGCACTTGGGAGCAACTGTGGCTCACATGATTCACAGTGTTTTGTAGTTAATGCCATCTTATTGGTGAGGTGGCATTTGTGACTTCAGTCAGAAGTTATGCTGCTTCTGAGGTACAACCCAACAGCCCAGGCTGGCTATTCAACAGCAGTGTAAAAGACACATCATCAGAGCAAAATATGGGCACATCTTAGAAGAATTGTGAGCCATGTTTACTAATAAATTACTCTGTTTTACTTAAGAAAAAATGGGGAAAGATAGTCTTTATTAGAATAAATTACATTAGTTCATGTATTTGTAGAGATTTGTTTCTTTTTTCAGGTGAATCAGCTTCAGAAAGGGAAGTTTTCTTCTGGTCACTTATCTAACTGCCAAAATCCAGTGAGCTGTATTTTCTCTGAATGTTTTATTAAATTATTTGTGTGTACATAGAGATGATTCTCTTCAGTCCTGCAGATGCTTTGAAAGGTAATCCCACTGAAAACTCCACCTAGACTGAATTTAAAACCTCATCAAGACTGGAAAATCTTCCAGAAGACTCACAACCCAATTTCAGCTACATCTGTGCTACCCTACTGATTGCTACTGTTCTTTATTTTAAAATGTTTTAAAGATATCTTCCTATTATTTGCTTCCAGAAAGAAAAATATATCGTGATGCTGTGACCAGATTTTCTGAAAATGTCTTTTTCAATTTTATTCCAAGCTCTTCTTATCTGCAGAGATGCCCAAAATCCAAGTTTTTTGTGTCCAGATCACTAAAAAAATGTAATGAAGATTAAACCACTACTTGGTTTCTTGCACCACTGATAGCCTTTTAGGAAACCAGAGAGATATTGCACAATATTTTTCAAGCCTTTTCCTCAAAAGTGTAAGCAGAGTCATAATCCCTCAATTATGTTTAGCACCAATCATTTCTTTCAGCCTATAAAAATAAGCTCTCTTCATGCTCTACAATGTATTTTAAGAGATCTATTCTCAATTTCTGCCTTTTCTCCTGTTACCCCTTAATTTCTTCTGCTACTTACATAAAAGAAAGCACCACTCGTTCATTATCCTTTCCCACCCCTACAGAGTCTGAAATTCTGTTAGTAAGAAAAAAACCCAAACCAAAACATGGTTAATTGTGTAATAGAAATAGAACAAGGCCAAGTGCTGATCTACCAAACTGTGTTAACTTTTCCCTTCTCGTTGTGTGCTTCTTCTACTACAAGATCTTTGAAAGCAGAACAATGTTTTCCAGCGTATTCTTTCAGCTGGAAATACAATGAGACGCTGACCATCAAGAGTAATTCTGGACACCAACATATCAGGTAGCTGCTAATGAAGGTCTTTCCTGAGGATTGTTGCTCATGATGGTCCTAGGGTCTGACCAGGATTTTTTAATCTTCCAGTGCCCTCACACAGTTCATGAGTTACACTACAAGTTATTCAAGCTGAGGTAATCCAGCCTGTTTCTTCTCCATACTCTTTTTACCTCATTCAATGTTCGAAATCTTTCAATAAAGCGGTTTTGACCTGATGACCCAGTTATTTATCAATAACTATTTATAATCCCAGATGCCACAACTGTTCTAGAATAATCAAATCACATGGTGTAGAACTTCACACTCCATGTATATTTCAAGATACTGGACAAGACCTACGTCATTGAAGACAAATTTATATTTTTTATCCAGTGTCTCTCCCGCATTTACAGAAAGTTTGTCTTTTAGAAATTTTACCTGCTGCAACGAAACCAAATCAACAAGCAGCAATGTCAAAGAACAGATTTTTTCATTTTTTTTCTTTTCTGAGGAATATGGATTGAATGACAGCCAATATCTTAAATTTGGAAAGACACCTCCTAAAGACAAGACTAAAGACACCTCCTAAAGATAACCTGTGCAAGGGTAAAAAACAAAAATTATTGGCAAAAGATATGAAAAAGAGCACATGACAGGGACCAGGCTTTAAAGGATCTAAGCAAGAAAAGCTGCTTGGATTCCTTACAAAAACAATGACAGATGGGGTGGTTAAAAAGAGGAGTGGGTTCTTCTGGGAAGGCAAAATTATGAAGTATTTTTTAAAAAAGAAAAAAAAATGAGGAAGGTGGAAAAACAATTATTTCCAAAGACTGGATGGATTGGATAACCACATGTTGAGCACAAATCCTTCAAAGCTCAGTATTCTTTTCAGTTTCTCCAGGTCTTCGAAGTGGTGACATGGCAATGGTGACCTGGAAGGCTACACAGACCCTGTCTTTCTTGTCTCTTATATAAGACACCCCCTACCTACATTTAGGTACAACATTTTTTCTCAGACAATAAAGAAAATAAAGGCCAAAGGCAGTATCTGTTTCTACATTGTTTATCCGCCTTGGTGAGACTGACACTGACTAACATTTATTTGCTCACACCCATAGCCTTGAAGGCCTCAAAGCAAATACTCTACTGAACAGGGCTCATATTGCAGAATTAGACTCCCATCCTAAAGGACTTATTTGTTTAGGACACCAGGAAAACATTCATCTCTTCCTTTCCTAAAGATTTGAGAACTTCCAGTCTGTTTTTCTAGCAACACAAGTATGAAGCAGTTCCTCCAGCTATGCAGACATGTCATTCTGCTGCTGTCAAACTGTGTATCTGAAATGTAACTAGACATAGAGTGATGGGTTCATGGTCCTGCTGACCTGTGTAATTCTATCATGAGTCTCCCTGATACTTGATGTCCTTATTAGGACTCAAACTCTTTTTAGAAAGATTTTTTCTTAATATTAGTCATGCAATTTTGGAGTGCAGTTTATGCCTTTCAAATAATAAATGCCATGATCATAGAATCATATAATAGTTTGGGTTGGGATGGGCCTTAAAAACCTTTTAGTTCCACCCCTGCCTGCCATGGGCAGGGACACCTTCCACTAGATCAGGTTGCTCAAAGCCCCATCCAGGCTAGTCTTGAACACTCTCAGGGATGGGGCATTCACAGCTTCTCTGGGCAACATGTTCCAGTGCCTCATCACCCTCATAGATCACCATGTTGATGAGAAAACTTCCAGAAGGCATAAATTAGAAGTAAACCAGGATTTTGATGATGACACAGAGGTTGTGTTAGTCCTCATGAGGCAGTTAATATCCTGTTGACTTGTACTGATCAAAAAGGCCAAGGTAAATGCCATGTTATCTAGATTGAAGCGTAGGCACAGTGTGGTGTGAAATTACAAACCCACACACTTCAGCTGGTGCAGGTGAGCATGTGGGTTCAACTCTTCAGACATGATCTTTCCATTACACAAAAGGCCAAGAAAACTTCTAAGCAGATTTCCCTCCTTCGGTATGCTGCCTGAAATTACTGTAGGAAGGAAAGAGTATGAGGCTAGAATAGGAATTTTGTTCTCCAATGCTACAGCTGGAATGCTGGAGAAGTCGCCTGATGAAAAGAGGTTCTGAAAAGTAGAGGTGACAAAAGCCCTGATTATCTATTAAATGCATACTATATAAGCCCAGTAAAAAAAATAAAAATTGAAGTTGAATCCAAACTGAAGTTCTTTGTCTTGTATCCTGTTCCCTAGTTTGTTCCAATAAAACAGAATTGCCACCTTTGATGTTTCCTTTGGAATTTTGCAAGACCTCATCTTGGCTTTCTAGGTCTGTTTGGTAAGAAGCCATCCATACAATTTTGCTGGATAAAAGTTGTAGTGGCTGCCAGTAAAACTGGCTGCCAATTAGGAAGACAATATCCCATGAAATTGGTGGTGTAACTGCAATACTGTGGGCAAATGCTGATGTTCTACTGTGGGTCATTGGCTCCAATTCTCAAATACCAGAACACAAAGTAGTGACCTTCCAGAATTCACAGGGAAAGAACAGGAATTTGGCTCCTTGGCAAAGCAGAGTTGTCTGCTATAAAATGCATATGTGTTAGTATTTCCAGGATAGCAAAACAAAAAATGCAAAATGCTTGTAGTGTGACTGACAGCAAACACTTCAGCAAAATATCTTCTGAACCCAATTGTCCTGATGATCACCACATTTCTGCAGCAAAGGGAAAGGTAAATGAATATTTAGAGCATAATAAGTGGAAGCTACATGACACTGCTTTTGCCTTGTTGTTGCAGACCCCTCTGCACCTACCCCAACACAGAGAAATTAAAATAGTAGTGAAATGGTGGTTAAAGGAAAGAAATTAAAAGCACCCATATATATTGCTTGTCACAGTCACTCACAAACTAACTGACAACTTCATATTATTCTCATGCTGCTCTTTGCAATACAAAGTTCCACTCTGGCTTCTCTTTCCCTTGGTGATGTAGTAAATGTCCAACGCTAAGACAGTTGTAAATCAAAACATATGCCTTCAAGGTTGAAAGAGAAGATGCTGCTGAGGTCTTGGCCCATCACACGGATGTCCTGAGCCAGGATTCCCGCTGTATTCTCAGGCTTTGTTGGACTGTAGAAGCCAGCCCTGTGCTTTTGCTTTGCTACTATTTAAACCTCCTCCCGACTTGGAACAGAAATGTCTGCTTGAGTCACTAGAGTTGTTCACCCTCCACTGGTCTGACTTGAAATCGCAAAGAAATAGGGTGAGAATTTCCATCTCTGAGGAAATGCATAAGACAATGCTGAGAAGTTTTCACTTATAAAACATAAGCACCAACAGTTCAGATCTTGTAATTAAAAGCTGAAAGTCGACAAGGATACCCCTTGAAGTGAAATAGTAGATTTCTGAGTCACCAAAGATAAGGAAGATCCCTGCGCTTAAGGAAACATTGCTGAAAACTACCTCAGCCCCAGTTAATCTGGAGGAGCCCTTTCATACATCACTGGCTGCCTCCAATGCTCTACCTTTGGTAACAAGCAGGAATGCACTTTCCCAGTGGTCCCTTTTCCAGATCCTCACCCAGCCTTCAAAAGAGACTGTTTTCTAATGTCTGACCACATGCTGCCTGTGGTATCTGGAGTGGGGCTCTGCAATTCTCCTTTTTTGACAAGATCTTAGTTTGCAACCCTGTTGCATACCAGGCTGAAGAAGGGACCCTGTCTGCACTCCAGGAATCTGTCAACGTAATTGGCACCAGGTTTACTCAAAACTGAGCACAGTTTATTTGTCAAGAGGAATGGGGAGAGATGAACCTGTAATAGGAAATCAATGTAAGTTCTATCTAATGTCACATTTGGCCTTTCTGCAAGCTTTTTGGTGAATGTGTGTTGAGTCTGGCTGTTCCCTCACCCTCTGAGGGGCCAGTTTGTGTCTTTTTTACCCATAAATCTTGATCCCATCAGGCTTGAGCAGCTGTCAGCTCCCAGCTTATTTTGTAAAAGGAGCACTGTAGCTGAACAGTTTCTATGATCCCTACAGTCTCTCTTCAAGAATGTTTTCATAACTGTTTTCCTGACTATCATATTTGTTAGTTCTGCTCTATAGATTGCCTTTGATATAATTCCATTGTACTTTGAGGAATGTCGTGGATTTGGATGTCGAACCACATTACAACAGCAGTCTTGGTTTAGTAGGACATGGTAGAAAAGGGCATTAAAACAATACCGAGTCACTACAAAGACTGTAGAGGCAGTGTCTGATCCACACCAATGTTAAGCAGAACAAGGACCACATAGGTTATAAGGCTGTTACTTGTTCAGTAGAAAGCTAAACCAAAATATGACCAGCCTGGCAGAGACAGAACCACAGTGCCTTGAAAAGTGGCAGGTATCGGATAAAGCAAACTTAAAAATCTCTGTGTGGTCTGGTTTCATGAAAATGGTGTTGCTCCTGTGTCTGGTGATAGATAATGGTTGCAAATAGCGTGGTGCAGGAGATCTGGAACAGGTTGCCCAGGGAGGTGGTTGAGGCCCCTTCCCTGGAGACATTCAAGGTGAGGCTCAACAAGGCCCTGGGAAACCTAGGCTAGTTGGGGGTGTCCCTTTGACTGCGGGGGGGTCAGACTAGATGACATTTGAAGATCCCTTCTGGCCCAGATGATTCTATTCTATTCTATTCTATTCTATTCTATTCTATTCTATCTAGCTGAGGTCACAAAACAAGTTCCAGGGGGATACACATCACGGAACATGTAGGTGTCATCATCAAACTTTAAAGGGAATGGAGATAAGAATCAACAATTTATTGGTTTGTTTGAGGGTCTCAGAGAAACAATATGCACAGAAGGGCTGAGGTAACTGAGCCCTAGTACACAGCACATCCAGGCACATTTCCAGTATTGCCTTTACCAGTGGTAGTGGTAGCCCTAGGGGGAAGCATGGTAGTGTAAGCAATGGCGATGGGAGGCTTATAGACTAATTAACCACTGCTTTCTTCAGTATGGTGTGTTTAACTTCCCTATTATGATTATTATTCAAACATAAGGCTTGGGAAGGCAAATGTGGGGAAGTGCCCTTGGAAAAGCTCACGCACAGTGCCCTCAGTGCTGACTGTTTTGTTCTGTAAATGCTCTTTGTCAGAAGCTCATGTGGATCTACAGAATCCATGCGTGGTTCCCGTCCTCATACTGCATGCCAGACAGGTCTCCTGGCTATTTTCCTCGACTGTTTCATCAGTTCAGCTAGCTTTTTCTTTCAGGCTATGCTGGATGCCACATAATGGTGTGACTAATTGGAGTTGTTTCTTTCCCTCCTCCTCCTCCAGATCTCTTGATTAATATTTTGTTGTATACCTTAATTAGCACATTTCTGGCTTCTGGCTGCTTGTATCTTTTAGAGTTTTCTGAAGAGACACTAGTAAAACTTTACACGTTGTATTATGACAAATATTGCAGACACAAACTCCTTACTAGATTTGTAATTTTATCATGCCCACAGAATTCTATTAAAAACCCAGCATGACACCGCAGATGGAGAAATGGGGAATGGGCTGCTTCCTGTATGTATGGAATTAATTCTGGTACATCCCATCACAATCGTGTAACAAAGTTAGACCATTAAAAGGAAAATAGCAATTCTTAGCCTTTTAATACAGTTTGTATTTTCCAAGGGTTTTATTTTAGTGGCTCAGTTTCCTGCCTACTGAATAATGCGTTTAAATGGGGTTTATATACAAAGTCACAGAGGAAACCAGCTCTCCTGTTAGTTTTCCCATGAAAATAATTACTATTAGACATAAGAAACAACCTTTATAATTTTTCTTAGGAAGCTTAAGATGTCTTCAACTTCTGCTTTTGGCCTTTCTTGCATGTAAACTTATTTCCACCGAGACCCAAGACATCTTCATAATGGATGGGAAAGTTGCAAGTTTTACACAGTTTTAAAGAGGGTTAGGAGAAAGATGAGGTCTCAGACTTGGCCGTCTATAGTCTTCTCTTTACAGGCAATAAAGCTTGCTGCAATTTTCTACCTATTGTTGTGAAACAGATGAAGAGGCGTTCCTTTGAGACTCTGTGAACATGGCTACATAAAAGACTGTCTACTTTAAGCCCTTTTCATACATTTTGCCTTCTGTTGGAGGGAGGCCGTACACAGAACACCACTACTACAAATTGATTTGATAAACCACTCTTCTTGAACTAAAAATATTGCTTTCATACTTCAGGTTGCTAGTAAAAATGTGAATTTTTACTAGCAACCTAAAGTATGAAAGCAATATGGGGAAGGCAATGACGCAGAAAGACAATAAGCTAAATCCAGTGCTCTGGGCATGTGATCCTTGAATGAATATTTATTTATTTTATTTATTTATTTTTAATGGAGTTGCAGGCTTCAAGCATTGCATCACTTGCTTGGAACAGGGATTATGGGAACTGAGATTTTACCAGCATCAACCACAATAATATAAAACATCCACCTTTATGAAAGAAGAAAGACATCAGTAAGTGAAACAAGCGTGCTTGCGCTCTTCCTGCTGAATAAAGCCTGGTTTTGAGAAAAGATACTTGGATAGTGCACAATAATCATCTGTCTTTCTTACTTTATAAGACACTCTGTGTCTTATAAAAATTAAATAAAGCGGGCGTGTAGAGGCAGATGGTTATTTCCTGTTATTAAAGCTTTAAGGGACAAATTACTCTCTGTAGTAAATCCATTGACTTCAACAGGGTCTCCATTGACTTGGGTGAAATTACATTGCAGATGATTTGGATGTGGATTCTGGAGGATGGGGACCATTTAGGGAGTCATCCAGGTTCATCTTCTACATTACACTTAACTGTCATAAGTTTTCTGTATATTTGGATATAATTTCATCATGTAGTTCCCTGGACTACTAATGTAGCAGATTTGCACTATGCTGTGCAGCACAGTGCTTGAGTTTTGGAAACAGCACAGTAGACATAACTGGAATAAACAGCTTCAGTGTTTAACCAGCATTAAAGTGTTGCTGGGTTTGAAGCAAGTTCAAATATCTTTGTGGAATTGCATAGTGCAGATGTACCCCAAGTTTAATAATTGTCTTTTATTCTATTCTTACCTCCTTTTTCACTTGTGCATCCATTTAATAAAATGTCATTGGTTAAGGGCTATGAACAATTTAGTCAATCCAGCAACAGCAGACCAAAGGAGGAAGCACTGAAGCTGTGCTACCATATCCTAGCGCCGCTCACCTGCACTTTCATGTGGACTGGGAAGAATGGAGGGACTGGAAGGAAGAACAGACAGAGGCTTTGAAGGAAGCAAGTGCTCTCTGACTAGATAACAGATACTTAAGGACAAAAGTGATGAAACTCTGGCCCAGGTTGCCCAGAGAAGTGGTAGATGCCCCATCCCTGGAAACATTCAAGGTCAGGTTGGACAGGCCTCTGAGCAACCTGTTCTAGTTGAAGATGTCCCCGCTCATTGCAGACGTAATTGGACTAGATGACCTTTAAAGGTTCCTTCCAACCCAAATTATTCTATGATTTTATGAAAAGTACTTCCTTTGGGGGAAGAAGAATCTGTCTCGCTGCTAAGACTAAAAGACTATGTTAAATTCAAATGTCTAAAAATTGCACATCTTGTCTAAGACAACCATAACCTCTTCAGATAGTGGAGGCAGGCACCTCTCATGCTTAATATATTCCATCCTAAATTTTGTGTCTGAGGAAAATGGGATGAATTGCTCTCTGGAGACAACTCTTTATTTCTGTGGCCTGTAGAGGGAACCTTTCTTTCCAGCACTGGCTGTAAGGCAAGTGAAATGAGTCCTGGTTGATCTGGGCAAGATCATTCCAGGCAGAATGTTGCAATTTAGTACAAGCCTCTTAAACAACCTCTTGAAATGATTCTGCTTGTTCAAAAACAGTGTGAAAATGGATGCAGATGTTTCCTATAGTTCATGCATCTTTATGTCTGCTCTGCTGCTTATACTATAATGACATTGAAATGGAGGTTTACAGAGTTAGCTATCTATGTGCTCTTCTAATTATTTTAGTTAAACCTACTTCAAAGCACTCAAATCTAGCAGGTTTTCTTCAAGAGTCCTGAACTCAGAAGGGTGGTTTTGGGCTCCTAGGCTTGCTCAAGACGTAGTAGGAAGGAGCAGTGTTGGTTTGGATTGAAAGTTAGCAACAACTTAAGCATCAAATACACAATAAATGTGAGACTTGTTCTCACACCTAGAGCTGTAACCTCTGGGTATAATTATTTACACTGTGCCCATGTGTGGAAAAAAATTTTACAGTCATTGGTCATGAAAAATCCAGGGTGGGAGAATACCTTTGCAGTCCAGTGATTAGAGAGTAAGGCAGAGCTGTGTATTTGAGTCCTTTCACAGTAGAAGAGGGTGTCTAAATCTTTTTTACTGTTCCCTTGATGGCTGCCAGACACATCTATTATCATATAAAATGGGAATAGTTCCTTCTTCAAATTCACCTTAAAGAAAATAATGAGTCCTGACTAAGCTGTTAGAAGAAAGACTACAGTCAACTATTTTAAATTTTCTCAATCCCAGATGTGTGGATTGGTATTCTTGGTATTCTCCAAGGCCTTGAAAGGTTCATCTGAGGCATTGTTCCTTCTCCCAACGTTTTTTTTTTTGGGCCTTGTACCTTTGGATTGTGTTGTGCTCTGCTTGCTTGCCTCTGTAGACATCTCCAGAAGAACTGGGCTGGGGATTATGTAGCCTAGTTTAAGGACCCAATGTTAATAACATGACCCAGCAGTGCTGAACTGAATATGGTGGAGGCTTTTCTGAGCAAAGAAATACTGCTTGGGATATTCAGCTGTCATTTGGCACGGAAATAGCACAGCCATTCTGCAGAGATAAAGAGTCTCTTCAGTCTGGGTCCATAAGGGAATGCACTGGGCATTTCCTACCCAACAACAGGCTGCCTGCTGCTTGTGGTTCATTGTAGGCAAAGAATTGGACACCCGTGTCTAGGACTCCTAAAATCATCCCAGATGAGTAAAAAGTCTTCAAGATAGCCTGGGAAACACACCAACTACAAGGACTCTGTCTCATCCCCAGCTCTCATGGTCAACTGGTCATTTGTATCTGTTGTAGAGACAGAAGCTTGTCACCTTTTGGGTTTCTCAACTGTGAACTGCGTCTTTGAGTCTGCAGGTAAATGCAGTCAACCTTGTCTTGAAGAAACCAGGGGCAAGTGCATTATAGCTGGCAATCTTTTTGTAGCAGCCCTTCCAAGGCATATTCAGAAATCCCACTAAGGGTAGTACCTTAAAGGAAGGTCCCAAATCCATCTGACAACCTATCAGAGGTTAGTAATGGCAAAGGTCTAGGGTCTTCCAGGCTTAGCCTTTCTCAAGCTCTTCTTCTGAAGCTGTGCCATCTTTTGTCTAATCATCAAATATTAAAAGAATAAGGGGGATGAGCTGGGGAAAGGATGTAAAGATTTTGCTGGTTTTACATATGCCAAAAAGCCAGAATTTAAACTACTTTATCACTGGTAGCTGCTGAAAGGGGGTTTTGAAGAACCACAGGGTTTGAAGAGCTGACGTGCACCCAGTGCAGCTTTATGCTCTGCTAATCCCATTCCGCTGATGTTACAAGAAATGTTAATGAAGGATGAGCTGTACAGCTTTGACCAGCAGGCAACAAGCAAATCCCAGCACTGCAGACTGAGGAGTTAGCTGTAGTTGTCAAACTCTGGGGCTTTTTCCTCATGAAATTCAAATACCAGGGATGTTAAAATAAATCAGATGGTGAAAGGATTCCAGAGAAAAAAAGATCCCAGGGTAAGAAATTGTTCTCTGTATTTCAGAGTGTTGTTAAGTGTTTTGGTTTTAAATCAAGCTTGTTGTTAAGCTATTTATTAAACATTTTAGGATACTAGGGTGATTTATTTGGGAACATCAGATGCCAGCTGATTACTTCTGAATGAGACCATGAGGACATTAAGGATAAAAAGACAGTGCAATGCCTTCTACCCCAGGGCTTTGAAAGGCTGTCTGCCATGAGAGATTCATGTTAGTGAAGAGGTGAGACTTTGTGAAGTAAACTCCAGGAGAAGGCTTTGTTCTGCCCCTACCACTGCACTGTGGTGCTCTTGGCATGGTACACGCTGCACCCCAGGGTGCAGCCAGTGGGGCTGGACACGGTCTGACCAATCTATCCCCACATCTGTCTCTCAGCATGAGCAACCAAGCCATGATCCACCTGGGATGCCTCTAACTACTATGGTCTGTAATGCTACAACCCAATGGAGAGAATAAACCTCAATGTAATATGGGAATAAACCGACATTAGTTGAAGATCTGTCCTTCTAGGAGACACTCACAACTATTTTTTTATACAAGACAAAATAGTGCAGACTTCCACCAAGAAGATAGGCCATCCTGTATTATCCAGGAATGCCAATGGCAGACCATGTGGGGCAATTTGGAAGGGATGTGTTAATAAATAAGTATGTTTTTAACCTATTTGCCCATCTCTTTAATGAGAGGGTGTTTCTCTGGTTTTAATGAAGATGAACAACTTCATGTCTGTGGTTTGCTCTACTCTGGAGATACTGAGAAGTGGGGAACATTATAATTCCTCTTTCTTCTCAAAAAATGTTTGCAACATGCTTAATTAGTCCTGGTAGAAACAAAAGTGGCAGGAACATAAACCATAGAAGGAATTCAATCCATCTTGAATTTGCTTAGCTTGGAAACAGTGCAAATTGTGGCCAAATACAGTCATGTGGAAGCAAAAATATCCTCACCTTCCTTAGTTTGCCTGAACAAATTATTTGAGCTTAGGAAAAAAGAAGAAATTACCTTTCCTTTTACCACTTGGAAACAGTGCTGGTAATCAGAATAGATTTTGCTTATCCGCTTACTTACAGCACCTTAGCGCTTTGCTGAAGCCCTTATTACTTTTGAATAGAAATGTTGGAGGCAAAGGCATTAGCCACTGCCTGAATATGCTGTGCATAATGCGCACTGGTTATGAAAATTGAGAACTCATTAAGTAGTTGGCATATAGAAAAAAAAACACAACAAAAGGGTCTTTGAGCCTGAACAGCCTCAGTTATGTATGTTTTTCTAGGATCAGCAAGATAATGAATTTTGTTATTATTTTTGTCTGGATATTTTTTATTTAATTCTAAGATATGACCTGAATGTAATACACTTTGCCAATGTGATCAGACTGCCAACAATCAAAGTTAATGCAAACAATACAAATAAAAGATGTAGGAATCTGACACTTACTTAGACTAAGATTTTCAACTCAGGAGTTCAGGGTTTGGACAAACACAGGTCCTGAGCCAAATTTCAGAATTGTAGATGTACCACTGGTCAAAATATAAAGTTGTAAAGCTGAGGAACTGACATTATAGTGACCACTTAATGAGGGATTCAGAGTGGCGCAAGGAGGCCATTGCAATGTTATTTGCCATACAGACCTGTATAGGGGGGAATGTTAAAACAGGTGAAAAAAAAGTTGTTCTTGGCTTGTTCAGGCCATTAACATGATTAATGCCATGGGGTGACTAACCTCAGGCCCCTTAAGACATGCTAGTTTTTAAAAATGTTGTAGTGCACAGGTTTTGAAAGTCACTTAGAAATATATTTCCATTGCTGGTGAAGCACAACACAAAACTCAACTAGAAACTCTCAGGGTCATATCTAAAAGTCACCCAAGCCAGACTTCTAGCATGGAACAGCCCAGACTCTCACCTATGCCACCTGGATGCCACGTGAGGAGTCAAAGCCCAGGCCACAATATGTGGCTAAGTGTAAGGGAATTGTCCAAAGCTTCTTTACAAGGGGAAAATGGATCAGAAGGATTGTCATGGTGAAGAACGACGATGGTGGTGGTTGAGGTTGTGGTGGTGGTTGAGGCACCATCCTTGGAGGTATTTAAGATACGAGTTGACATGGTGCTTGGGGATATGGATTAGGGTTGGGTGGTGTTTTGTGTGGTGTGGATGTGGTGGTTTTTTTGTGTTGGTTTTTCTTCTTTTTTTAATTGGTTGGACTAGATGATCTTATAAGGTCCCTTCCAACCTAGGTGATTCTGTGATTCTGTGATTCTGTGACCTTTTTCCCTGTGCAGTGCCTTGCAATGGAAGCTTTCCTGGCAGCCCACAAGAAGTCACCACAAAATGTAGAAGCTGAAATTCATTCATCATTTTGGGACACCTTGAATTTTTTCACATCTACCTGAGAAAACATGAGCTGCAGAATATGGAGGGGACAGAAATTCTTGTTATCCTTCTGTTGTTAGGTTCTATTTCTACTCTCTTCCTCAC
Source organism: Gallinago undulata (assembly GCA_026546715.1). NCBI lineage: Eukaryota > Metazoa > Chordata > Aves > Charadriiformes > Scolopacidae > Gallinago > Gallinago undulata. Next base: position 176,371,584 of record JAOTQQ010000001.1, on the reverse strand, counting down.
AACACTTTTTCTAGTGCAAATGATGGGATATGACAAATAGACTGAAGGGTACTGTTTGCCTTTCTCAGATATAAGGATTAACATAAGAAATTCTTTACAGCGAGGGTGGTGAGGCACTGGAACAGGTTGTCCAGAGAAGTCATGGATGACCCATCCCTGGAAGTGTTCAAGACCAGGCTGGATGGGTCTTTGAGCAACCTGGTCTAGTGGGAGGTGTCCCTGCCCACGGCAGGGGGGTTGGAACTTGATGATCTTTAAGGTCCCTTCCAACTCAAACCATTCTATGAGTCTATGATTCTATGATGGCTTCTCTGTGGTCCTGCAAAGTCAAGCTTTGGCATCATAATCATGGAATAAACATCCATAATCATGGAATAAACATCATCTTCTGCTGCAAAGGTTTTCCCTGTGTACCTCTACAATGTACCACCATAGCACTACAATAAAGGAAGTACAGATTGGATGCAGAGCTGTTTTCTAGTTACTCTAACGTGCATACTTCATTGAAATATTGCACTAATAATTCCATATGAATGCCTGCTTTCCATGAACTACTCAGGAGTCAAGAAATGGAAAGTAAGGCTACTCATGTTTAAAAAATCAATTCTTGCATTTAACCTGTTTTGATTATGTGGTCTGACAGACCAAAATACCTTTTGAGAAAAGTTATCTGAAAGCTATTTCCAAAATGATACATGACAATCTTTATCCACCTCTTTTCTATCACCTCAATATTGTTTGCAAAGCATTTTCCATTTAGATCTACATAATTATTGTTAAAACCGTCTAGAACACCTTTCTTTTCTCAGATGTGTTAATCTAATTTTAATTTTTCTTAGAATATGCCTTGAAATGATGTCTGATGCTATACAACATGCTTTTCCACTTCAAATCAACATTGCTGCACTTAGGTGCAGTTTGGAGACTGAATTAGTAATCTGCGGATGACTTAACAGCTCTCTGGTAAAGCCTACACTGTTTTCCTTGCTGGGAAATGTTTATTTCAGCCGTGCACAGGGACAACATCCCTCACAGTGAGAATGATGAAGCACTAGAAGGGGGAATCAAAGAAACTGGAAGTCTGCATCCTTGGTAGTTTTCAAAACTGGACAAGGTCCTGAGCATGCTGACTTGACTTTTAACTTTGCAGTTTGCCCTGCTTTGAGCCGGGGAACAGACCTGATGACTTTCCAAACTCCTTCCAAGCTACTTTATTCTATGAGTCTGTATTGCACACAGAAGTTTTTCTGTGACCTCTCTCTGACTTCTGTGGAACGAAAAAAGGGAACTACATTATGCATGAGCAACAGTGATTATACCAAAGCTAACATATATATTTGCAGTAAGGTCATTACCAGAGTGTACAAATTCCTGGAGGGCATTAGGAAAAGTCGTTTAAAATTCAGATTGTACATCCAGACCCAACACATGAACTTTAGTGCAATAGAGTGTGCACTTTACGGGATGGACAAATGGAGTAGTTGCTTTTGTAATGTGGCCTCTTATAGCACATTTCTTTGATGGTCTATAATATCATTTTTGGGTAAAACCTGACTTGAACTCTATCCTGTAATGAGTTTTTCAGGTATCCACAGAGTAAGAACTTCTGACTGAAAAGTCAATTAGTATTCTTAAACATCTTAGAATAGCATAAGTATTGATGGAATACCATTTTAGATTTTTTTTTTCCAGAATATCTTCAAAAACTTAATATCCTCTGCAGAGATCTTTGAGCTGGTCTCTGCAGATGTCATAACAGGTCTATTGCACAGTAATTGAGTCCTATTTTTACCTTAACAACACAAAGTCCTGTAAAAACCTGCACCAAGATATCCCTTTGCCACTGATGCAACTTCATACAGAACCAAGAGTTCACCTCAAAAGGGAGTAGGCTGCACTTTGATTCTGCATTTCCTTTTCCACCATGCAGGCTCTCTGGGAAGCAATGGGTAGGAGCTGGAGGCAGAGATGAGGCTCTGTCCTTGGCCCTGGTGGGTTACCAGCTTCAGGAGGCATTTGAACTCTCTTCAGATCTGCAGCAGCTTTCCAAGGTGCCTATGCAGGGACCCCAGCTGGGCAGCCGAAGTTAGAGGGAATTAATCTTTCTTCTAATTTCCTGGGCTGAAGGCCAAGCTGAGAAGGTTTCTTTGCTTTCTGTCTATGACAGCTAACTTTATTTGTTGGTAGAAAAAAGCTACCAATTTCAGGGGTTTGTTAGTTCTGCTGCTGAGTAATTACACTACAGACAACTGCCCGTGAGTGTTCACTTGCAATGAACTCCCACCAGACTAGACTACATCCACGTTTAAACAATGACCCAAAATCATAGCTATACACTCTTTTATTTGCAGGAGCAGTCACACTCTAGACCCTTACCCTAGCTGGCTACCTCCAGCACCAGTTGTCATCCTATGCTGGGTTCAGGGTGGCACTGGTCAACATTGCACAGGAGCATCCTGGACTCTACGTACCCTGTCTGTTTTATAGGGTACTAAGCCAAAACCTTTCAAAATTAAAGTGCCCATGGATGCTGGGGACGAATGAGCAAACCCACCCCAGCTTCCCAGGATACATGTGGCATCCATGTTGAATGGATGCATTCCCCTGATGGCTGAAGTGTTACTGCAGGTAACAGTAATGTTGGCTTGTGCTGTGTGTCAGGCAGTGCTTTTCAGCTGGGAGTAAATCCACAGTCAGAGCAAAACTGAAAATAATCTTAACTGCACAGAAGCTAGTTTGGTTTTCAGGCTCAGGAGTGGGATTTTCAGGCTGTCAGGTCACAAGAACAGACATTTTCAAGGGGTTCCTTGTCAGAACTGTAAATATTGGCACATCAACTTGCCAGTGTTTAGGGCATCCCTTTGTGTGTGTGAAACATAAAGAAAAAACTCCATATATATATACAACAACACTTTAACAAAAATTAGAATTCACTAGGATGTCAAAGAGTACCCACTCTATTGTTTTCAATGGCCTGTAGCTGATGGCTAAGTTGGCTGCTGTCCCCAGGAAACCTCACATTTGGTAGATAAAATCATGGTTTTTTTGCTCTCAGCAAAGTCTTAGATTGTTTCTTCTTCAAGTCTTTCATGAGAACACAAAGCAAACTGTGAAAACATTAATACTTTTTAAGTAGAGGAACAACTCAAGAGTGAAGGAAAATGTGTGCTTTGGCTAAAGTAGCATCAAGTTGTTCAACTGAACCCTTCAGTACCAAAGCAGTAGGAGAGAGGCAGCACCAGCCAAATCCTAATTATCTCCGGACTCAATGTTTTGAGCCCAAACTGATCCTGTAAATGTAACAATTACAATATAAAACACTCAATGACAGAAAGAGGGTAGATTTAGATTAGATATTAGGAAGAAATTTTTTACTCTGAGGGTGGTGAGGCACTGGAACAGGTTGCCCAGAGAAGCTGTGTATGCCCCATCCCTGGAAGTGTTCAAGACCAGACTGGATGGGGCTTTGAGCAATGTGGTCTAGTAGAAGGTGGCCCTGCCCATGGCAGGGGGGGTTGGAATTAGATGTATTTTAAGGTCCCTTCCAACTCTAACCATTCTATGATTCTATGATTCTATATCCAATTCCACCTTTGTTCACTACAGCAAATAAAATGTGCAATAATCTTTTATTTTTATTTTTGTAATGCTAAGTTTCATCATGGATGTGCCCCAAAAATCCATTGAGTATTCACTGATAGAATTCACCCAGAAAAACTTTGAGCTCTTGAGTGGCATGACAAGAATTGTGGTTACTTTAGTCTTTCTAGTTTCACACTCTAGACATGTAAAAGGTTTGGGGGTTTTGTTTTTGTTTTGGGGTTGTTTTTTTTTGTAACAAAGGATAGTAGGAGCTTAAATGACAAAAGGGCAGTTTGATCCCAGTTCCACAAAGTTCTTAGTTATACCCATGCATGTAGGCCTGCTCACTGTGATAGGATCCATCAGAATCCTCAACGAAAATTAAACCTGTGCTTTGGAGCAAGGCTCAGTCAGAACTTCTCCAATGTGCCCCATGCATTCAAAGCCTTAAGATTTAAACACATGGCTTTATGAAGTAGCTGGATCATAATTTTCCAGTGTGAGTGTTAAGGAGATTTAGTTGGCAATATACCAAATTAATTTACAAGACAACCGTAAGCACTAGACTAGACATAGCTGCAGAAATTATTTCTCCTTTTACTCGTATACATCTTCTGTTCCATGTAGGAACTTTTTGTTCCTCCTACTCAATCCTTATGAAATCCATACTTGAAATAACATTAAGGCTTGCGTTTCCTAATGCCTCCTACTCCCCTTCACAGCCTAGTGATAATGAAGAGGAAATTTTGTTCTGGGCTCTTTCTCAGCTTGTGGAGCACCCACATAACAGACACATGTGAAAATGACTCAAAAAAGTGATGAAAAATCTCACTACATCTGCATCTTGCTCCTACTCTAACATTTTTATTCATTGTTCAAGTTGCAATAACTGTCTGAGTCCCAAGATCATTACAGCCCTTTAAATATCCTAAATAAGAGTTACCTTGCAATATTAATGCTGTTCATTCAACCACAAGTCATTTTAAAATAGTTTTATCTTAAGACTCTGGCAGAGAAAGAACTACCAAATTAGACTACTTTAAGAAAATTAGCAAGCACCAACCACAGGCCAAATCTTCAAGATAAGGGAAACAGCCCAGTTTTCCCAGTATAATGAGCATTTGCTAATGGTTTTGGATCACACAAGATTATGTTTCAACACTCAGCTGCTCAGCTTGACTGCAAGGACAGGACCAATGAGTATTGTCCTTTGACTGTAGCTCTTCTGTTTTCTCAGCCTAAAAATATGGATTTTGTCCAGTTTCTGCCCTTGCAGGAGGTACTTAAATGTCCATCAAGATATAGTCCCCATGTTCTCCCATTCTTCTAGCCTCTTGTTCTCTTACCATTGCTCTGCCAGTTAGTTATATTTTTTTTCAGCTCAGGTTTATGAAATGTCTTACTGCTTTTCCCGTACCTCATTCCTCCATTTACTTTGCCTTTGCATGTCCTTCTTTTTCTCCACGCTGTTCTTTTGCCCTCTGCCTCTCATTTACCCATCTGCCACAGCACTTGTCCTTTTACCTCTTCTTAGGTTGTTCTTCTTGTTTGTCCTATCTTTAATTCATTCCTCCCAGAAGATCTGGCAGAATTATTCCAGGAAAAGATCTGCACAAAGCAGACACAAGACACATTTTTCTGATGCTCTGTTTAAAAAGACAAGAACTAAATATGTCTTAATGGGAAGAAATGTAGGAATCCCAAAAGTTCCCGTATTGGACACTAACTCCACTTGCTGTTCTCATCTCATGCTTATCAGTGAATTCTCTGTTTGCCAGACAGGTATGAAGTATGGGGGCTTTGGGACTTAATTTTTGGAACAAGTCCTTTATGATGGGTTACACTATGCTCTGTTAACTTATAAGGCCTATGGACTATGAGCATGCACTGGCAGTAATGACATCTCAAGCTCAGGGAGGGACAAGGGGGGGCATCTTCTTCAAAAAGATTAATTCAATTTTTTTGCGGTCCTCTGTTCACACCTCTAATACCTGGTTGGGAGTTACTTTTTGAAGATTATTGCAATTCAGATGAACTGAAAAACTGGTAAATCATGATGACCAAGCCCTGGAGATTTTGCATGAAACACTCCCGTGACAGAGTGCATGTGTTTTCACTGAGTCCTTTAAGCATTCCTGAAACAACAATGAATTAGCTGCTTTTATCCTTGTGGTGGTGAAAATGTGCAATCAAGCACAATATACTGCACAAGAAACTCAGGAAGTATATTGTAGCTCCAACTTTACTTTTTTCTTCTCTTTTTGTTTTCTTTTTAATCAGTAATCTCACCATAGTCACTCAGGGATTTCAGATTTGTTGAGCCATAAGCGTGTTGTGCTTTCCAGATGGAGAGTCCAGAGGCCCATTAGAAAATGACAACTTGATTATTAAGTTAGATTATTGAATTCAAAATGTACATACAAAAGAACATCCTTGCTAAGGACTAGCTCACTTTCTAAAACTGTTTGGACCAACAACTCCCAATGCCTTGGCTAAACAAAACAAAACAGAATTTTTCCCTATGTTTTCCCAGTGTCAACAGGCTAGGAAGTAAAAGTGCCTTCTTTATTTAGTTTTGGTACTTACACTGATGCTGAGTGCTGAATCAAATCTCATCACCTCTACTGTGACACATTCCACCGAGAACTGATTGAAGATTGAGTTCTTTCTTCCTTCCTTCCTTGATCTGAATAATACTAAAACCATTAAAACTTCTTATTTTGCTACCTGGAAATTCAGATAAAACACAAGGGATTTCTAAGGGAAAAATTCTTTCATGACCATATGGCTGCTGAGTATTCTTGATGAAAAAACAACTTCATGGTGAACACACTGAATCTATGAGGTTGGTGTTGGTTGAGGTCATGGGAGAGGAGAGATTGAGTGGATTCTTATCTTCACAACAGGCAAGATCAAAGCTCCTGGACACTTTGGTGGTGCAGAATCACAGATGCTGAATCTTTACATCTGTCTCCCAAAGTCCACCTAACATGACATGTTTGGAACAAATTTTAGGCTCTACCAAATTATATTTTTCTGATGGAAATCTTGGAAGGTAGTGGCAGAACCTAATTGAAACACATAAATTAGGTAATCCAGGAGGCTTCAATAAACTCTTTGAAAGGGTAGTGCAAAGTGCCGGGCACATCTAGAGAGTGCTTCAGAGCAGAACTGTAATGTACAGACTCTGCGTTGTCCTCCTCAGATTTCCATATCTCTCTAAAGACTCCACAGGGAAAGCAGGGATGCTGTGTTCCTAAGGCAGGTGCCTGAACTTGGTCACCCGCTGCCACGGACAGCTTCTTGTTTATTTTCTGTGTGAGTTCATAGCTTGGAAGCAGTGCACAAGGAAGAAAACTGTTTAAAAAGCCAGAAGGCAGAATATAGCTGTATTTAAGTAGTGCAAAGAAAAGGCAGGGTTGCTTTCTGTAGCTTTAAAGCTGGAGAAATCTCAGACATAGTGAAAGGATGAAGCCAGATGGGGCCTTTTCAGGTTTCTAGGAGTTTCAGAATAAAATGACAGACAGTAAGATGTTGCATTGCTAAGTCCATTAATGGTATTAACTTGGATCCTGAGTGTGAGCATAACCCAGGGGTGGTGGTGAGAACGTGCAAATAGCTACCAGCTCCTTACAAGGCACTGTATTTAGGATCTGGGGAAGTCTGAACTTCCAACAAAGGGCTCACATTAAAGGCCTGAGCCTATGTGTGACCACAACTAGATACAGAGATTAGATCTTACTGGCTTGGAAACATGCATAATATTTTTTTTCAAATTTATCTGCAAAGCCTGGGTAGCATTAGCATAGGCTTATCCATGAGAACACAGTGTAGGGAGCACTTTATACCCATAAAGATCTCAGCTAATAAATATTAGACAATCTGAAACAATAAGACCATACAACACTCTTGGGACGTGACCAATGTTTGACTTGTCATGAAGGATAATTCTTCTTTCTTTAGTTGTTACTTCTTAGACTATCCTACCTGCCTATATTTAAAACTCACTGCCTTTTCAGTTCTGTGCAAAAATAACTGTGATTTTTGATTTGTGGCAAGTGTGGGATTTTTTCATTTGGATTTATTTGGCTTTAATAATGCCTAATGTGAAGAGGTTTATGTTTCAAAGTTAGCAGTGACACAAGAGAGGGGGAATTTCACCTGGGCAGCAACATCAGAAAAGAACATTACAAAAAATTACAGAATCACAGAATCACAGAATCACAGAATCTTAGTGGTTGGAAGGGACCTTTGAGATCATCGAGTCCAATCACATTA
>JAOTQQ010000001.1:176289712-176363624 GCA_026546715.1 Gallinago undulata | reverse complement strand
TCACATGGTCATAGAAAGAGATCAAGTTGGTCAGGCAGGACCTCCCTTTCATAAACCCATGCTGGCTGGCCCTGATCTCTCGGCTGCCCTGCACTTGCCTTGAGAGCTCACTCAGGATGATCCTCTCCATGATCTTTCCCAGTACCGAAGAAAAGATTGTTCAGACAACTGGAAGAAGCCTGAACCAAATTTATAGCTCAGATGATAGATGAGTCTGAGATTGTTGGAGTTTCCACTAGAGGAGGATCTATTACTTTTTGTAGATGTGTTTGGATAGACAGCTATTTAGTTTTGTTAACTAGGCACCAGTGACATTGTAGTCTTCAGTGTTGCAAATGTAGAACCTCTTCCTAGAATTCTTTTGCCAATTTGCCAAAAATGACGTATTCCCTTAAAAAAAATAATAAATGGAGAGTCTTTCCTTGCTTTTGGAAGCAGGACCATAATAAACAGTAGTCACTGCCAACAATTCAGTGTTTGATTCCCACAATAAAAGAAGCACAGCAGAAAGAGGAGTGAATCCATGTAAGTCATCCTTTCCAGAAAGAGGGGGAGATGTGCAGCAAGGATTCTGCCAAGAACAGAGCAAATACTGCATGCAGCATTCTACTGGGTTCTTCTAAATGAGATTGAAAACAGCGTAATGTCTGTCAAAATGTCAGAGGAAATGTACCAGAACTGGAAGTTAATTTCTTACAGAATTAATTTGAAATGCAGGACAGAAATACAATGTCTATCGTGCAAGGTAGAACCTATAATTCTAAGAAACCCTTTAAGCCCAGAGACACGGAAGGTGGTTTAATCCTTTATTGAACATAGAGGCTTCAATAACAGCCAGGAAATAAGTGGCTACCTTTCTAAGAAGGAGCATGTAAACAAAACTGGGTATCTTTTTGTTTTGAAAAACTTTAAAACATACTTAAATTTTAATGTACATCTTAATGTGTTGCATACTTGCAAAAGGAAGACCAAAATTCTCTTCAAAAAATGTAAGAAGTTAAAGTCAACAATATCCCAAGGGGTCCAAGTGGATTCTGAGTGTTTATAATGTCTCTGAAAAAGTATATTGCACAGCTAAACATAATGCAAAAAGTAAAATGGAGAGAATTTAAAAAAAAAAAAAGAGGTTTGACAAAGTGAAAGCTTTTTTTTAGGTGCTTCTAAAGTGTTCTGCTATTCTTTACACTATCTTATTTTCAGCAGGGGAGAGCATAGTTCTCAAGCAGCACAAAGGAACTAGGTTAATAACAGCAATTATACAGAACATTGGAAATGGTGAAGTAGAGAATGCTCATCTTGTTATTTCCAAACTGTGATGTAAATGTTTCACTGGTGGTAGCGCTTAGATCCCTACGAAATAGGCAGGAGGTGAGGCAAACGCTTGGTGAGGAGTCAGCCAGAGTGTGCGAAGGAAGTAGCACTCAGCTCTATCTTTCTGCAGAACAATTAAATTCCAATCAACCTCTTTTGTTTGCTTACACAGGAAGGATGCTGCGAAGACAGGACTTGTATTCAGCCAGGTCCTGAGAAATGGAGCAGTGGAAAGCATCATTCTACGCTATTCTTAGAAGTGTTGCTGAAGTCAAAGAGGACAGTCTGGTTCAGAGTTGACATTTCATGTTATTTGTTAACTGGTCAAACGGCCTTTACTAAATTACAAGCTCTTTTCATTAAAATGTCTCCTTCCTGCCATAGAGACAAGTGCTGTTTCTGACTTCTTGATCTTTTCTTTTTCCTTCTGATTTTTTTTTTTTTAATTTGTGGTCCAACATAGACACCCTAAATCTCATGGGGCCAAAATGGATTTTGCTCTGACATGCTTAAGTAGCAAAAAATTTCCTGGTTGGACAGTTTTCTCCTGGAATTTCCCCAGTATTTATGCTGAACAGCAGGGAGGCCAGCAGGTTGCCCTCTGGGCTCCCTCCTGCCTGCTGTCCTGCCTCCCTGTCCCAGACCATACTACTGTGTGAGGTGACAGGACATGGGGGCAGCCAGGTCACCTGCAGCAGTCTCCTCAGTCTCCTCTTGAGCTCTCCATTTGGCAATGTGTGCTTCCAGAGCCTCCTAGATGATCTGAGATCTCTATATTCCGAGTCCTCTGTGCTACACTGGGGACAGATCCCTATTGTGGGGTCACCATCAACCCACTGGAAGTCCAGGTTCAGAATGAAGAGAACATGCTTTTCTGGAAATTTTCTGCAGCTTATCAGTCCAAAATCCCTAATAGTGTAGGTTTTAGGGGCTACTTTTACTTTCCAGTTCACCACATGTTGGGTGCTGGTTAAAACCCCACAGATGAACACAGGTGGTCTTAAACTGTTATACTGAGAATAAAACTGATCTGGGATCAGATCAACATTATCTATGGTTTAGTTTATCTATTGATAAAAAATAAAAAAATAAAAAATAAAGTCCTGCCGTCTTCCAAACCTCAGAAAACCTGGAAATAAAAGGCTCTTGTTTGGAAGTAAGAGTCTCCATAGGTGAGTGGATCTAATAGAGGATTTTGCTAGTTGCACTATGTAATGAGGAATGGAATTTTGGGCTGTAGATCTTTCATTAGCAGCACACCCAGATTTGTACTCATGAAAGTAATTTCCTACAGAAACCCTAAACTTGTAAAAAGTAGCAGAACCTGAAGAAAGCAAATTATAGTCACAAATACATGGAATCACTGTATTTGGTGCCCTATACAGTAAATGCCTTTATGGATCTGTTGTGTCCTTAATAGGATTCCTCAGTGTTCAAGATATATTCCAATTGGGTTGGCAAACTGTGCATGCAAAATCACTTAGGCACATAAATGACAATAATTATAGTTAATATTACTGTGCTGTGGATCTAATTCTCAACTATTGTAGAGCAGCAAAGCGCTAGTGATGACAAATCAGGGGAATTATGCTGATTTATTCCTAAAGCATTGGGCTGTATTTAAAATGATGACAAACTCTGACACACATTAGCCATTTCCCTGTGTTATATACTTCAAAGTGCTATCCTCTTGAGAAAATAATTGTTTTCGAGATATATCATTGCATATCCTTCAGTGGATTTTATGCACAACTGTGGTACTACAACATAAGAGAATGAATTTTATTCAGAACCTTCTCTACGTTAGCCATTCTACCCTGTCTGTCATGAAATATTGCCTATGTAAGAACTTTACAGGAAAATGACAGTCATCATCACCACATTTACAAAGCCTACAACAATATTTGTTTGTGAGACTGACACAGGATAATGGAATGTATTTGGCCAAAACCCCAGAAATCAGTCCAAACCTGTCCCTGAAGAATTCGGCTGAGAACACATTAGGGATTAGTTTGTCTCCATATTTTAAAATTAGCGTTCCAATAGCTTTTCCAACTCAGTTGGATCTTGGGATGGTTTTATTGAATGAAGCATATTAGCCGAAAGTCCAGCATTAATCCTTTCTCACCTGCACTGTCTTGGAGTTGAGCAGCAATGTGCAGGGCTCTACCTATTGAAGACAGCAGGTCAATTTCAATCAGAAAATAAGGCCCTGCATGTGAGCAGGGGCAAAAGAGCTCCTTGGATTCTCATCTGCAGAACAGACTGAGGATATATGACAAAGCTGGTTGAGACTGTGTGCCTCAACTTCTGGGTATGCAAGAGTGCACGAATTTAAATGAGGAGACACTTCAGATGTTCAAAGAAATTAAGGTATTCCAGCTAATTGAATTAGTTGCATAACCATGGCATACAACAGGAAAAGCAGAGCTCTCATCTTGGATCATTCTGGAAAAGCCTTTCATACCATTTTCTCTCTTTGAGAAAAGTGCTTGGTGACAGGACCCAAAACCGAGGAAGTCAATCAACAACTAGGTGCTTGGATGAAAAAAATAATTATTGTAATCAGATATCCAACATGTTTGTTAAACTTTCAAAGAAAGGAAGACAAAGAAAGGTGTGCAGAGACAATGCTGCTGCTGAAGCGACATTATTTCAGGATGTTGGAAGAATATCCAGTCTGCCTAGCTAAGTACAGAACTATCTAAATTGTGTTGAAGGAATCTTTCTCAGTTTTGGAACTTCACTGGGACAGGCTCTCTCTCTGGATATTTCCATAGGCACCTCCCTCTTTTTGCAATTCTTGTGTATATAATACTGTTGCATTTTTTCAGGCAGATGATTGTTTTATTAGCCACATGACACTTGCATGCAAGTTAGAGGTATCGGAACCCACCATCTGTCCTCTTTGGTAAAGGTGCAAATGTTCTTATATTTATACCTGATTAAACATCCTCACTGAAATAGGGGCATAAAAGAAGAGCTGGATCATCTCAGGCTGTACAAGTGTCCTTCGTCCAGGTCCTCCAGTACCATTCACTAACATGATCTACCTGTAGATGCTTCCTTCCCAGCACGAGGAAAATTAGGTTTTTAGAAATGGGTTTCCCAGCAGCTAGTGTGCAGATCAGGAAATGGTGGACTTGGGAGTCATCCAGTCACCTAGAGACAGGACCTGTGGAGATGCAGGGACTGGGATGTGTAACCAAGTTCCCTTTCCAGGAAAACCAGGGCATAGGAAGGTAGGGCTGGTTGTCACCCAGATCTCACCCTGCTAAGCATTTGCACTGAGATGAGAATGCAAAAGGTCTCTCAGAGCCAAAAATACAAACTAATGGCAGCACTGTTGTGCACTGGTAATAGAAAATGGAGGGACTAGCTTCAGGGGGTTTATTTGCAGACAGGGGTATAAAGTCACTATAGGCTGTCTTTACACTCACTGGAAGGATAGATGTCTCCAGAGTGAGCCTTCTGACTTATTTCTTATGTACCCTCCTGGAATCCAGTTATATGATAGCTCTGTCAATCAGTGACCAAAAAAGTCGAGCATTTCAGATACCTGAAGATTTGTCAAGGGAGTTGGCTTATTGGGAAGACGACAAGGAGACCTTTGTCTGAAGTATACACTTTGACTTCAACCCAACCTGCTGCAGAGGTTAGCTGGATGCTGGGGGTGTCCAGACTCTTCTTGGTGTAAGCAACAGTATGGAGTCCTCGGTCTTCTGTTGCTGAGAACACGGTTCTGCTCTTTCTTCCCAGCCTGCTTCCTTTCTTCCCAGACCAATCTATAAAATGGGAAATTAGGACAGAGTGACATCTCCAACTGCAAGTGCCTTGAGTTTTAAAACACTCTGGAGATAACACAAGGTACTGTTGGCAGATTATACTACTGCACTAGAATGTTTTGGTTTGGTTTTATTTTTTTTTTTTATTAATAGGATAAAACTGTATTAGCATTGAGTACCTGGACTGTAATCTATAAGACAGGACAAGACCAGTAAAATTGACTGGTTGTGAAATAAATTTAGTCTGAATACTCTTTGGTAGCATGTAAAATTTTTTGTTACTAGAGCACTCCACATTGATACAAAGACAAATATTAATTTAATAGATATTTAGGAATCCTTAGGCTAGTTTCATCTTTAATAGGATCAGTAAAATTCGTTGTACTGCATTCAGCTTCCTCTGTGCAGCAATTCACGTGAAGTACTCAACAGTGGGGAGATTCTCCAGTGTGTCTGGTTTTACATACTCTTATTCCTCCTGCCTGCCCAGGCAAAGAAGTAGGAAAACTGTGCAAGACAACCAAACAACAGTAACATTGATGACACTGTAATTTTGAGCATTTAACAGGTAGTAGAAAGGATGACAATAAAAAATAAATATTGAATAAATACTCATCTGTACAGATTTGTAATGAAAAGCAGTGCTGTGGTAGAGTATGAAATGATGTTGCTATTTTCCTAAGCTCTCCTGTAAAGCATAGGATGAAATACCAGCTGGAACTGAGTGACGTTCAGCTGCCTTATTTTAGTATTGTCCCGTACAGAAAAGTACTTTGTAAAAAAATATTCAAAATAATTATATTATCCTATGGTCTTTTCCTGATGTCTCCAAAACTCTGTTTCTGTGCCTTGTCTGTGCTATTTCCATTATCAGCTATCTGATAGCTGATAAGTAAATGTAAGTCTATGCTTTGCAATAAAAAGGAAAGTAAAAACTTGTTACTAATAAAAGCTATCTCTTTAAAAGACATTCAGCATTATAACTAAGATTTCCCTTGGAGACTGCTAAAGAAGTGATCTGCCTAGTGGCGTCCACACTCCTACATTAGGGGTGTTGGCTGCCTTTAGAGTGCCCAGAAGCCATGCAGAGATGACATATAAGGTAACAAGAAATGTGATGGGAGGAATGTCACTATCGCCTCTCAGGAGCACAGGTACTAATGTTCCTGCTGGAAAAAGGAGCTTGTCTCTTTCAGGTTTTTTAACACTGAATTCATAGCTTCACAAAGCACAAGAGTGAATTTTTAAATACCTTTCTTTAGTGTATTTAAATTCCCAACTGAACCCCTACACCACATCAGCCATCTCACACAAGTAGTCCTAGAAACAAGGCTAAAGATGAGCTTCTTCCCTTTCCTCCTTCTCCTCAGCCCAGAAACAAGAGATAAGGATTCTGAGCACACGCAGGAGAGCTATGCAGCTTCCACCAAATACAGTCTCATCTTTGAAGAAGCTTCAAGTGTTTTCAGCTGGAGGGAAGAAATGAAGCCAAGAGCAGCACAGACTCAGAAGGTGTGTTGACCAGGAGATTATCAGAGACAATAGCAGCAACTGAGAAGAAGAAAGCCTCACTGCCTCTAAAGTAAAGGTCCTCATAGCTGCACTCTGAAGACACCAACTGATTTAAGTGCTGAAGGTGGAATATGTGCAGGAATATGTGTATGTCTTTTACTGGGGATTTAATCACTAGTATGGTTGGGAGTATTCTGATCATGCCCAAGGGGAGGTGTCTAAATGTCATAGGACCTTTACAAATGACTGCAAAATAGCTAGGGAAATAGGAATGTTAGGAATCTAGTTAACATCCAGATTCGGCATATTCCATTTTCCTAAGTTCTTTTGTGAATCTGGTATTATAAATATACTGGCAGTTGGCATTTCCCCATTTTATTTTTTTAAAAATATACATCTATATATAACATGAGATACATATAAAGATATATAAAGATATATATATATGTTTCTTGGCACCCTGAAAGTTTTGTCATCCATTTCAAATCTTTCCTCAAGGCTCCCTGCTTCTGGTACCACAAATGTAGAAACTGTGACCCGTGAAATCTTACCCCTTTCTCTACATCTTTGGTTGCTCTCTTTAATGTCTGTACATGCAAGGGATGCAAAGGCAGCTGTTATTTTGCTCCCAAAACATTGGGAGAGATACTGCACAGATTTCTTTCACTGTTACTTTCATGCTGTTCTTGCTTCTTGATTTTTTCTTGCCTTAATCTTCCCTCTATAACAGCTTAAAATTAGAAATACTGTTTTTCCTCCTTATATATAGGAAATCTTATAAATTCCACTACTGCATGATGGATCATTCTTTATGGACTACATGTATTTTTAGCAGAGTGTAAAATAATGATACCACAAGTTATTTAGTTAAAATAGAGAATGTAAGGAAAACAGTGTAGGCTCAGTTCTATTGCTTCAAACTTTGGGATCTCCTTACCTGAAGCATATTTCTCCTCGACTCTCTCTGTAGACATTGGATCAGGCTAGGTATCTTTCCAGAGTTATTGATATCCTCCTAAAATCTGAATTACTCTTGGATATGCCTAGAATTCATCATGGGCAGCATCAAAGTCTGGGATCCTAAGATCACAAAATAGTTTAAGTTGGAAGGAACGTTTAAAGGTCATCTAGTCCAACCTCCCTTGCAATGAGCTGGGACATCTTCAACTAGATTAAGTTGCTCAGAGCCTCTGTCAGAGCACCATCAATCTGATCTTCAATGTTGCCAGGGATGGGGGATCTACCACCTCTCTGGGCAACCTTTTCCAGTGTTTCACCACCCTCATTGTAAAAAACTTCTTCCTTATAACTAGTCTAAATCTACACTCTTTTAGTTTAAAGACATTACCCCTTGTTCTATCACACTTCTCCAGGCTGAACAACCCCAACTCTCTCAGTCTGTTCTCATAAGTGAGGTGTTCCAACTCTCTGATGATTTTTGTGGGCCTCCTCTGGATTCACTTCAATGGGTCCATGTCTTTCCTGTGCTGAGGACTCCAAAGCTGGACACAGTACTCCAGGTGGGGTCTCACAAGAGTAGAGTAGAAGGGCAGAATCACCTCTCTTGACCTGCTGGCCGCACTTCTTTTGATGCAGCCCAGGATATGGCTGGCCGTCTGGGCTGCAGATGCACATTGTTGTCTCACATTCAGCTTTTATCCCTCAGTACCCCCAAGTGTTTTTCAGCAGGGCTCCTCTCAATCCCTTCATCCCGCAGCCTGTATTGACTGGGGGTTACCCCAACACAGGTCCAGGACCCTGCACCCTGCACTTGGCCATGTTGAGTCTCATGAGGCTCACACAGGCCCACTTCTCAAGTTTGTCCAGGTCCCTCTGTGTGTCATCCTATCCCTCAGGTGTGTCAACTATACTGCTCAGCTTGTTGCTGTCTGCAAACTTGCTGAGGGTACACTTGATACCACTATGTCATTGATGAAGATATCGAACAGTGCTGGTCCCCGTATGGATGACTGAGGGTCATCTGTACATTGAGCTCTTGACCCCTACCCTCTATGACCATCCAACCAATTCCTCATCCACTGAGCAATCCACCCATCAAATCTACGTCTTGCCAATTTAGAGAGAAGGATGTTGTGGGGTACCATGTCAAAGGCCTGTTGTCCAGGTAAGACGACAAAGGATGTCGTCCAGATAGATGATATCTGTAGATCTTCCCTTGTCCACTGATGTAGCCACTCCATCTAGTACCTTCAGTCAGGTGTCTTACATTAGATGAGAGAATTTAGATTTCAGGTGCCCATGCTGCTAGCTGCTCCAAACAGTATACAGAGATAACCAGAGGCTTGTATGCAGACCTAGAGCTTCTGCACATTTTGCTGGTAAGGTTATGCTACTGTAGACATAACAATAAATGAGAATAAATTAGAATAAACAAAAAACCTACAGAAACAGGGTATGTTTTCTCCCTGCTGGACAGCTAGCCAAATTTCATTTTCACTGATTTTAATATCAGTAATTCCTTTCTATTCACAGGAATTGTTTTTGTTTCAGCTTGATATAATAATAGAAGAATTTGTCCTGTTCTCCAGGGTTTATTCAGATTCAGAATTTTCAAAGAAATCAGGAGCTGCTATTATAATTTTCATACAATTTTCAACATGATACACTATGCTTAATCTGATGAAACTGCATCATTACAGTAGAAGGGAACAACATTGCAAAATTATGTCTTACACAGCCTTGCAAATGACTGATTACTCTTATTATTGGGACTTGATAAAAAAGAAAAGCATTCAAATTTTGCAAGTAAATCAAATAGAAACTGACAGGTATGATTATTTTATATACTTGAAAGGGATTCAAAATCTCCAAAGTGAAGTGTTCTATAAACAGAACAGATGTTTTAAAAAGAAGAAAATGAAGAAATCTGCTTCTTAACATAGTAGCAGCTGGTGTCCTGCAATTACCCTCTACCCATTGGATTTTGTGAATGTTACAGCCTGGTTACAGATAGTTTTATTGCTGTGTAATTTGAGTTTAATATTCTAGCATGTTTTTATTTTTACATAGCAAAAGGAATGTGTGAGCTGAGACTCCAAAGCTGAGTGTTTGTGCTGGTGTGTGCAGACATCAGAAAAAAGCATTCATGGTCTTTCTAAGAGATAACCAGACTCCTTGAAGACATAGGGCTAAGATCTAGAAAAGCTTGATACAATTCCTTTGGACTTATGCGTATTGTTGGGACACATTGTCCAAAACAGAGATCCTGAGGGTGGTTTGACCCATCCATGCTTTCGATTAAAGCTAGTTAATGGCAACTTTGCTGGTTTCTGTTTTCACAACTAAGAATCATCTTGCCTTGACTAAGCTGCTAAAAACTCAAATGAGTGTTGCAACCCAGGTCCTCATTTCCCTTCTGTAAAATCAAAACATTACTTTTTCAAAAATGCACATTGCACCTTTTTAGGTTCCAGTGTTCCTGAAGTCTGTTAGCAGGCATATTTTTAAGCATCTCTGTGTGGGAGCTAGGCTGCAAAATTTGGGTACTTAATGTGTCTCTAAAATTCAGCTATGCACTGGAACACATTCAAGAAGCAGCTAGTGTTGTTTATATAGACAAAAGAGCAATGTAGTACTTTTGTGGGCCTCCAAAGTTATGTCTAATGTAGATACATAAACCCTCTCTCTCAAGGCCTTCAGGGTCACCTGCTATGGAGTTAACTGATGAAGTAGGTATTTACTTCAAGAAAAAAAGCATCCCTGTATTTTGGATACACACTAAGGTCCTAAGTCAAAAGGAGCAAGTGGTCCCCCCTAACCCAGGTGTGCTTAGTGGCAGGTGGAGCAGTTGTGGGCAGCGTGTACCAGAATCTTTTCTTACAGAAAGTTGTCCCAGTTCAGTTTTTGAGTCTGTCAGATTCAGCAGGGGTCTGATCTTGGTTTGGGGCTGCTGAGGTACAGCAATACCAACACAAAATATTTGCTCATTTTGGTTTTGCTCTTCAACAGGGAGAGTTAAAAATAAGTTTAGGAAGGCTTTTGATAACTTTGAAAAATTTATTTTATTTATTACGACACAGAGACCAACGAAGAGTGTGGTGACAGCCTGGAAGGCTGAAAATTTGGCTGACAACTACTGGTATTGCATGTGGTGTTCCTTCTTTTTCTTTTTGGAGTGGGTGGAAGGCAAATGGTAGACTGTCCTGTGATACTCTCTCATGAATGCTGTGAGCAGTGGTTCCTATGTACATCCATCAATTTCTTCCCATCACAGAAAATCAAAACCAGAATGTCCTGCCTGTGCTTTATGATCTGCAGAGGGCTCCTCAGAGAAAAGGATCCAAAATGTGACAGTGCTGGGGACTGGTGGGGAGCCAGGAGGTGGGAAACTGCAGCCATTCAAGGGTATGCTTAGAAAAATTTGCTGTAATTTCTGAAAAGGAGGAATTTTACTTTCCAGAAATAGTATAAATGTTATGTCAGTGATATTTATGTGTTATTTAGACCTTTCCATATCTTGCTCTTTCCGTTGCAGAGCTGGAGGATGGTTTGATTATATAGTGCTATGTGAGATGCTTGCTCAAATAATAATATTGAATTCATATTGAGCTACTGAAGTCTCTGCAATTCCCACTGCTTTGACACTACCCACCCATCAAGAGTTCTAATTAGAGGGAAAATATAGCTCACACCAGTCATTTATTTTTATACAGAACCCCTCAGCACAAACTTTCTAATGTCTTTTTCTCTCATTAAAATCCAATCAACTAAAATTATTCTTTATTAAGTGGCCCATGAAATAACTTTTTAATTTTAGAACAAAAAGATATGAGGGCTATTACCTGTTTGAAATACTTTCTGACAATGCACTCTACAGAAAGAAGAGATACATGTATTTTCAACTCACTGGAGAGTGAGAGAAATCTTGAGAAAACAGCTCCCCAAAGAGTGGCTGGTATTTCATTGCCTCAGGACCTGTCCCTCTTTTTCCACTGTGCCACCTCCACATTAATGATTGCAGCGTTGGAAGAAGAAAGTGAAAATAAAAGGCAAAATCAGTGACAAGAAGGAGAAGTATATTAAAAAAAAAGGGAGAGAACATGGAAATAAGAAAAAATAAATGAATCTTTGCTGACGCCAAGTGCGATGACAAAGTAATTCTTTCAGAGAATGCTCCTGTCAGAAAACCACTTTGCTATAAAGGAAAGGAGAGTGGGAAGAAAATCACAGCACAAGCTGGAATATTTGCAATCTTATTTGTCAAAGAGTATTACTTGTTTTCACCTATGTAATGCATTCATTTAAACACAAACCCCATTGTAGAAGTGTGCATCACGTCAACAGCTGGAAGCAGTGGCTTGCCATTGCTGGCACACCATGCCACCACTTCAGAGAGGTGCACTGTCACGTGTGTGGTCACACAGTGAATAGGACAGTGGCACGGAAATGCTTCCCCCCAAACCGATCCCTGTAAGTCCCAATCTGCTTCCTTAAATCCCCTTTGAAACACCAATTGCAATCTAAAGAGTGGTCCCGTTGAGTGACAATGAGGGTTTTCACGTTTATGCTTGTGTGATCAATTCCACTCTTGTTTGGGACTGGGTAAATTTACCTTGCTTTCTCTTCATGTAGATTCCTCTTTGGGTCATTAAAGGCTTCTCCCTGGCCTGGCTATCACCAGGGGTGTCACTTGAGCTTCAGTGTGTTTCAATAAACAGCACATGAGCCTGGTGCTGCTCAGTTGCAGGAAGGAGAATACAGCTGAACTGAAATGCCTGTCTGTGTGGCCACATGTGGCAGATAGCCCAACAAACAAGGTCAACTATTAAAACCAGAAAAGTCCATGTAGACAAGGCCTGCTGGCACAGAGTGCGGTGATGGCATTGTAAATGTTGAGCACTAATGCTGATTTCTACCCTGCTTAAGAAGTTTAGGGTAGATTAAGGAGAAAAGTATTCTGGGAGACATTTCTTGTTCAGACCTCTGTCATTTGGATCCATTCAGCTATTACCACTGCAATAGTCCTGCATCTTTCTTGTTTACCAAAACAGTATCCTGGCTAAACTGTTACCTGGGAGAGGAAGGAGGAGTTCAGTTGTCAACATGCTTGCTACCCATTACATATTTAAAGAAGGAAGCTCTATGGGACAATACATACGGACCTCCTGGCATCCTTCCTGTTGAGGTACTTTATTATTTTACTATCTTTTATCCTTTATTTTAGATAAATATATAACCTTGATTATTTTACATATGTTAAGGCATGGGGGCTCATGGTGCTACATGAGCCCAAGTTAGGGCAGCGTTTTACCCTGAGTTTCATTCTAAGCTGAGATCATGGCTCCTGATGCTCTTGTCTTAGTCTGGTGAGAGAACATACACACAGGGAAGTGAAAGATATATATAGTAGGAATGCAGGACTCCGCCAGATATTATGCTTCATCTGCACATTCTGCATCATACCCAACAAAATTTTTTGTCGCAGTGGAACAAATACCATGTGAGGGCTACCAGCTGGCTATCACCTAGGGCAATGAAGGAATCTAAGGGGACACAGAGTGAAAAAAAGCTACTAATGGCATGACAGCTGATTATAATCGAAGCTTTATGTTGGTATCTGAGCTGACATACAGCTTGGATGCAGAGTTATATCAGATAGGCAAGGATCTGCTGTGGCTGCTGCAAACATGTCTTTGAGAGAATGGACTGCTTTTTGTCAACTCAGTCTTTTTTGATCTAATAACATGGATCAGGTGAAACTATCCACACTATTTTTTCCTGTCAAATATTTCAAATGTTTTGGAGCCTTTAATCCTGGTTTAGAAGCTAGGTAGCCTTGGCTTTCCTTACCAATTCAGTTCATACTCTCTCAGCAGACAAATCTTCACCATTTCAAAGGATGAATTAAATACGTCCATCCCTACTTACAGCCACTCGCCCAAACCAGCAACAACAGCTGCTGCTGCTGGAAGAATAAAATGTTTCTGTCAGAAGAAATGAAGGAATGTTCCAGCTCTCTCATACCTTGTGTCTGGATGAGGAAGGGTAGAGGTGTGTTAGAAGAGAGGCCAGGGCATTGCCCAGTCCCACACAGGAGTACAACTGGAGGTGCAAGTGAAGGTTGTGTCTGCCCAGAAACCTTCTAATGCACAGAGTGCTGGGTCCAGTCCTGGGTTCCCAAGTGCAACAAGGACATGGATGGGCCACAAAGGTGGTGAAGGGACTGTAGCATCCCTCATAAAAGAAGAGGCGAGGACTGTTTAGAGTGGAGGAGAGAAGGCTTATGTGTATAAATATCTGATGGGGAAGAAAAGAAGATGGAGCCAAGCTCTTCTCAGTGATATCCTGTGAAAGGCCAAGAGACAATTGGGCACAAATTAAAATACAGGAAATTCCATTTAACTCCATTTATGGAGTTCTCATCCTTGGAGATATTCAAATTCCAGCTGGACACAGTAATAGGCAACTTTCTCTAACTGTCCCATCTCTAAAGAGGGGATTGGACTGGATGATGTCCAGAGGTGCCTGTCAGGCTCAAGTTTTCTTTGATTTTGAGAAATAGAGCACGCTAAATATGCTCAATTAATCCTACATGTGGACCCGCTTGTGGGAAATACAAGTAACTACATGGATCTAAATGAGACAACCTAGAGTAGCTCCCTCCTCCAGACGAGTCCTACATCCGAGATGCCTGAGCTCCTGGATCTGATCTGCTCTGAATTCTGCCCAGTGGCAGTAGCCCATGAACAGTGACCTCTTCCTCCATAAAAATGTCAAAGGGGCAAGTGGGCTAGAATAAAAAAGAATAATATCATGGTCATGGCCCTGGCACAGCCCTCTGTCCACATCCCCAAAAAGGCTGCAGACTGCCTGTGGTTTGACTTCTGAAGTGGGCAATGGACTCCTTCACCATGTGGTTGGTGTGAGCCAGGGGAAAGGAAAAGGGAGAGCAAAGCATGGGTCCCCCACTTTCCCACACCATTCCTGCTCACAGGACATTTGCGTCTAACTAACCGCCCTCCCAGAGAAAACCACCTAAGGATGAACAATTTCTCAGAGATACCTGGGCACCACTCTCCCAGAAAAGTTGCTGATCATCAAACACTTCAGTAGGAGTAGAGGGTTAAATGACTCTAAGAACTTACTCTCACCCTATGATTATGACCGTGGAGAAAAATAAAGAAGGAGAGACACAGTTCAATTTTGCTTTTATTAGATCCTCACCTTTTCTTTTTTTGCCAGGTTTTTAAAGGCAAGAGCCTTAGAGCAAAAGAGGGAATGAGTCACTGCAATACTTTCTCATTAAACTAATGACAAGACATATAAACAGAGAGAGCTCGCTTGGCTAATGCTCCTACCATCCGCAACACTAAGCCATAGGAAATTAAACCAGAAAATACTCGTGTAGTGTGCCTTGGACTGGGTGTTCAATTAACCTTAAATTGGAAATATTAACATTTGATTTGAAAACAACAGTTAGGCATTTGCACCAGGTGCCCTGTAGCAGGATAGGGTAAAAAAAAAAAGAAGTAAAATCAAATATCAAGGTCTGTTGTTTGCACTTTTGAGTGAGTATGTACTGGTTAGTAGCACCTCTGTTGAACCACATTTCTGAAGGTAGAGAGTTCCTCACTGTTCTCCTTCATCTTTTTTTAATACCAAGTCAATTACCCAGACATCTCCTTGGATTATGTTAGGTGCTAAATACTTCTGAAAAATGCCCTCTCAGTAAAAGCCATTATTTTCCTGTCTCCATAAAAATCAACCTGCCAGAATAAATAAATTTTGAAGGACCCCATGCTAAAACCTCAGTTCAGAGCACACCCCATTTTCAGAAGAGAAGCAGATACGAATGATCCACGTCCAATTCCAAGAGATTAAAAAGGCAGTAAAACGTTGATCTGCAGAAAACATCTTATAGCAAAACAGTTCTAGATCTACAGCATTAACCACAGATTGCAAGAAGAATAAGATCTTTTGGTACTGAGAAAATAATGCTGAAATTGTTTTTAAAATTGCAAACACTCAGCAGTGTTCAAAACAGACTCTTTTTCAGCAGTGTTTCCCAACTAATACACAATAACTTTTTAATTAGAAATTTTTAATTGAAGTGAAAAAAAAATGCAATCATTATTTTGAAACATTTTGATGACACTTTATTTTAAATGGGAATTGGAAATTCCAAATCTGCTTGACAAACGTGTGGACACAGCAGTATTTATACCAACAAGTTTTTAAGCAAAGAATTGAAAAGAGAGTTTTTCTAGCAACAAGTCTATGTAACTGCGTACGATCTCAGTATTCTCTGCCTGATAATTTTGAGTTTTGGACCAATTCGTGTTGCATCAGCCGTTACAGCTTTGGCAAAAGAACCCTAGCAACAACATACCTTTTTCTTTCATAAATAGCTTAAAAAGGTAGAAGCCGAATCTTCTTCAGATTCATAGCTAATGGAAAGGAAATGAGGAAATATGTTCCTTTCATTTCCTCTGCTTTGTGTAAAGGCCAAGGTTTAACAGAGAAAGAAGAATAATTTAGAATTTTAACTATGAGTTTATAGCAGGCAATCAGGAGAATTCCTCTATACAAATCTGGTTAGCAAAAAAACCCCAAAAGTGCAGAATGTTCAGAACACTAAAAAATGTAAGGCCAACACAAAAACAGCCCCACAAATTAAATTACACAAATATTTTATTTAATCAGTCCATTAAACCTATGCATTAAAAATTGCAGAACATCCCTATATGATAGAACATGAGAGCTGAGCAATCATTTATTCCTCTTGCTCAGCATGCAGTAGAAGTGCAAGTAGAAGAATGACTTTTACACTGAGTAGCCCTCAGTAATAAACAAGGCCATTATATTGGCAATGAAAAAATCAATTATAAGTAGTTGAAACTGGTTGGGTGGCTGGGTGGGAGTTGCTGATAGACTGTAATGGAGATATTTTTTCGCCTGGAGGTACAAGTAATTTTCTCTACTATTTTCTAGAGAGAGCTGTTTCAAAAGTGGTACCTAAAAATAAAAGGACAACATTATTATTAAACACCATCAAGTTGACAGACACATCTTTATTAAGATGCAAATAAAGTCTTCATGTCACATATGATGACTCCTCATATTTTCAGTTCTTTGCCAAACTTCAAAGTTTTGGGCCAATAGTTTTCACAAAACATGAGTGCCTTGAGTTAAATGTGTTTGTTTAAGCTCTGTGTAATGCCATTCAGCCTATTCTGAAAGAAAGATTAAGGAAAAATATATTTTATTTTGCTCAGTCTGACAGTGCTTTTGGATTAAGAAGTTCTAGCACCTCCACATGACAAAACCAAGATGACATTCATCTATGCAGACTGAGTGTCAAAGCAGTTCTTTCTGCAGTCCCTGTGCAACTTCATTTTCATCTCAGCTTCAGTTTCAGCTCAGGCTGATGTGTTCAAGGCCTTCTTTGCCCCAGTCTTCACTCTATGTTTACCAGACCTTTGTGCTTAGTGAAAGGGTTGCGGGAGGAGAACGAACAGCAGAGCAGATGAGCCAGGGTCTTTTTGAGAGAACATGAGCAGTAGAAATCCCTGTGGCTGATAATCTGCATCCAGGGATGATGAAAGAGCTGTCTAATGTCCTTGCAAGGCCTTTCTCTATCATATTTGAAAGATTGTGCAAACTGGGAGAGGTCTCCAACACCTGAAGAATGGCATCCATCTTCAAAAACAAAAGCCAAAAGAAATACAAGCTGATCAGCCTCGCTGCAGTCCATAGGAAAATCATGGAGCAAATCCTATTGGAGCACCTTTCTGGTCACAAGATCAAGAAAAATATGATATGGAATATAGTCAGCGTGGATTTACCATACATAAATCGTACATAATCACTCCTGACCCACCTGATAGCTTTCTGTGACAAAATGACTGGATTTGTGGATTAGAGGAGAGGAATTGATTTACGGATACATGGACATGACAGAGTTGGAAGGGACCTCTAAAGATCATCTAGTCTAACTCCCTCGCTAAGCAAGCAAGCCTTTTGACAATCTCCCACATTTTTTTTTGTATCCAGTTGAGATATAAGTTTTGGATGAGTGAGTGACTAGATGGCTATAGAAATGGTTGGACAATCAGGATCAGAGGGCTTAATGGGTTAATGGGTTGTACTCCACCTGGATGCCTGTGATACATGAGATGCTGCAGGGATCCTCTCCTCTTGGGGTCTGTCCTATCTAATATCTTTATCAGTGATCTGGAGAAGGCAACTGAGTGCACTGTCATCAAGTTTGCAGCAAGATGACAGCATGCTGGGGAGACCAATGAATATGCTTAAAAGCAGGGTTGCCATTCAGAGAGCCCTAGACAGGCTGGTGTAATACATCAACAGGAAACTTATGAAATGCAATGAAGATAAATGCAAAGTCCTGCACCTATGAAGGAAGAAACCCCTACAGTGATGCAGGCTTGGAGGCTGCCTGGGGAGCAGGTCTAGAGAAGGGAATTGGGGGCCAATTTGGGCAGTGAGTTGCACAGGAGCCAACAGTGTGCCCTGACAGCCAAGATGGGCAACAGCTTCCTGGGATATATTAATGGGAGCAGAGATGGTAGGTTAGGGTAACGGATCATTCCCCTTTAATCACCTCTTGGACCACATCAGGATACTGCATTCAGTTTTGTCCACTCAGGATGTGAGAGGCAACAACAAAGAGAACTGAGATCAGAGGAGGCCACCAAGCTGGTCAGGGGCTGGAGCACTTGACCTGTGAGGAGAGGTTGAGGGAGAGGGCATTTTAGGCCTGGAGAAGAGATGGCTTCAGGTGGACCTCACAGCAGCTTCCCAGCTCCTATGGGGAGGTTACTGAGAAGACAGGCTCTTCACTGAGGTGCATGGCAGGAGGATAACAGATGATGTGAAATAGTCTCTTCTATTCTGTCATACTGGTACTGCTATAGCTCAGCCATGGTCAGCTTTGGCTTTTTTGGACCTGGCAGAAAAAAAATGAAGATGATTTAAAGAAGGATAAGAAAAGGAGGCTGGCAAGATGCTGGACGAAAAGGCAACAAAGGAAGTGGCTGGACTAAATGTGGAGGATAAGGCAAGGAGAAAGGAAGGATACAGCAAAAGCAGAGATGGTTGTGGTTGGAGACAGGGGTGGTTGGACAGGATCTGTAACTACTACATAAACCTAACACAGACAATGCTGTCCTTAATTTCTGGCACTGTTGTGCTGTCAGACAATAGCCATGGAGTGCAAAAAAAAACCCCTTAATTCAACAATTTGTGTGCTTGCATTAAAGTACAGTAGGGGAACAGTCACCCGAGACTTAAAGTCTGCATCACACTACACGCATGCAAGATTGCATATACAGTAATATGTATGGTTATTTTCTAAGTGCAGTGTACTTACCATTACACTCTTTGCCATTCTGTGATATTGTTTTTGTAGTTTGGATTGATGATATCTTGCAGCAAGAGTTATGCCTTAACCAAACTCTCAGAAAGGCATCCAAGTGAATAATGAATCTGCATGGAGACAGTTTAACAATCTCATCAGCAGAAGTTTTAAGAGTAATGAAGTTTAAATATTGGTATTAAGAAGATAAAACCCCTTCTAAAAGAATTTTAGTTCCACCTAATTAAATATGAAAGAAATGAATGAAAGAAATGCTGCTATTGCTAAAAGCCCACATCTTAAATACTCTTAAATGCTCTCTTAAATACTAGGGAAAAGAAGAATGTCTACTTTCACTTCCTGGGCTCAGTCTCTCCACAGCAGTACAGACCCTCTTCCCCAAAGGGAAAGGAAATTGACTGCCTGGTCTTATTCCAAAGGACATGAGATAGGCTAATGCTGAAGATAACACGCTCTTCAAAACTCATTGCACTCCATTACGCAGTGGGGAAGAACAAAAAGATGGAGTCAGAAAAGTAAATACGGAAAATTTACCTGAAAGCCCAAATGTGCTAAAACCCAGCTCCACAATCTTCTGAATTCTGAGTCCAAGCACCCATTTGCCCACTTGATAAATCTGGACTTTGACTACAAAAAGATCTGATCTAGGCAAGTAGTTTATTAACAAAAGGCAAAAAGGACTGATGCTATACACTGAGCAATGCAGTTGAGCAATTACAGTTCTTATTATCTGGTGGCCCAAACAGGAGAAAGTGTGAAATTGATTGATAAAAATCGAACTCTCTTGTATACAAATATCAAGGCAATTGTTGAATGAGAAATTTATGATCAATAACCTCAAATACAGCAGGCAGCTCAAGAAGAATCACTTCTTACAATTCTGAACTGTAGCAACAATGAAAATGTCAGAGGCTGGGAAAAGCTTTCTTCTACCAGAAAACTGACTTAAAAATAAATGACTGAGAGACGTGGAATTGTATAATAATTGCAGTTAAGTAGTCTAATATGACTAAAGACAATATGTTCTTCAACTTTAGAATTATCTACTTATGCACTATTGTGAAAAGACAAATTTGATCCAGAAGCCGTTTTTCAACATTGGTAATATTTATCCGAAAAGAATTCCCCAAGGTCACAGTGGTGGTAATAATTATATGTGGGTTTAGCTTCTGTAAGGGAATTCCACACAGGATTAACATTTAAAGTACACCAATCTTTTAAATTCTGGATGTGTTATTTAAGGTAAATTGGTAGATGAACCGATAAAACACATATTAAACCTATTCTTGATTATTCATTAAATTCTATTAGTGTTCTTAAAAAATGTGATCACCTGGTTTGAGACAATTTGTTCATGCACTTTATATCTAATCTCCTGTTATTTACGATCAATATTTCCCCTGAAGTTTCTCAGGAAATGAAATGCTGGTATTGGAAATCTTCAGAAATGTATTGGAAATCTTCAGAAATATATTGGAAATCTTCAGAAATGTATTGACAAAAAAATAATCTGAGCTACAAAACATACCAGTTTTGTGTGTGTCTATGTTGAATCCTTAAATTGACTCTTCAATCTAAATATATTTAGTGGACTTGCAGGCCTGAAGAGCTTCTTGATTGAAACTTAATACCGTTTCATGGATGGATTTTAAGAAGAAAAAAATGCAATCAATGTAATTAATCAAACACTTGTTACGCAGTGGGTTAGGATAAAAGGCCAGTAACATAGCTGAATTTCACGTGAAGGTGTCCAAATGTAAATCCTAACAGTATAACTCCAGAGAGGCCAGGACATCACCAAGTGAGGCAGCTCATTACACAACACTCACATGTCACCATATTTGAATGTAGACGTGGATTTCATGTTAGAATAGAGCAAGAAGCTATTTTGTAATTTTCTAGGTTTTGGAATATTTCAAATTCCTCTACCAATCTGAGACAAAACCCAAGAACCTCAAAGAGACCAAAATGAAACAAGCAAACAACCCTCCTTTCCAAAAAATATAGCTTAAGAGCAGTGGAAATGTTTATTTTAGATGTTGTTCTTTTTCATTAAAAATCTTACTTTTCACTGTAGTTACATTTCAGATGGAAAGTATTTCTGAAATAAAAAAGCAAAGCACTTCATTTTGAAGATACTGGAAGCATTAAGCAAATGTCAAATCTTTTTGACTTGGAAAAAATCTGAAAATAATCCTTTGTCATAAAAAAGTCTATTTTTGACAAATTGGCATTTTCAAACTGAAAAAAATGGTTTTTCTTGTAAATCACAATTCAGCTCTACACGTCTCCAGGATGCATTGCAATGAACTGATTCTTGTGTGACTATGTGAGTGCATTAGGAAAGAAACCAGCCTCAGGCTGACAGCCAGATGGCCTCCTCTGATCTTTGGACTTCTAAATGTGAAAAATAAACAAAATGAAGGCAGGCAAAAGGTGGTCTCAGATTGTAATATCCCTATCAGGGAGTTTTGAAAATACTTTTCTTCTTGATTCTGGCTGGAATACAACAGAGATGACTACCAGAAAATGTTTTCTATCAAATAGATTAATTGCCTGAGTTATTCCCGTTACTTTTTTGATATATAAATGCAATTACACATCTATTAGTAGGTGTACTTCATTTGTGGAAGATGATACCACAACTTGAAGAATTATGAACTGAGAGCTCAATCAGCCATCGAAGTACTTGTGAATATAATTTGTAAGTATAATGAGTTAATTTTTTCTCCTTACTTACACCTTTATGCCCCCAATAATTGCAGTGCTCGAGTGGAAATGGGAGCCGCATGTGGCCCTGTATCCCAACAGCAGTTAGAGAGTCACATCAGATTGCACAAGTGCCTGGGTTAACTATCTCCAAGCTCCCTCACCTCTGCCTCGTGCTGCTTGGTAAAACATCGCACATCAGCGAAATAGCAGCTGGATTGTTCTTGAAAAGGAAACCTGGGGCATAAAACTCTGCCAGTTTTCCACCCTCCTGACCTTGGATCTCCAAGAAAGAGGTCAAAATACCCCAAACACAAATTTTAGAGCAGCCTAAGTATCATGTTGATGAGGTGGTTTCACAGACACTTCTTTGTTGAAGCTCAGCCAGACTCTCTGCTCTCCAGTCCCACCGAGCTCTGGTGCATCCCAAGGTAGACCCTCCTCCTCAGCAGGGATGGGAAAGGGCTGGCAAGCCATGCCCAGGGCACCCCTTCCTGCCTTGAGCCACAGAGTACTTGGCTCCTCGCCATTCTCTTTTTATACATGCAGTTTATAAAATTCGACTGCCCAAGAAAATTGAATGTTGGTGGCTATTGCACTCCATGTTTTCCTCTTTCTGCAGACAGAAATTTCTTATCAGCCTGATGCACAAAATGGCAGGTGGGGCAGTGTGCTATCAGGGCTGGCAGGCTGGAGGAGCTGGGGACCTCTTGTCATATGCCACTTTGGACAAGAGAGAAATGGCACACAATGGCGTGGTTAAAAGGCACTTTTCATATAAATCTGGCTGACAACAAGTAGATTGGAGGTAGGAGGGGACACCAGTCAGTCACCACAGACACATATTATATTCCAGGAAAATACATCTGAAGAGGAAGAGGGGATGAAGGACCAGAGCTTGCTGAGAGCAGAGCAGATGGCTCAGGCAGCACGAGGGCAATGCCATCCAGTCACCAGGTGTGTCATGGGAGGGGAATTTACAAAGAACTTTTAAAATATGCCTTCACATTTATTTGTGCCAATCATGTGATAAATTAGGAATAAACCTTCTTTACTAGTGGTGCTTTGTTGTCATTTATCTATGTGCTTATACAGCACAGCTGGCAGGGCTCCATAAACGATGTTGTCTGCACAACAACAGCAGTGATGAAGCTGTAAAATCTGTGCCAAAGCAACAGGTAAATGACGTTTTTAAAGCCATTAAATCTTCTCTGTTGAGTTTGAATTTAGAACAGATTTATTCTCATTATCATTGTTATTATTACCATTATCTTTATGACTGTGACATATAAAGGTTGTCACAGAATAAAAGATGTTCTTTGCCCCACAGATGGTCATGATTTAAATTTAAGACAAGATACTATTAATAACACCAGAAAGGTGAAGAAGGATCTTCAATGAAACAAGTACAAATTGGGCAAGATGGGAGGGAATATCAGGTTGCCAAAAAGAACAAGTTTTTCCAGTTATTTTGTAGATGTTATATAAAAGAAAATGAGAAGGAGTATTCTGAATGACCACAAGACAGAGTATAGAATCATAGAATTGTTTAGGTTGCAAAAGACTTTTAAGATCATTGAGTCCAACTGTTAATCTCTCACTGCCAATTCCACCACTAAGCTGTGTCCCTAAGCACCACATCTACATGATAGTTGTGGCATTATCTCCTCAGCATGGATGAGAATGGAAGAAAGTTACCACAAATGTGTTTGGAATTTAGCAAGCAGGAGACTGGAAACCACAGAGCAATCAAAGACAGTAACAGTCTTTGAAGAACTGAATGACAGGTGACAGGCAGAGTAGGGACTGGCCATGAAAGGTTTTGAAAATAGAGATGTCACTTAAATTTAGTGAGATAGAGAAGCTGGATGCAAAGACGTGGAAAATAATAGGTAAGTGGTAGCACTCTGAACAGATAAGGGGAAAAATATATTTATCAAAGCCAGAGGCAAACATGTAGCAACAGCTAAGATGAGCTGATTGTGAAAGCTGTAAAAGAGATTTAGCTGTGTGGATGGACTGCAAGCATGACATTTATGTGATGCTGTTCAGAGTGAACTTTAGGGTGTTAGGAGACATAGAGAAGCTACAGATGAAATTGATGATCTATTGGTCTAAGAATTGGTCTAAGGACCCAGGAATGGGTAGTATGCAAAGGAACTAATACTAAAAGGAGAAGGGAGTGATAAAACACTCTGGTAAGTATAGGTGATAGCTGGGCATCCATGAGGAGGTGTCAGAGAAACAGGCTGAGATCTTAGTGTGTATGAATAGAGGAAGGCTGATTAGAGACATGGACAGTCTTGTTGGGAACTGGAAGAAGATCCGAGGAAAGACAGTCACTGCAAACAGAGGAAGACAAGGCTTTCTGAAGAATAACATGCTCAGTGATATCAAAGTAGACAAAGGGTCGGGAAGGATATTCCTCTAGCACAGATGCTGAGCCTCTCACTGAGGAGTCACCAAAGGATTAGAGGTGAGAGACAGCCTAAGGAAACTGTAAAAGATGGAAACCACCTTCACAACAAGATGCCATCAAAATGGAGGAGTGAAGTTCTTGCCAAGGGGTATGGCAAAGGGCAGTGGTCAGAAGAGACAAGTGAAGTTGGAAGTAATGTTTTAAGATTGACAAGGTGGAAAGTTTTCTGCACAGTGAGGAAAGCGGTCCAGGGAAGAGTGAGAAGAAAGGAGAAGTGTAAATTAATGGATAAGAAGAGTTCTGGGGAGACCAGCAAGGGCTTACAAGGGAAGTAAAGGTTGTTAGCATTGTCTTATGTACCCTATTCTGTCTCAGTAACTAATTACTCATGCACCTATGAGTTGAATAATTTGACTGCTATCCAATTTTCCCCCTGCAGAACAGAAAGAGTTGTAAAAGTTTAAAAGAAAAGTGAATGGACAGTTTTTCTAACTCTTCATTCTGATTCAAAGAGAAGGAGAAGTGATGGAAGAAGATTGTAGAGGATGGTAGAATCAGTAAATTTTCTTGCTTGTCAAAATTTAAAGGTCATCCATGACATTGCTGGATTAGTTCCTATACTAGAGGAACTGAAATGTTAAAGCAACACTTTCAACAACACATGATGGAAATGACAGTGTCTTCTGTGAGACCATTACTCTGTTGTTGACTTTATAAAAATAAAAAGTTTGGAGAAATTATGAGGGCTTGGTTCAATGACTATGGTTCCTTTATTATATAAAGACGTAGCTTTTCTGCTCTTGAGACACAGTGATGCTATAATAAAGTCAGTGGGTGATTTACCACTGATTTCTAAAAATATTTCTCCCCTATGATCTAAGATGACGTCTGCATTTTACCTGATAAGCTGGTAGGTAGAGAGATCCAAACAATACTGATCAATCTCTTTCAAGCTATGGTGAGCTTCTACTCCGTGGTTACCTCTATATCACCAGCTCTGGGCATTGACTAAATGGGAGGCTGCCAAAGTAATGTAAGTGTTGATGCAGGATTTGAAAGAAAAGGTGGTTTCTTGGATGATGGAGGGAAAGAAATTGAAGCACAGAAGGAGAGATGAGTAGAATAATGAGGCAAACACATACAAAGGTATACCTTGTTTGCTAAGTGGAGGGTAGAAAAAGTATATATATTTATTTATATAAGGATTCATTGGAGCTGCTTTGTAAATGCAGCTGTGAAGACTGGAAGAGAAGCAACTGGTCTCTGAAAGAAAGTGACACTGCAGGAATGGGGTGGGTATCATCAAACTGCATGAGGCAAGAGCAAGAGCAAAACCAGACAAGGCAAGATGTACACGGAGGTGGAACCAGGCAGATAACTGAACACGTTAATTTTGGGGCATGGGATTTCTCTTGCCAAACTCTAGAGCTTCTAAAGTATACGTCCATATCTAAATCTAAACCTGCCATCCTGACTCTTCCT
This sequence comes from Gallinago undulata, assembly GCA_026546715.1. Lineage (NCBI taxonomy): Eukaryota > Metazoa > Chordata > Aves > Charadriiformes > Scolopacidae > Gallinago > Gallinago undulata. The sequence continues at coordinate 176,338,051 of JAOTQQ010000001.1, read as the reverse complement.
TTATAGTCAAAGGAAAGAAACAGGCACTTCCAAAGGAGAATTGCAAGAAGAAATACTAGAAAAGGTCAAACTTTCAGATTTCTGAATTAAAGCAGACATTGTGGGTGTGAGTCTTTTACCTAAACATGGATTCCTATTGCCATTTGAGATACCTTAAATTATCACTCTGTCACTTAGCTATTGGTAGTGAGAGCACGGGTCTCCCTTAGGCTTGGAGTCACATCTGCCAGCCCTCATGGGGGTTTCTGGTGTCTCAAAACTCTCTAGAGTCTATATGTGGGCAATGAGCAGAACCACTTCTGTCTTCAAAAAAGAGGGGAATCTGGATCTTTCATTTTGGAAAAAAAAATCCACATTTTAAAATTATCATTTTTTTCTCTCTAAATTTTCTCTGTCATTTTCTAGAAAGAAATTGGAGATGTCTCCTTTCAAGGACTGCACTGGTTTACTCTGAAATAAAATGGTCATCAGACTACAGACCTAAGGGCTAAACCAGAATATGATGCTTGTCATTTCAGCACAGGGTTCTTCTTCTGAAAGTTTAGACGCCTAGTTGGCACTTCTGAAATGTGTGTGTTATCCTGAGACGGGCTCATTCACTAGGTAGCTTTCTGACAGTCCTTATTCCCAATCATAAGAGGAGGGTACATAGACACCCATCTTATAGATGCTTATGTTGGAGCAGAAGAATTAAACCCATGGGTGGGAGTCCATTTTCCCATCCATATATATCTATGGCAGAGATCTTTATTTCTGAGTTAATTATATTAGACTGCCTTAGTTCTCACTGGGGAGAAATAAGGACACAATTTGACCTATTTTGGTTTAATGTCATTTGAATAAGATGAATTGTGTCCTAGAGGTGACAATTAATGGAACTTATGGTGACAAGCTCAGATGTAAATGTCCCTATTCTGGATATCTTAAAGTGCAACCCTTTGAATGAGTAAATAAATCTACCCTGTAGCCAGATTTCGGAGATTCATTAGGTCATTAGCAAGATCTGCTTTACTCTCACAGCCTGTGAGGTCTAAAGGGCATAGTGATCACATCTATGTCCCTCCCTGTGGGCTGGCTTTGGGCGTAGCTAACTTCTCAGGCTTCCCTCCGTGCCTCCTTATGGCAGGTCTGGCTTGGAAGAGGGGATATGGGTGGGCAGAGGGCACAGTGTCTGCAGCCAGGGACAGCTGGTGCAGGAAGGTAAATGGTGACTCTGCCCCTGGTCACAAGAGTTTTGATTAACGTTTTCAGGATGCTCACCGTTCACTCCCAGAGCCCTGCCAGTGGTTCTCACTAGCTGAATGGGAAATGTGGTTCCCCCATGGGTGGCATTTAGCGTGCCTGTGACAGTGGGTAATGGCAGGTCTCTGGCTTGGGAGGGAGGAGAAAGGAAACAGGCATTTCCTAATGCAGATTTGCCAGCTGTGACAGACCCACTCCAGGAGACTCTTGGTCTGTCCCCAGTTCCTTCCTCTCCCACTGGCTGTGCTGGAGATGGTGCCTTTTCAGCCTCCCTGGCTCCATTGTTTGTGTAGCTGCTGAGGGGCAAAAACCTCCAGCGTGGTAGAAGCAGTGATCATCCTTTGCTGTTTTTTCTTAAATCAATTACCATTTGTGCCTACAAGGCAAAATTAACAACTCCTGCTGCCAGTGAATGCAAGCTGGAGAAAATGATGAACACATTAAACATTTGAAACCTCAGCCTGAAACAGAGAATTTAAGCCAGACTTAGGAAATGTCTGCCTCATATGGGACACAGGTATTGATCTGGGTCTCCTTTCTGTGTATTTGCTCCTTATTTAATTATAGGCCCTCTCAGCCAGAAAACAAGAGTGGCCTTTTATGAAAGAACTTGTCTGGAGCAGACAGAAACACTTTGGGAAATGCAGAGATTTTAGAGAGCTGAATGATAACATTTGTCAAGGAACTGTCCAGGGAACAGTTCATTAATTGAAGTAAATTGAAGTAAAGTACACGCTCTTAGTGGTATATCTCTATAGTTAAATTATAGTAAGTGACTCCTATTTAATTACTTTATAATTTTTGCTGCTGGATTTAGTGGAAATGTGTTTAAAAGGGAGTCATTAACTATGAGAAAAACCACCCACCATCAAGCTCTTTTCATTTTGAGATAAGCCAATCCAAGGGGGCTTGGCTTTTAGGTGCTTCTCACTATTTCTGCGTAATGTTTCTACATGCCATCACCTATATCTAGGAATCAGAGATTTCAAATTAATTTCTGCAAATTCACACTTAGAAGAAAGCCTTCTTTGTATCTAGCTAGTCCCTTTCGATCAGTCCCTTACATCGGGTCACTGTCCGTACTTGGGAACAGGGCAAGAACTCGTGCTAGGTTTCACTTGCAAAGGGAAGCTGGTTTCTTTTTGGCAACTGTTAATTGACAGTGTTAATTAAACTGCACACCTGTGGGGTGATCTCATGGCCAACCTAAATGTGGGCTGCCCTGCCACCTTTCTGTAAGCATGCCTTCCTGAAACTGTTCACTGCACTATGAACTGCAGAAGTACCAATCCCGGTACGCGGGAGATGATGGGGACAGGGAGCAAAGGCAGAGGCTGACATATGGTTGGACAGAACTATAGAATCATTCAGGTTGGAAAAGACCCTTCAGGTCATCAAGTCCAACTGTTTTGAACGGGGGACCTTTTGGGTGTTATGTGAATGTGATAACCACTACACTATGGAAATTCCAGCTAAAAGGGTTAAAATGCAGTGGAAGTGTATGTCTGGGTAAACCGAGGGTTGTGCTCTGATTTGGAGACATGATGGAAAATTATTACCGAGATGCAGAAGACCTTTATTCTGAGATTTTTGCTTCTGCCCTTGCCTCTAGCTCTAAGGTTTTAGGTAGGAAGTTTTCTCTCTGAGGACATTTCTGTGTGGAAAAATGTAAAAATGACAAAGTTTGCTTTTGTCATAATTAGAAATATTATTAGAGCTTAAACAAAATTTGAAATTCCAAATGCAGTTAGTGTTGCTGTTCTTCTTTGTAATTTTCTATTTTTATCATTATTTCAAAAATAATGGCCTAAGTGTTACCAAATTAAGCTGCAGTTTGTTTGGTCTCCTCCTCCCCAACCTGTTGTTGACTCCTAGCCCTATTCCTCTAACCTTCTCTCTTTCTCTCCTAAATTACTGAAGGTCCGAGCAGCAAAATGTGCAGACTTCACTGTGAATCTTCCCCAGGCCACCCTGGGGGTTTCGGTGCGCAGAGGGTTTAATGTGCAGTGCAGACTGTCATCTGTATCAGGGGACCCTCACTGATGTGGTTCAATTAGCTCAAGTACCAGAGATGGTATGACTACACTGCAGAGGACATACTGTTCTTGCTGGTCACGTAACATCCACATTGCTGCAGTCTGTTATTAATACTTGTAATTAATGATACTAGCTTTTCTTTCTCTTTGAAAGAGTTTTGGGAGTGAGGGAGAGGAAGATGGGAGGAAGGGTCTGTAGGTATAGCTAGGAAAGCTTTAAGAAACTGCCTGGGAGGAGAAGCTTGGTGGATTTTGCAACTGGCTTCCCTGAGCCCTTGGCCATTACATCATTAGAAGGAAACTCAGAGAGAAAGAGACTTTTTTGAGTTCAATGGCTGCTTTGGAGAAGATAAACATGGCTTTTGGCTCTCATTTTAGTTCCTGAAGAACATAAAAGAAAGAAAGAAGAGCCTAAGGGTTACCATGGCAAAAGAAGACATAATAGATGACTCTCCTGACACCAGGGCAAGTATGAGACTGAGGAAAGAACGCAAAACAACCCACATAAGTTATCTGCATACACTTGTCCCTCAGCAGCATCATTCCATTTTAGCAGATATTTTTTTAAGCTTTCAATACCCATGAAATTAAGGATCCAAGTAGACCATTATTTTTTTTTTAAAGTAAGCTCCTCTGAAAGTGGGTTATTGGTGCATAAGCAGTTGGTGGGGCTTCTGGGGACATGAAAGTGACCTAACAGGAAAAGCTCTGTGCCAGAAAAATGAATGGCACATTGAAGAGGATTAAGAGTACTGCCCAGGCAGTTATACATAAGCCTTCCTGCTCTCTTTTATTTACAAGAAGCACTTCCACTCTCCCTGGTGGAGGAACATTTGCAGACACTTCACAGAAAGGTACTTGTAGGCCTCTTTCACTGCTCTCATTAGTGAAGTTGTAAGTAAATAAGGCAGTGAGCACCTTTAGCACAATGGTGGTACATTCCTTCAGAGCACAGAGCACTTGACCAAAGCTACAGTGTAGACCAAGACCTTTAAATGTGCCCCTTTCTTTGTAATGACTATATGCTAATGTACATTCATTACAAATCTCACCTCTCTTTCCTCCATTGACACTGAATCACTGGACTATATAAACCGAAAAGCTTCTCGGATGTATTTTTGAGTTAAAGAAAGAGTTTGATTACTAATCTTTGCGATTCTCTGATCCTGAAGGAAAATTGCAGGGTAAGCAGTTTCTTAACACAGGTTTTTGAAGGGTGTGTAATACCTGCTTCACTTTACTATTTGTGATTTAGTAAAGTGAAGTCAACTAAAGAAGAGAGGCTCCGCTTCATTAACACTGCACCAGATGGTACACAAGGTATAGGTAAGTGACAGCATAAGAACAATGTAATTGCCCATTTATTGAACTCTACCCATATTTTGGGGAGTGTTCAAGAAAGGTAGAATCTAATTCATTCAGATTATGAGTATTTGCAAGTGATTTAGTTTATTTATATGCATTTACATTTAAAATTACAGAGATTACAACACTTTAGCCATCATGGCCCCCAACTACAAAAGGAAAAAAAATTAAAGAGGCAATGCTTTATAATATATCAGCTAAGCAGGCTGAAAAGGAAAGTCTCTCAGGTGTATAGGCTTTTATTCAAACAAGTTGTGCAAAACTCATATGCCCAAAAGCCTTTTTGGTTTTTTGCAGCTGATATTGATCAGTCTGAGATATTATCACACCTTACCAACCACGGAATAAAAAAACAACCAGCAGCATTTCTGGAAGGCATGCAGGTGTACAAGTACTTAGGGTCATTTCCTTCAGGAACAAAGCTGATATGTTAGCCAGGGAACTGATAAAACATAACCTTCAAATAGACCCATTGAAAAACTTTCTCATCAAGGTGGGAAGGCTAATATGAACACCAAGGAGAGGTCTTGAGAGTAGCAGCAATATTCTTGGGGAGGTAGAGCTCCTCTTCCCTTCCACCTTGCCCTTGCAAACTTTCAGGTTTGATGGATAACCAATATCCCACAAGAGCCAAGACATGTGGTACCTTGCAGCATCTGCAGGACAAGCCAAGTTCATTTCTTCTCATCCATGCTGGAAAAGCAGGAGTTCCTCCTGTGAGAATGAGAAGCCTGCAGAGGGGATGGCATCAAAAATTAATGGAAAATGGGTAAGATCAGGAGAGGCTGAAGTTTGGGCTGAAATTCAGGAGAGGCACAGGATATTCAATGTAGAGCTCTTCAAATGAAAAAAAAGAGTATAAATAGCTGGATGCTTGGAAAGCTGCAGACAAAACAAGCTGTAAGACTTGATTTTCCTTCAACTTGATGGCTTTTGTGAGCTGTTAGCTGGGGTTGCTCAAAGCTATAGGGGCCTGTGGCAGGGTGACACCCGTCTTTGAAGCTCAGCAGGTGAAACTCTGGTACAATAAATTTGGTACAACTGTGTTTTCTGTGACCAATGAGCATGTAAATAAAACAATACAATAAATAAATAAATAAATAAATAAAACAATAAAAAATAACAAAGTACAGACTTTGAAATTGTGCCTTCATACTTTTCTAGCCTTTGAAGGAAGCAGCAACTTTTAAAGAATATTGAAAGAAAAAGACCTAGAAAATGAACTCCTACAGTATGTTAATCTCTCCTGACTCCCCAACAGGTACAGCAATTTTAATACAAGTCTAGTCATTGTGATCATTGAAACTGTGGGTGGGAAAAGGGACTGGTACGAACTGATAGAAATGTCATTCTTATCCTTGCAGTTATGGCTTCATTAAGTTCGTTCCATAAATAAGTCACCGCACATTGATCTTTTGCAATGTTGGTGTTTCCTCAAAGCCATACGAGTACTGCTGCAGCTGCAGAGCACCAGCCCTTTGGCCTTGCAGAGCTGCTTTCCTAAACGCTCACCTCTGCTCTCTGGGCTCACACACACTCTGCTGTTTTTTGTTAATACTGGGGAAATACCATTTGCTCCATGCTAGACCTGGACCACTTGCTACTCCAAGCACATGCCATGGTACATCAATACCACCTGCCTTTGCTCCTGGCTGCTGCTTAATCCACATTCGGAGATACCCATATCCCATCTCCTTGAGGTCTGTAGCTATGAAGATCCCAAACATAAAGCTTTCTAGCAGCTCCTGACTCTCTCCCTCATCACTGGCACTGCTGCTGTCCTGGCCCAGGGCGTGTGTGGTTCCTGTTCACATGCCATATTTCCTATTTGGAGCCTGAGCAGAATGAAGAGTAGGCCCCCACTCGCCTGCAGAGGAAGGGCAGATAGGTAAAGAAAGGAAGAAGCTGAGGGAAGTGAGATAAGGCTTGCACAACTAGAGCAAAACATGCAGTACTGTGAGCAGCAGAACAAATTAAAATGGAGCTTACTGAGGATTTACATTTTGAGGAAAGTATTCCTGTGTGGATGCTCTGGTTTCTAATCAGAGCTGAACTCACTCATCAGTCCTTCCCTTTCTGAAATTCTTATAAATGCCCCTTCACTTAGCTGTCTATTTTCATGAGATTTGGGGAAATTTATTACCCTTAGGAACTCCGCTTCTCTTTCCCATGTGGCTGACATTAGCCAATTCCCTCAAAGCGTATTACCCAGGACAAGGCATGTATGCCATGCTTTCCAAGGAAATTGGGCTAAAAATAAATTGCTCTTTGAAACATCATGGAAGAGATTTCCCATAGGAAAATATCCAAATGCAGCAAAGTTCTCCTCTTGCCCAAAGACAGGGGTGTGTAAATGGATGTGAAAGTTTTTCAAAAGCTCAATACAATAGATTTGGAGCATGTGTGTGTGTGCGTCCCATATGAGGCAGTGCTCATGGAGGGACTACATGTCCTCTCTTATGCACCTCACAGATCTGTGCCACTGCTCACACCTTCTCTTCGTATTGCCCATGTATTGCCCACACTCTTGCTCTCATCCTACACACCAAGTGTGAAACCTGAACACGGACCTTCCCCGCACTTGTTTGAGGTTAGAATGACTCACCTGGTCTTTACAGTGCCCTGCATGGCTTTATACTTCCATGTGGCTTTTGAATGGCTAGTGATGTAGAAATTAAGGAGCTGGCGTATGCTTACTTTTGAGTATTGGTAGTGATTCTTTCTGTGCAGAAGACTTCTGATAGTGAAAAGCCCCACAACATACCCAAAGGCCTGGCTGGAGTGTACTTCATTTCATAAATCTCTGGGACCTAAAATATTATTGGGGTGATTTGGTGAAATTCTTTCTTCTAAGAACTAGCTGAGAATTTATTCCAAGAATATAGGCTTCTAAGAGTTTATTCCAGGAATAAGCTTCTCAGCCTTATCCAGTAACAAGAAGCCAACTCATCCCTCTAGAAACCATCATTACTATATAAAGGCAAGAAAACCAGTAAGACTTTCATGTCCATCCTAAAGACCTGCCTGGGTTTAATCAACAGTATTTTCTTCCCGCATTCTAAGAGTTTGCATCTTTTTGGGACTTCTCCTTTGTCTTTGAACATACAAATAGGAGTCTCCACAGACGTTGAATGAATGTTTGGAATAAAATTCAAATCTGCTTGACTATGTTTCAGTGAGGATGCCATTCCCTACTGGTAATGGGGTTCATATGGTGTGTGCGGTAGTATGCATGATCTAGGCTGTGATCTTGCTAATATGTACATTAGGCCAACATGTGGCAAGAAGAGTTGGTGAGAGACAGTGAGCATGACTCAATGTGTTGTAATCAGTCCAGTGGGAAATACAATCATCTCAGAATGTCACTGGCAAGAGGCAAAATTAATAGGAGAGGGAAAACATGTGAGCAGTGAGTCTAGGGAAAGGGAGTGAGAAACATATTATTTGAGCATGTTTTGACCATTCTTCATCTGGGAAATAACCCATTTCCACATGCCATGTGCTTTTCCCAGGAATACATAAACTGTGTTTGATAGCAACAAGTACAGAGTAATTGTGTTTTTGTTTCAGCACATCAATAATAAGCATTTCTAAACATTTCACTGTACCAAGCTGGCATTGTAAAAATGATTACTAATGTCAGTCAAGTATATTTATATTCTTTCTCATGTCATAGGAAATCACAGTGGATGTGTCTGTGATACACGCAGCTGCTATGGAAGGTGGAGGTACCTGAGTTCAAGTCTTACCATCCAGATCAGGTAGCAATCCAGCACCACTGCAAAGAGCTCAGCGCAAACAAGAAGTCATTAATAACCCAGCTTCTCTGTCTGAAGTGTGATTTAAGTCCAAAGGAGTGGAAACAAGACCCAAGTGGTAGTATAAAGCTACTGTGGTCTGTCTACAAGGCATTGCAGTAGAATCAATATGGGTTCTTGACACATAAAAACCATAGGGCTTGAAACAGTGGCCAACCAACCTGAGCTGGAAAGGACAAAACTCCCAAGGTGAAGGCAGGGGAACCTTAGAGTTGGGTTTACCTTGTTTAAGCAATTAACAGTGCAGTGGTTAGGCTCAGGTTATCATCTGTGGCATGACTAATTTCCCTACATATAGACAAATATGCTATATGCTAAGGTATCCTGCCTGACCTCCTGTAGCCGTTTCTAGGGAATGGGATTCATTTGTATGCATCAGACCTGCCAGTGCTGTGCAGATACGGTACAGCCCATCCCCATGGTCCTTCCAGTCAATGAAGGCAGGAAGAAATCTCTGATGGGAGTAATCCCTTGGTAAAAAGGGTATCTGAGGCATGCATCAGCTGCACAAACACAGGTATTCAGACAACACTGAACACAGTGCTAGTTGAGATGATCCAGAGTAGGCCTACATTCTCACAGGCCTGCCAGATACCACATAAGACCTGTATCCCACCAGAGTGTCAACTGGATACTTGGAGGTGCTCAAGGAAATCTCAAATTGCACCAGACCCCTGTGTATAAAGAAGTGAATTGTGCCCAGAGAGGAATGGGATAACTTGCTTACAGAAGGTGCCTATTCTCTCACCAGCTGGAGAGGGAGACTAAATGACTGATTTAGATGGGTTTTGGATATCTGAAGTTGGGTGAGATGAGTCCCTATGCATATGGCAACGCAGGATTTGAGGGCAGTAGCGTGAATACCAGAAACTGCACACAGCATGTGTGCAACTTTGGCAAATCACATCCTCAGCTCCACAACTGCCTTTAGCCTTTGATTTCCTTCATTTAGCACAAGCTACTGGCCAAAGAAAACACCTCACCCAATGAGTTAAATACAAGGGACGACACTCTTGCCTCCAGTTCCGCACGCAAACATGGAGGCAACGCACAAAGATCAAAGTGTAAATAAAGGGAGAATTGGGTTGGAAAAGATCAAGTCATTTCACTAATGAGGCCATTCCTCCATTAATTACATTAAGTGCACTGAGGATTCAGTTGTCAGGAGCAGAATTGGAGCTGAGGGACTATGTGTGACAGAGATGCCGATGGCAAGTCGGTGAAATCACAGTTGGACTCATTTGGGCTCTGAAACCCTTTCTTCTCATCAAACCATGCCATCAGCCAACCTATGGGGGACAACTTCACACCAAATAGTAGATAGTAATGACTCATGTAGTTCCTCTGCTTGAATTCTCAAGAGCATATGCACTATAATTACTCATTTTTTGCAATCATTCTGTTTGCATTACTACTGCTGCATTACTCTGGGCTGTTATCTCACCATCACCCTGAACTAATGAAAAGCAGCCCTGGTGGTCTCCATTTGGAAGGGAGTCACCAAGAGCTGAGAGCCACTATCTCTAATCCAGTAACTGAATTGTTTCCCTAACGTGACACAGTCCAGCCAAAACTCCTCTCTATGCCGCCTATGGAACATATTTGGGAATTCTCTGTCTTTAACATGCACCTACCTGCCAGTTGACTTAATGTCTACAATATGCTCCTTCCTCTTGAAATGAGGGCATTAGTGCAGACCTGACTGCAACTCAAGGGTGAGATCCCAGCATTGTACCACATAAAATTGCTTTTGTGTTTCTCTGACCATGCATTTTGGAGACAGTTGAGGGTGAAGGGACTAGGGTGATGGAAGGAAATGCCAGCAGGTCAGATTTCCCACATCACCAGCAGAGTCAAAATGAGTAAAGGAAATAAAGGAGAGGCAAGGAAGCTTGGCAAAAACAAAATGTGTATTTCCCTCTGAATCTGGATTGGACTTCTTGGCACGTTGGGCACCAGGAAAATGATGTTAAAGGCAGATCAGGAGGCTCCCACCCTGAGTGTTTGGTGTCACCTCCAGTCCTTGGAGGCTACCTGCCAATGTCAACTCCAGTGCCCTAGGTACATTTTTATCATAGCAATGACAGTCTGCCCAGTGTCACGTAATTCTGTAGTTTCAAGTAGATGTAGTAATTCCATCGATTTCTAGCCTAAGTAGTTTTTTATTTTATTTTCCCTCTTTCAGAAATAGGGATGAGACTCCTGCATTTGTGTCTACATGCATAAAGCACATCAAGGCTCCTGTGGGATAAAGATCCTGCTGAAAGCCACTATGTTTTCATTATTTCATTATATATTGATTGTGCCTAGTTATCCACAGTGCTGATGCATGCCATGAGGCTGCACGGTATGTCCCTGTGATGGTACCTGTCAGAAACATCCAGTTCACAGTTGTCATACGGTATATGCCATCTGCTTAGAGAGCTGGGCACTGAGCTGTACAAGAGCAAAGAAAAGGACAAGAAAACGTCAGCAAGCTCTGGGGGAGAGACTGAGCTTGAAAGAATTTTCCCTCTTATATGTACGTGTCATACAGGAATTTAAAAAATCATTTTCGTCTCTCCACCAAAACTGCAGCTTACTCTTTCATACCTTAATGTGTACCTGTATCTATCTTCAGCATCTTGAAGTTTACTGTGAGCAGTTTATTTACTCTTCCTATTTGTTTATCTGTCCTAAACAGATCCAATCAAAGGACTACTTCAATTTCCCCTTCAGTAATAGGACTAAAGCAGTAACACCAAAAACCATCTCAGAGAGAAGTTACCTGCTGTTATCTGTTGAAACCAAGCAAAACTCTGGGAAGACTTAACCATGAAATGCAGTTTTCTTATGGCTTTGGTTACCAAATGCCCCTTTGGAGGGACTTGGTAAGTGCCAGGAATATACAGTAGTGACAGGTCACAACACCCAGGCCACTTTCCATGGCACTCGACAATAACAGACTGCATTACTATCATCAGCAAGGCAGCACTGATGCAGTGCAGAATCCACACAGAATATTGCACATTGCTTGTCCAAAGTGCTTTTGACTCCTTGTACAGGGAGCTTGAGGAGGTTTTTGCATGAATATGAAGATACTTTTACTTTTTTAGGAAATGGGATTGGGTTGGAAACGTTTTCTCCTTTCTGTCAGAAACTGACATTAAAAAATAAGTCAAAATAAAGAAGAACCCTGACAAAAAGTTGAAATTTCATGACATTATTTTTCAGATAAAATTGACTTTATAATTATTACTTATATCATTATTGCAATTAGTTGAACTTGTGACAAAAATAAGTCTTCTGGTTTATTTTTTTTTCCTTTTATGTCAGAAATATCTGACATTGGGACTACGTAAAATCTTCTTTCATAGGGGAAATTAATGGGTATTGACCTTCTTTCCTGAACAAAGTTGCCTTTGCCAAATGAGAATTTTCTGACAAAAATTGGTCATTGAAAATTTTCCCAACTAGATTTTCAAAGAGTTTTCAAAGGAATAGCAACACTATACAGAAAGGATGTCCCCAGTTTAACCAGATCAGGCACAACATCTGGCACTGAAAACTGTCAAAATGTAGTTCACCTTAGGGGCAAAGTGTCCAGATGCAGAGATACACTTGACTGTATCATGACATCTGTTATGCAAATCAATATTGCAAACTTAGATCTGTATCTGTTAATGAGTAAAACAAAAATTAAGCTGAACTAAGGAGCAGTTTAAGATAAGGAATATTTTAAGATTACAGACTTAATTGACTGGAAGATAATGTATTTTCCTCCTGACCAGCTAATTAAAAACTGGGATCTGATTACAACAAAAATGTAAACATATCAACATATAGGATTTAGGAGAAATATCAGGTGAATCAAGAAATAAGCATTTCTGGTCCATTGGAAGGTGGATCAGTATGGATGCACCCTGATAGATCTTGATGACACTATGATATTTGCCTAAAGTTTTGTGGACTAGGTCAGCCACAAATGCACGACATAAGTTCTACATGAAAATGTTGCTGAAATCTAAGATAAATATCTAGATTTTTATGGCTATGAATCTAAAATTATAGCAATAAAAATCAACAGCTAGATCAGCCTATGGAAAAAGGTGAAGACTAAAGTTGAGAGGATCCATATAGAATGCACATACCTGAGACAGAAGATAACTAAGCTTATTTTTATGACTTATTTACTCTTCTCTTTAATAGATTGAATAGAAAGATTTAATAGAAATGAATATTCAAAAGGGAAAATTCCAGCAGACAAAGATGAAAAAAGTATCTAAATTCAGTGTGCTGAAACTTCGGAGCTGGTTAATCTTCAGCCAGGAAGCACTAGTACGTGAAATCACAAGTCCTGTAGCAAAGGTTTTCTAAATCAACCTATTCATCTGTGGCAAGTGCATTAACGTCTGAAATTAACAAACACAGCACTTGTATTTTGAAAAGAGAAAAATGACTGTTGCAGTTGCAAGACATTAGCTTGGTTTCCAGTGTGTGTAATGTGATGGAACAAATTTCAGAAGAAAGACTACCTAATAAAATGGACATAAGCAGAAAATGGGATACAACACAACCAGAATTTACAGCAATAGATTTTGACAGATAAACTTGAAATCCTTCCATGAAATATTTGTCTGTGTTTAGATGAAAGAATGTGATAAATACAACCCACCTGACCTTCTATGAAGCCTCACATAAATTCCAAGGAGAAATTATTAATGCTTAAGGCAAAGACAAGGGGGATTATTAAAGTAGTTTTAGGACAAGATCTGGCTCCAGGTTAGGTAACAACAACTAACACTGAAGGAAGATGAAGCCAGCAAAAGACAGATTCTAGGAGTAATATGTCCAGGATCAGCCATTATGTGAGTGGTTCACAATACCAGGGCACAAAAATAAATAATAAAAATAGTTAATGAAGCAAATTTGGAAGACAATATCAATAGAGAGGAAGGTTAGAATAACATATAGAGGAGCCTGATAATCTTCATCAACGAAGCAATAAAAAACAGATTAAATTTAACAGCCTGAAGTGCCAGGTCAGGCACATAGACACTAATAAAAAGATTTATTGTAAGCTGGAGGCTGAACTGTGATAATGTGAGGAGAGGAGAAAGCCCAGACTGGAAATAATCATTCAAAGTATGGCCATGAGTCATCAACGTGATTCAGCCACACAAAGTTTGATGCAATTGTAGGATGTATCAGGAATGATATTTCCAGTAGACAGGGACAGATGAAAATAGTAATTCAAAGAGGATTATACCTGGAGTATGACACAAACCCAGCCACTTATGCTTTATATGGTCACTCACTATAAATATCAATGGTATAAAAAGATCTAAACAGAAAGACCTTGTTGGCCAAAGAAGAAAGAGACAAAAAGGGGACATGGAAATTCAGGCTGGAGATGAGTAAGATTCAAAGATGATAAGAAGCTGAAGAGATTTGCAAAAGATCTCTCTCTGCTGTTCTTGGCAAAAAAAAAAAAAAAAAAAAAAAAGGCTATAAGGCACTCCCTGCAAGGGAAACTCCTAGGGGCAGAGGACCAGGTAGGACAGGCACAGGCAACGCAATCCCACATGATGTGGATGTGCATAGTGAGGGGGTCTTGTAACATGGCTACTTGGGGTATCAGGAGACCTCAAGGAGCTTTCAGTCTCTTCTAGTAAGTTATTGGCCTTTACTCAACTAAATCCATAGGTACGTGGAAGGAAACGTTGTCAGAGTATGATTTGCATGGTTTTGCTTAAAGCTGGATAGGGTCTAGAATTTGGAGCTCTAATTCTCATCTCTGATACTCTTCTGTGAGCTTCCTCAGGGAGGAAGCATTAGTCATTCATTCAGTCTTTTTATCTCCACTAAAAGTGAGGGGATCAAGAGACAGAGTTCAAATTTGCTTTGTCACACATGAAGGAGTTTTACAGTTTTTACTTCTTACTCCAAGAAAGAGAGGCATCTCCCTTCTTGCTTATGCTTTGAGAGGAGGAGTTGTCAGGGAGGAAATGGGATATATCACAGAGGGCTCAAGAGGCCAACAGACTCTCCTCCCTCTACCACTCAGCGTGCTTGATGGGTGGGAAGAACCATAAAGCCCTGTATCCCGGTTGGAGATGGAGATGCGGTGACACCGGCACACAGGTCCATGCCAGGGTCACACTGTGTGACCTGCCTGGCCGGCAGCAGAGACCCCCTGTCCTCAGTGGTCCCCTGCCCAAGTGAAACACGCACAGTGCCGCAGTGCACACCAGGCAAGGAATAAACACTTCTCTGATATGACCTGGTTCAACCTAAACACTCTTCCATCAGCCAGAGGCAGCGACAACCCAGGTTTTGGAGCTATCAGAGAAGCTTTGCCTAGTGCAAGGGAGATTTGTGCTCCCAAACTTTTCCTACAGGTGACATGGCCCTCCTCCCAGCTTCTCAGCAGAAAGTTTGACACTAAGTTGCCATCAAATTGCCAATAATTAATTTTATGTTGTGTTTCCTAGACTAATTTTTACTAATTTTACTATGGCAAGAGGTATATCTTGAGGCTCATGAGTGACAATTCTTGTCACAAGGAGTAGATCTGTGATTAATTCTTTCTGCTCTAGATTAATTTGTGTGACAATCATTTGTGACAAAGATTAATCTTTCAAACAATTACTGTGACAATCTTCTCCACAGAGACAAGCCATCACACTTCTGCTGCTTTACTCTGACCTTGTTTTGTGACTTTGGGAAAGTTATTGTTTCCTTAAGACCCATGTCACCCATCTATGAAATCTATATAAGTTATCTGCACGTAGTATTTACTACATATCTCAGGGAATTTTAATAAACTGTGAAACAACCAAAGGGAAAAGGGTAATTGGAAATCTTCAATAAAAAAGATAATAGCCATAAATTCACAAACATTACATTGAAGAATCAACCAAAAATAAAAAAAAAAAGTGCATGTATTTCTTTGGAACTTTTTTGTTTGTTTGCTTCGAGGAATTGAGGGTTTCATTAATAATTTCATGATTTTTGATTAAATCAGTATCCAAAATTTCATAAAAAGAGTTAGTGAAGTGATCAAAGCTATATCTCTAGCAAGTAAACAATATTAATAACACTGAACGAAGTTAATCCGCTTTTATTTAGCAGGACTGCAGTGCTGACTATGCAAACAATATTTTGCAAAATTATTACATTTAAAAATATTTGGGTTTTATTGAAAGTTTTTGGCAAGCTGTCATGAACATCAGTCCACAGAGTGACTTTTAAAGCACGCAGAATCTCTTCTCTCATGAAAAATTCATAATGTAGAAAAAGGGTTATTCTTAGAAAGACCCAAAGAGAGTGTGAGCAGCATGATGGAAAAGGCAACTTATTCTCTTAACAGACTCATGGTCTCTCCTTTAGTTTTCATATTTGAATAAATACACACTGTGCAGCTACTGTTCCTGTTCAATCCTCTAGTGTCTGGCGGGGGGGGGGGGGGGGTGTACCCAACTGCCTACAAAAGATGTGAACTCTGCAATATGTTACGTAGCACAGAAAAGCGTATGGATTCTTCTTTAAAAATGATGTCCACAGTGTCAAGGACTCTCCACTGAGGGCTGTCACTTGCCAGTAAAGGGACACCCTGCAGCTTGCAAGTCTGGACCTAAAATGATTCTGTACATCTGAGTTTCCAAACCCTTTTCTATTTTATAAAGTGCAGATTTCATTAGACTGCAGGGTGGAGGCAGCGAGATGAAAGCTCAGATTAAAAATAAATTGAGAAGAACCTGGAAGAATTTAAGTGCCCAGTCCCAAGCACATGATCTTTGCCTTTCCCCTTGGGGTGGGGGCTTATGGGGGCCATCTCATACTGTGGTCTTCAGGAGGTCCCCACTGGTATTGCACACCCTGAAGGTGCAAGGCTCAGTCTTTTCTGAGGAACGAGCTCAGCACAAAGCAGCACTGCTGCCTCCTGTTCCCATGCAGGAGCCTCATGGTCAAGGCTATCTTTAACCCTGGGGAGGACCCAGGTACAGCCCTCCTGTGTGACACACCAACCAGGCAGAGCTGATGACACTTCCACTGCAGTCCCTGCTGCTGGCAGGTTTGAGCTGCTCGACTTCTTCTACGTGGCTGCAGTTCCAGTCCCAAGGAGCTCAGCTCTCCCAGCCCGGGACAGGGAGCGGAGGACCCCAAATCAAACCAGCAACTATCCCACAATCTGAATGCGGATGTTGCACACATCTGTCTGTGAACCCAGATCTCAGTAACTTCACAGGTTCTCACCTGAAACCTTCCATGGAGACGAGAGCCTTTCTCTGGGATGCTGGAGTTACCGGTAACTGCTCCTTACCTACAGGCACTTGTTAGCGCTGCATCCCAGAAGGTTTTTACTGGTATAAGGCTATCGCTCCCCTGTAAAATAGTGTGATAAAGCTGGACAGGTACAGCAGTGGATCACACTCTGGATAGCTACAAAATACATCAGGAGTTTTGTTTTAGTTGGTTACGCAGGCTTTTCCTGGGTTATGTATGTTCACGTAGCTAATGGGGTTGCGATGAAGTCAGAAAATCATGCTCGATTACAAACCATGCAAATATATTAGTATACTATGCAAATGGGATACTAATAACAGAAAATCATGTGATTTGTATAATAGAGCTGACACATGGAAAAAAAAAATGTTTTCAACAAACCAGACGCTACAGTCAGAGGGAAGCAATTTCAGTATTCAGGCTGAAAGTTAATGAGCCTGATGCAAAGCGTGGGCAAAGAAACATGGTGGGAAATTACAGTCTTTCAAGAATCATTAAGTGTAGACATCTGGGCTTTCTAAAATTCATTTACACTAAAACTAATTTTCCAGTGTAAAGCTTTGGCAACCACTGTTTGGTTGTAAATTTAAGCAGTAAAACATTTGATGCTGCTGATGTAACAAAGGCACTTTAAATGAAAAAACTTTTCCTGTGAAATGATGTCTCAATCCCTAATTCTGTTTAAAAAGGACAAGCAATACATCTTATGCGTGTGAACTTCTGCAAAGCGTTGGATGCTGTAGTTAAACTGGAGACTGCAGATTAATTCACGAATTGACAGGAAAGAGCTACGTGGGACGTGGTGGGAGAGATACAGCAAGAGGAAATTTTGTCTGGATGGAGCTCCTCAAGAACCAGCCAGAAATAACAGAGTGATGAGAGCACAGTGCCCAGCCCAAAGGTGACTCTCAGTCCATTTGTGAGACAACGGCTCAAAGACAGCTTCAGAGTTAAGCTGGATTCAAGTGAGATGTCGGCAGAAAAGGATGAAGTATCACTTCCACAGTTTTAGACAACAGTGACACCCCTCTTGAATGTTGTAGATAAGCAGAACATCCATGCTTAAGACCACAGAAGCAGAGCAGATGCTGGAAATTCCCCTCTTACAGACTTTTCAGGAGAAGTGGCAGTCTGGGGTGGTGCTAAAGGTACTTATAAATTAAAGCATCTGTACCATCACATCCATAAAAATGCAGGGTTTATACGAGCTACGGGTCATGTAGGATGAGTACTGGACTTTTAGACTTCGGTCCCACTGTACAGAGACCTCAGTGTATCCCAACCTGCAGAAGACACTGGTCAATCATGTCATGGCTTCTTCTCATGTCAGGTACTTCAGTCAACGGGCCCCTTCCCAGAAGGCGATAATCTTTGCCACAAAGGGCTACATATTTCGAATGAAGTGGGGCTACATACATCCTACATTGTCACAGTGAGTGTGCAAAACTTAGAGCAAGGAACACACCTTGGGTTAGCTGTACTTCAAGCAGAGTTTCTAAGTCTGAAAAAGCCTGGCATGCTTGGTTTGACAAAACAAAGGCTATTTTCCTTTATAAAGGAGAATACTTAAATGTAAAGAGAGAGCTGAGACTGGCCAGATCTTTTAGCCTACCAATAAATCTTAGAGGACCTTCAGTGACCAGAAAAGAGAAATTTGACTTAACTGTCATATAGAAAATAGTCAGAGCAAAAAGGCATGCCTTTGTCATACCATGCAGTCCTTCTCGCAGCTTGTCTGCTCTCATTTTGCAGATGTTAAAGTGTCCTTGTGTAGTTGTCAGTGATGGTACAGAGAAATAATTGCAGTCCTGTTAAAGTCCCTCAACACTACACTATCATTTAAAAAATCAATTACTCCAAAGAAAAGCTTGTGGCTGTCCTAAAAAACACAATATGAGGAGCATGCCGTGTCAGCCAGACAGAATTTGCATAGCCCTGGTTTCCCTTGCCATCACTCAGTGGCTTGGCATGCAGTTCCTTAGGCTGCTCTTTGATTCTTTGCCATTCTAAGGGTTTTAAAAGATCTATGCCAAATTCAGAAGGAACATCCTACTTGCTACCTTTTCATCAAAGTCTATGAGAATAAGTCAAGATCACTGATTATTGGGCCTGCTAATATCCTTGTGAAGAAGGTCCACTACTGGAGATGGTGCCTCCAGTAGGTTTGTAATTGTTCTTCATGCCCCAATTCCTGGCCCTCTGACCTCTCTTTTCTCCAGCATCCCTAAGGCAAGTCCAAGGGAAAAGAGAAGCAAGGCACAGACTGCTGGGTAGGATGGCTCTGCTTCAAAGGCAGGGTAGTTGTCAGTGCTCTTCAAAGACCCCATCATTCCTCCTCATGGTTCTCTTTCCCATCTCCTCCATTACCCACACCGATTCTCTGAAGGCCTGGGTGCTCTAAATCAAACCAAGGAAATGTTCTGGCAAATAAAAAAGATTTAAAAAGAAGAAGGTGATTTTTTGTTAGTTACTATTCTAACCCCAGCTCATTTTGCTCATCCAGTTTATGGCATGGCCCTCATATGTTACTGCTGTGAAGGGGTTAGGGTCAGACCTACATCAAATAAAATTGCTAGTGGGCAAATATTCATCTAACTGTACCTTGAAGTTGTCTAAGAAATTAACATAATTAAGATAAATTCAGAGCAGTAGTTCCCTACCTGTAAAGAGTTTAACTTCTTTCTTTTTTTCCTTTTCTAATCCTAAGAAAAGACATACTCTGCAAAAAACCTTGTATATTTTTCCCAATTACACTGCTTAGTTTAATAAAAGATTCTCCTTCTCAGTACAAAACTGACAGAATTATGAAAACATCCCAGGAATCCTAATCTTTAGAAAAATCTTTAAGCTTGTTTCAGACCTTTGTACTTATATTATTCTATGGTCTTTGTAAGAAATTACTGTAACAGAACTCTGCAAGAAATCTGACAGAAAGAAACATGATTTGTGCAGTAGAAAAATCTGTAAGCAATTCACTTGTACCCACTCCTTATCGGTCTCCCATAGGTTTCATTCACATACTTTCCTCTGACCTACGTACTCATGAGTACCAAGACATATGCACCCAAGCAGCCTTGGACCTCTCGTATGCAATGCAGAGAACAAATGATGTCAGCAACTGTGGCTTCAATGTGTGTCTTGGGTTTTGGACTTGGCCTTTTGTACCTTTTTAGGAGTGGATGCTGTTTTGGATTGCTAGCCTTGTGATATTGACTCACCCCTTGTAAATGTTAGGCAAAATTCCTGAATTTCACAACTTTTATTTTCCTCGCCTGATAAGCTCTAGTCCTGTTCTTCATCCACTTGACAACTTTAACTTGAGCTCATTTTGTTCCTCCTTTCCATTAGAATGAAATGACAGATACTGAGCTCTGTGGTGATTAACACATGCCTCGCCTTGTAACCTTTGTTCTGCTGCTTCGTCCAGTGCTTTTGCACACATTTCCATTCTTACTCCATTCATACCAATCTTTTTACTAAAAATTTCTGCAGTGCTAGTGAGGTCACTCCTAACTTGGGACATTAGAGTGGACAACTCATTACAATCTCACCACGAATACTAAATTCATGGGGTAAGAACAGGGCAGAAAGCCACTGTTTTTGGGTTTTTTTTTGTTTTGTTTAAGAATTATAAAAATATGGAACATGAGCAAAATACAAAGAATCCCATGCCTTTGATCTCACATAACACATTATTTGATTTTAACATGGGCACAGCCATTCAGATAATTTGCCCTTGGCTAATACCGTGAGTGCTATTGTAATCACTTGTAAGTGCACCCACATCTTCTGTACGGGATCTTCCAGGTCAGCCACACCACAGCCCTGCTCAGCTTTAGAGGAGGAAGAGCACTGCTGATGCACTTCTCCTGCACTCCCTGATTCAACCCTCTTCTGCATGACGTGCAAGCAGGAGTCTCAAACAGCTCATCTGAATCTCTGACAAAAATGTTTTCTACTGACAGCAGTCTCATAGGCAAATAACAGAATGTCATTGACAAAATTATTATGGTGGGAGGACAGAATGGATCTCCACAGTAACAGGTAAGTGGGGCTAATGCCACCCCTTGCAGCATCACAGGCAGCCACCCAAAGTTTCTTTTACTTTCTCAGAGCAGAATGCACAGAGAATCTCAGTCGCTGCTCGGCCCTGGGAGATGGAAAGCCAGCAAATGCCACTTGTGGCTCCTTATTCCCTGCCTGTAATGGGTAGTCAGATATTTTCACAGCTATGAGCAGCACCTGATGTTCCTTAAAATTCTTTTAAAGGAAGTAGCAGAACATAATAGTTCCCTCCAAAAGCACTCTATTCATCCTCAATACAACAAGCAGAGTCAGATCCCCTGTGAAGTACACTTTGTATTTAGTTATTGTTAAATAATTCTGTGTTTCATTTTGGAAGTGAAGCATATTGAGTGGTGAGGAGGTGGCCAGGGAGCTTTTCCTATTTTCCTAACCACATATTTTATTACCATAAACATTTTGACAATTGCAGATATACTATGCTTCAGTAGCATTGAATACCACTAACTATTAATTCCTTGAAATTCGTGCAACATGAACAGGCCAAAGTTTCAACCCTTAGTTTAGCTGAGGTTAGAATTTTGCTCTTTCAGTGCAGGTTAAATGTGTTAATCCCCAAGTGAGGTCTTCAGCTCATATATAACAGAGTAGCTTTCATGATCTGTGCCATTTCCCTCCCCTCTCAAAGGGAAAGACAAGACAGGCCTACCATCTTGTCTTGTTAGCTTTCGCTCAAGGCTCCTGTATCCACAAATATTTCTTGCAATTCCCATGACAAAGCTGAGAAATACATGCATGCATTTAGGAGGAAACATATCCCTGGTAAGCACAGTTCTCCACTCTGAACAGCATAACCAACCTCCAGGTGGATATTCTGATCCTAACACATACAAACAATTTCCATAAATGTCACTGCTAGATGCCTGACTCATCCCTGAGGCACCGAGCAGCCCTTCCAACATAAAGCCAGGATGACGCTAAAGATCAGCACAAATTTTCTACTAAGTAGTTTTCTTCGTGTTTTTCTGTCATTAGACATGAAATAAAGTTGCTGCCTTGAGACTTGATTCTCCATCACTTTGGTAGATACCTGCTGGGGCTAATTCATGTGAGGTCACAGCATTATATATCTTGAAAGGAGGGTGTGCCCAGATCTTCTTATGCTTTTGGCTTTAATGGAGAATATGTGATGTAAAATGATTAACAGTAGGTTGTGAGCTCTTAATATAACTCACATCCGCAGTTTATGGCTTCTCCCCTGCAATGCATTACTTCTTCCATCTCCATGCAGTTTTCCAGCTAGAGAAGCCAGGTGAAGAAGTGACTTACGTTCCTTTCGACATCAGCTTTGCACAGTGAAAGCAAATCTGCTGCTCTGCAGAATTGTTTTCTGATACACAGCTACCAGACGAGATCTGAACAATAAAACTTACAAGCGACCACTGAACTTCATGATGATACTCCTATAAAATGTTTGATATTCCTAATCCGTATTTGAAGCAGCAATGTCCTAAAGGGCCAAGAAGACAGTAAAAAAAAAAAATATATTTTTTATGTTTTATTTCTAAATTAATAACAGCCAGGTTTATTTTGTAGGCAGTGATTATCACCTTAATAGTTGACTGATTTACTTTATGGCCATTTTATGACTGTCAGTTTTGTGACTGGTATTAGGGTACTGCTTCACATTACTGTGGGTGCAGCTGATCATTTTAATGAGGAAAGTAGTTCTCTTAAAGATGGACTCATCTACATCTCTTTTAAGCCAATTTTCTGATGATAGAAGTGTATATGCTTACTTTGTTTCTCTGCTTCTGTTTTTGTCAAACCATACTTCACGAGCCCACTGGTGAATTTCTGCCTAATTTGACAGCAAGGTTGACATGTCAAAGCTATAAGGTTTTTCAGATCTTCATGGGCATCAATGGCTGGATTAATGAGGGTCACCATTTAGTAATGTACAAGATGAAGAAATCACATGTGACCCTTTCTGCCTGGAACCAACCAACCCAACAGTGCATGGTACCTCCAACACCATCACAGCAGCTACTGAATTTTTACTCACATCTACTCATCCAGGAACAGGTAAAATTGAAGAAGTGTATGGAGCAAATGAAGTGGAGAGTGGAAGAATTACAGATGGGTTTGGGAATTCTGAAGCAGGGAGAGAAAGAAGAAATGGAAGGGAGACAAAAGCGCAAAGCATGGTGGGAAGATTGTAGGGGTTGGGTATTGTAGGGGTTGGGTGGAAGCTGGAAAGATAAGAACAATGAGATCTACTATGCTGGGTCTGATAAAGGATTTGGGGGAGACTGAGGTTATTGTTGGGGAAGGGCGGGCATAAGATGAAGCTGGGCACCTTATTCCAGCCTTATTCATACTGCTAATCTGATTCTTCCCTCAAGTCTGCCTTTCCAGGAGGCAAAGGTTGATGATGTGAGGAACAGATCCTGAAAACTTCCTTTCTCAAAGAACCAATCTCTCTGAAGCTTTGTCTTTCCTTTTTAAAGCGGTGATTCGGCTGCTATGGATGCCTAGCGTACTCAGGCTAGCTACCATGGCTGGTCCAGGAATGCTGACTTTCACAAAATCTTGGTACTCTTCATTGGATTTTGTGCTTGCCAGTCAATAAAGCAGTAATTTATCATCTGTTATTGTTAACACATATCAATACACCAAGAAGCAAGAGTGGAAATATTTTCAAGAGAAAGGAGAGAGCACATTGTGGAAATATAATGCAAAATTACAGCCAGGCTAATCCTTGCTTGTAATATTCTCCAAGGAAGCTCTTTGCATAAAACTAGCAATTTATGCAAGCATGAGGTGTTCCCAGTGTAACACATCAGAAGTTTTTTAGGTATTCTGAGTGATGGGGTTACAGTGCCATTTTAAAAAACAGATGCATGTCATACTTTTTAGATACTGTTGACTTAGGAAATAAAAAAATTCCCAGAAAAGGTTCTGAACTGGAAAGGCTCAGAAGATTATTAGAAAGATTTAGAAGAAACAGACAGTGTCTAGAAAAACATAATGAGCAAATAGAATACAGAAATAATAATTTAGACTAATTATAATCTGTCACAGAATTATTAGATGTCTATAGTGCCCTTTTAGTAATACGATCACTGTTCCTGAATAAATTTGTTTCTCCCAAACAAACTCGTTATATTCTGTCATATAGTTAGAATTTTAGTTTCTCCAGGATCTGGTACTCGGGATTATGTTCATTGGTAGTAGAGGAACAAAAATAGAGCTTATAGAAACATACTGAAAGAGTAGGAGTAAAGGGCAGCTACAGAAAGTGATTCCTTGCCACAGTGGTATAAAAATGGACTGGCTGAACCTGCTAGCAGAGAATAACCTAGAGCTAGTGTCTCGTAGCTAGACCTTTAAAGTATTTGCATCCAAAATTGATTCAAATAAATAAATTTCGAAGGAAACATGCCCACAAGAAATACATCCCTTATTTCTCAAGAGTCTTTGTGGAATGTTTATTTGTCAGTGCTCTTTGGGAGTTTTGAAGCAATGCTGGAATGATCCCAGATCATTCCCTTCAGCCTGGGAAAAAAAAACTAATCCAGAGTTGCCTTCCTAGAACTGTCTCCCCCAATAATGAATGAAGGATTTGGCCATCTGTGAGTTTACCTCAATTTTCCTGACAGGCTGAGAAAACAGGGAGGGTTCTCAGCCCTACTCTGCTGCACTTGGGAACAGATTAAACAAAACCATACTTTTGGGGTTTTTCCAGGCTTCAGCTGTTTTCTGCATGCGCCTCCACTCTCCCAGGGTCTGCCTTTGCCATTCCCCACAGTTCTGCCTACCTCAGAGTCCCTGGATCTGGCCCTATCTGCCCTTAGGGGACCTGCTAGCCTGATGTCAGATAAAATTTTAGTCTGGTGTACGTCATTGAAACTGCTAGCTCTTGCTTCTGTGGGAGCCATGGTGTTCATTTTCTAACTGCTTCGTTAATGCTATTTTCTTTATTCTTGATTAAAAGGAGAAGAACTGGATACAGTTAATACTGAAACAGAGAAGAGGAAAAAAAATGTTAATTTCAGATAGCTCTTAAGCACTGTGTAAATCCTATTTTGCATGTTAAAGTGGGACTTTGGTGGAATAAAAGCTTTGTGCTGCTCCTCAGCACCAGGGAAGTTCACCCAGAGAGCTCCACTTCTCTGTCACCTGCACGCACAGCTCAAGGTGTCTTGGGAGTGGCCAGAAATGTCTTCTGGACGGAAGGAAAAATATTTGTTGCATGGCATTAGGAAAATAATCTCTTCATCCGTACATTCTCTGTTGTGTACATAAGTCAAATGGACTTGTGCTGTGCCAAAACTGGAACAGAAATCTGTAGCTGCCTGATGCTGCTGCTGGACCTGATTCCCCTCCTGATTTTGCAGAGGTGGAAAGCTGGCCTCAAATCAGTTCAGTTTGAAGTTTATGGACTGCTGAGCTTCCTTGCCCACTTCCCTTTTCTCAGCTCCATCTGACTTATTTTTTCTCCATCAAGAAAAAGCTGTCTTTGTTACACCAGGGGTATTCTGAGTAACAGCCTCCAAATACTCACCTTATATATGTCCTGCAGTAAGTGCTTAGAAAGCTGTTCTTAAACTCTTTCAATGGCATGTAATATTAAGCCTGCATTTTTTAAGAGTTTCTATATGCAGGTTTTCCCTTTCCGTTACTTCCTGATTTGCCTCTGAGTTTAATCCAGAAAGGCTCAGAAACAGATGAGCCACTTGGCTTCTGCATTTACTATTTATCATGGGACCCCTTAGAGTATGCAAAGACAGGATTTATCACCAATCTTCCTTATAAATTTTTCAGCACTCTGAAAACCAAACACTTTTGAGACTTGGTTTGCTCACTTAGGAGAAAAAAAATACCAAACAAAACATGGATGTTCTTCTGAACTAGAATTCACATTCTATGTAATGAATATATTTCGTGCTGGCATTATGCCATTTTAACAGGTGGGATGCAAATACTTCACTGCTCAGGCAGACCATGGAGAAAAGTCTGATTCCCAGGCAGGGACACGGGAAAGTTGGTCTTAAAGGCTGTGTTCCTATACTTACTGATGGATGGGAAATGAAAGCCTCTAATAATCCACCTCTGATTTTGGGTTACTTTTCATATTTCTAGTCACCTCAGGCATGTTTGGAGAGTGTTCATTCCAATGAGATGTTCCACTTACATTGACCTGAATTACTTTGCAATTAAATTACAACAGTTCAGGGTACCTGGTTGTGTGTCTTAGCAAGTCTTCTCAGCTCACCTGAATTTCTGCAAGCTGCCCAGCTGGTCTGCAGGTCATGTATGGGTAGTCTGTGGCACAGCTCATAAAAGAACAGTAGTGGGAACTGGGCAGATAATGAATATTAAAGAAGTTTGTGGAGCATTAGGGGAATTTTGCTTCTCGAACAGGGAGGGGGAAAAATATCTATAAAGTTCCTGTTTCTTTGTAGGCTGGCTCTCCTATTCAGTATTGAAATCAGATAGAAACCTTCAGAAAATGCATCAGGTGAGTAAGTGAAATAAGGCTTCTTCCTGGCCCCATCTCCTGCCCAAAGACATATTTGCAAAAAGTGAGCTACAGAGCTGCTGGAAGAAAAGAAAGGGACTGGGTCTCTAACAAAGTTAGTAAACACTCTTTGTTAGGATAAAATTGTAAGCCCTGTGTTATTTTTCTTGTGAAGATTTATGAGGAGAGCTTTAATATATTATAAATATTAATCTTTTTACTAAAAGATATTGCAAATATTAAATATATTTGCACAGTAAAAGAAATAATGGCAAGCCACCAATACATATCATCTATCAATCTTGACTGCCCACATATCTGTAGCTCTTGCTTTTGGAGAAAACATGTCTTCCTGGATGAGCATTATTTCAAGTGACAGAGAATTACTATAATTCTAAAAATAATTTATTATCTTCCAGGAGCAAAGGTCATTTTGATTTTGAACAAATAAATGTCAAATAGCGGATGATATAGAGGATAATAACGTATGGGCAGCCAGCCTGAAGCAGATAGCTGTAATTAAATTCAAGTTCAGGATGACACAGAGAGCCAAGAGACGAAAATCTGAATGTTTTTAGGCAAGTTATCAGAGTCCGTTTTACTGCAGGATGTTCTGTTATTTGATCTCCTAATCATGCCTGTGCCCTGTGCTGACCTCATAAAACACAGAAAACTTCCAGGAAGAAGGGTCCTATAGAAGTCCCTCTAAAGGGAAAGGAGAATGAGGGAATACAAGCCAACGTGAGGGTTGCAATATAACAAGATTTAATAGGATAAGACTAGGTAATTAACAATAATACTAAAGAACCAGTATTAATCCCAATACTAATATAAGATACACAAGAATTACACTCAGCCAATTCTCTCAGCAGGAAGCTGTGCGCTCCCAGCAGGGACAGCAAATGTCGGACACTGCGAGTGCAATGGCTTTGGGAGGAAAGGAAGGCCTCAGGGGTCCGACGCTGGGGCAAGTAGTTCTCTGGACCACCACCATCAAGAGAGAGAACTATGCAGCAAACGTTTCTAATTTATATCGAATGTTACATTCATGGTATGAAATAATCCTGTTGACCAGCCTGAGTCAAATGCCTGGGTCTGGCTCCTCCTCATCCCTGCACCTGGCAAGGCTCGAAAACACTGAGACCTTGAGTTCCACAGAGCCTAGCTGGCTACAGAGTAAATATTTTCACAAGTTCAGACACTAAAGTCGCCTAAAAGTGCAGTTTTCCCCAGCGTTAGAGGAGCTGAGCTGCTGAGGCTGGCAGTCACCTCTGGAGATCATCCAATCCAACACCTGCTCAGAGCAGTCAGCTACAGCATGTTGCTCAGGGCTGTGGACAGCCAGAGATTCTGACTATCTCCAAAGTTGAAGATGGGACACCCTCTCTGGGAAACCAGGGCTGGTGTTCCACCACTCTCTGTTCAGGCAACTGTATTCAGTACCAGCAGCAGAGCCAAAAAACAGTTGCAGCTCACACAGGAAGAGTCTCTCCTGGAGGGACTGATTTTCTAACACAGGGGTCTAGTGCCATTCACAACGTCCTTGTGTGTCACAGAATCATAGAATCATTACGGTTGGAAAAAACATTTAAGATCATCAAGTCCAGATGTGAAGCTAGCACTGCCAAGTTACTACTAAACCATGTCCCTCAGCACTACATCTCCACATCACCTTCAGGGATGGCAATTCCACAACTTCCCTGGGCTGCCTGTTGCAATGCTTGATAACCCTTTTGGTGAAGAAATTTTTCCTAATACCCAATCTAAACTTCCCCTAGTGCAACTTGAGGCCATTTCCTCTTGTCCTATCAACCCATTACTTGGGAGAAGAGACTGACCCCCACCTTGCTACAACCTCCTTTCACATAGTTGTAGAGAGCAATGAGGTCTCCACTGAGCATCCTTTTCTTCCTGTCCTCACGAACATCCATCTGTTATTCCCAAAGGCTTCCCATAAGTCCCATGTGATATGTCAGCCCTCTGGGAATACCTCAAGTATCTGAAATATCCCTAGGGCATCTCAAATGGTTGTGGATACCTCAGCTACCTGATGTAGCCTTCAGGTGCCTAAATTTAAACAGTGGAATGACACCCACACCTTCACAGACTGTAAGGGAGCCCAGGTGCAGGGCTGGCCACATGTGTAAGCACCTCTGTGGAGGTGTCATTCTCACACTCACCTGGGAGATCAGGTACCAGTGTGCTGTTCTGTGTAGGAGTATTTTGGGATTTCAATTTGAACTGACTTTTATAAAGCACAGCTAAAGTCAGAGAATAAGCTCTTAGTATCCAGGGCATAAAAAGCATTTAACAAATAATGAATTTTCTCTGATGTATTATTATTTTTTCCCCCTGCTTTTTGCTCAAGCTTCTAATATTTGTCAGTGCCACAGACAGTATCTGGAATGAGATAGCTGACTTGCCTAATTCAAAATGGCAAATGTTATGTCATATAGCCCTATTACTACAGCTGTAATAGATACATGCACCCTATTATTAGAGCTGCAAAGGGTCATGAACTGGAAAATTCAGGTTCAGATAGGCCTTGTTCAGGCATTTGGAGGCTTTTGGAGCTGGGAGAAAATGCACAGTTGTTTACTGCATTACCTTACTATGAGAGAAGGGTTATTTGTGAGGCTTATGTGTGCATCCAAGATTTCTTGCCATTTTACCTCTGATCTAGGTTTTGATTCAGGCCCCTTCATAGCCACAATTTGAGTAACATCTGTCAACCAATTGATTTCAATGAGTAATTAGCAGAAAAGAAACAAAAAAATAATAATCTGTATTCATGCGATAACAAGAGATAATTTTTAGGCATACAAGAATCTTTTCAATAAATCTAACATGACAAACTCACTTCTAAACTGTGGAGGAAAAGTAAGAATTCTCAGTTCAAGTGAGCTCAAAAAATAACTTTCTGAGAACTCAATAAAATCAGTTTTTTTCCTTTTATTAGAAGTTTATATATTGTATAATTGGACTATTCCCAGGACAACAGAACTCTGCATATGAACAAGCAGACAACTGAAAATT
This sequence comes from Gallinago undulata, assembly GCA_026546715.1. Lineage (NCBI taxonomy): Eukaryota > Metazoa > Chordata > Aves > Charadriiformes > Scolopacidae > Gallinago > Gallinago undulata. The sequence goes on along the minus strand of JAOTQQ010000001.1, from coordinate 176,308,739 downwards.
ACAAAGCAGATGTTCTCCTGACCCCCTCCCACTGGAATCTGCTAGGTCAACTGGTTGAGTTATTATCTCTTTCACCCATCAATAAATTAGCACGTCAATGAGACAGGAACAGAGAAAACTTCTAACTAAAAGTGGGCAGAAATATAATTAAACAATTCCCAATGGTGTATCTAACAACTGGTAGTTAAAATGGAACCACGTGCAGAAATATTGTTTCTTAACACATTATTTTTTATATGGTGTTCACTATTATTTTGTTGGCATTCAGCACTTGGTGGTATGGAACTAGAAAAAAAAAGAATTTGGGAAGAGTGGGGAAAGAATGTTTTAATAGTGAAGTTCATTAGGCTGGGGAATAATGTCTTAGAGGAAGTAATGTAAGTTTTATTGTTTAGTAATAACAGAAATTGCCTAAACAGAACATTGGAAAAATGAGGACAATGATTGTGAGTTCCTTACCCTGGCATTCCAAAAGAAAAGGGAACTGTGTGAACATGGTAATCTAATAAATCCTTTTAATCCCTAAATCCTGTGATATTCTTGTCCAGTAAAATACTTGTAAATTAAGGATATGGCTAAAAGTTAAGTTGGATATGTGCCTATTTGTTTCCATGAATATTCAATATTGAGCCCAAGAAAGTATCACAACCTAGCCTGCTTCTCTTTACTAATACTAAATACTACTTGCAATATTGTGAGCGTGGGGCTTTTTTTACTACTTTGAGGTTCATGCTAATTTGTTCTATGGTATTGATTCAGACCATATTAGCAAGAAATCTTTTAAATGTGCCTTGAAGTAAGTAATCTGCTTTTGCATTATATACTAGTCATAAAGATCCAAAGGTGTTAAAACCACAAAGCCACCACATTAAGATTCAGTGTTGCAGAAGAAAGGGATTTTGTAGTCTGAAATAATGCTGGTGAGGGCTTCTAATCATGAAGGTGGTCCTGAGGTATCACTTTGCATACAAGCAATCCTAAGAGGGTATATTTAACAGATACTATATTTGCATACCTGCCAACTGTTGCCCTTTTGCTTTGCACATTGAGCTTTAGCTGACTTGGCACATCTGCTTTCCTCTTGCTTTAGGCATTTTATCCAACAAAGTGTCAAAGCTGGTGTTGCTGTGAGGAAGACTCAGTGGGAATATTTTTGAGATGCTGGGACTTAATAAAACATTTTTGAGAATAACATCTGTCAAATGTTAATTTAGGAAGTTTTTATTCTGAATAAACAGATTACAAAGCTGTTGCCCCAGGAAATCAAACCAGTTTGCTCTTTCAGTGATACACATTCCAGACTGAGATTATGTATTGGAGGGGTATCACACAGCCATATTCACAAGGGGTTTTTTATTTTAGAGGAAGGATATCTTCATTTGTTTCAAGAGGGCAAACTATGCCTATGACTCATTTGTGCTTCCTCGCCTTCTGCCCGAGGAATTCAGGCACCCCATTTAAGTGGAGAGAAAGAACTCTTATGCTAAGCAGGGATTTCAGGTTTATGAAAGTTACTTTAAAAGTTGCTTTCTTGTGGACCTTTTATCTTCTTCAACACTTACCGGGTACAGAAATAGCCCAAGACAGTACAAGCAGTGGATTTTAAAGCTTAGTGTTGCTATAAGTGCATGAAAGCTATCACATTATGCAAATATTCCCTTTCATTTGGTTGAACTATGTACAGAGGAAAGTACACTGAATGTTGGTAAAAACGTCAGAACCTGACCTAGAATTCATTCCTCTTTTATTGGTCATGAGATAATATAAAGAGCTCTGGAATTCTCTTGCAATGAAGTGCTAGATAACTGTCACAACACAATTAACATGTTCATTTATTAATGCCAGTTTTTCAAATCTACAAGTTTATATTCCTCACTTTGGGCTTGTAAGACCTGTGTTCTGCAGTATAGGGAAATGAACAGCCTGTTAATAAATAGGTAATATTTATCTATTAATAATATTATCTATTAATAAAGCCTCCTTCCTGGGTCAAGAGTGCCTTTCTGTATATCCCTGAGTTCCAGCAGCTCTCAGATGGTCTTCCATCTATGGAAGATCATCCTTCTATGACTTTATGATTCCTCTCTCCTCTTCTACTGAGCCCAGTATTTAACTAGTAACCTGTTATAGGCCTTGCTGTGGTGTGACTGTTGAACTGGTGAGCACTGAAAGTGGTCAGACGACTGTCATGTCCTGTCTACTTGCTGTCCTATTTCCCCACGACAAATGCCTTGGTTAATTGATCCTCCATCTTTTCTTCTGCATCACCTCCTTGCTATTTTCCTAAGGGAATGTGTTAACCCCAAATATCTGTGAACAGTACTAGAATGAACGTCCCAGTGGTGTTCAGGGGAAATCATACTAAAAATTAAAAGTCAGGTTGGACCCAGTACTGGAAGATGTACTTCTGAGATTCACAATGATCGAGGCTGGAAGAGACCATCTGATCATCTACCATGATCTGTTTCCCGAGCCAGCAGCTTTAACACCGTTACCTCCATACTAAGCCAAATCACTTGGGTCTGATTAAACATAGGCTTTGAGAAGGGCATCTATCATTGAGTGCAAAAAATGAGGTGATAAAGAATTTATCAGCTCCTTTGTACCCAGTGGCTAATCACCCTCTCTGTTAGATGTTTGTGTTTAATTTCTCATCGAAATTTGGCTTCGCTTCTAGCCACTAGTTCTTGATGTGCCTTTCTCTGCTAGATTAAAGAGCTCTTCAGTAACTGGTATTTGCTCCCCATGAAGGTTCTTACATGCTATAATCAAACTGCCTTTTGATTTGTCTGATAAGATAAACAGATTGAGCTCTCACTGTTCCCTCCTTTTTTTTCCCCTTCCAGCCATCAAAACATATCTGTGGCTTATTTCTATATCCTCTGTAGTATTTCAACATCCCTTTTCAAATGTTGACATCAGGACTGTATACATTATTCTACATCAGCCCCAATAATGTCACACAGAAAGAAAAGTCAATTTCCTCCTCCTACTCACTATGCCGTTGTTTATACTCACAAGAATTGAATTAGCACTTTTTGCCTCTGTATCGTACAGCAGCTCAAGTTCATTTTACTTTAGAAACCAGTGCTATTTTCAGTCAGTGCTTTCCAGGGTACAGAGCTCCTTTCTTCAAGAACAGTCTGCATTGCTTGCTTTTAAATGGATCATTTGTTTTACCTGGCTTTTAGCCTACCGTACCATGAGGTTAAGCTCTCTCTGATTTTGGCAGTCCTGTTATTCTCGATCTTATTTAGTATTGTATGACTAGTGATTTTGTACTGGCTTCCTAAACAGGTGAGATGAACATCGTGAATTTTTTTGCCAAACTCTACAGAAGTTCCTGGAAGTAATAATGTCTGACAAAGACCTCTGATGATAATAATTTCATTATTCACCATATTGAGTGATACTAAACCAAACACTTTGAGGACGCCTGAATAAACCCACATCTTTGCAATTACCATTGCCAACAGAACATGTAATATCATAAAAAAGGGAAGTCAGAGTTGTCTGATAACAGTTAGATCCTTAACACATATTGACTGTCATTAATTGCATTCCTATATCTAAATTCTGTATATATGCATTTCTAGGTCAGATGATCTGTTACTTTGCTTCTGGAAGATGTACTTAAATGGCTGTACAACCTTCAGGTCAGCCCACTGCACTTTTGAATATTAGCACAGAAGAAGCACTTCCAGGATCTTGCACATTCCGACTGGTATCACAGGCTTTATTGGGAAATTACACTGCTGGCGAATATGAAATAGAGTTACCATCTCTTCATTGCAAGTAGCGCAGGGCTGACAGTTACAAAAATATTTCTCATCTATCACCCATTAAATAAAGGAATGCGACATACTTCAGCAACATACTTCATAATTCAAAGACGCCACTCTGTTCCTTCTGAACAGAGTCTGTAACATTTTTTTTAACATCTTTGCATTTCAGCACCACTATTAAAATTCCCATCTAGTACGTAACTTATACCAGTGCCAGGGCTTCTTTTCTTCCAAAAATATTAGTTTCTTGATACTGACCTCTCATTCACACAGATGTAGATTTCCTCCAAAGCCTATTGCTTTCTTCTGGTTGCCTATTCTTGTCACATATTGCATAGTTTACCAATGGCACCCATGAAATTGAATTTCAGGAGGCCATAGAATCTATGATTGGACCTGTTCTTTCACCAAGGTGATGAATGATGAAACATTAGCTTCAAATGCATACCGAAGTTATCAGACGACCACTAAAATGTGCTACCTGTGCAAGTTTTGTGCAAGGAACCATAGCATATGCTGAGTAGTTAACTTAGTTTACCCCTTTGTGACAGAGACTTTAGCTAACCTGCAACACATTGCCACGCAGAACTTTTAGCTTACTCGTTACACCATGATAATTTGCCAAGGGACTGAACTGAACTCATAGCCAGGGAGGGATTGAGTTGGAAAGCATGATACTCCAATGGACACGTCCATGCAGAGGTGCCTGAATGTGAGTGAGGTGCCAAAGCTCCCAGCACAATGGGGGTTGCACATACATTGACATCAAGTGCCATTTCACATGCAGTAGCTGAGACATCTCCACAGTCATGGCAAAAGTACCTCGGGGAGACTCAGCCCTCCCATACCAGGGGCCAGAGCCTCCCAGTTCACTCCAGCCTTCCCAAAAGTCACCTGGCACTTCTGTTCAGCTAACTGTGTGTGGACTACCTCTGTTTAGTACTGCCGGTTGAGGTGAGGATGAGACCCAGCTCACAAGGTAGGACATCTCTCCTGGGCAGATTCAGGTGTCTGAACAGGGGTGTCTAGTGCCATTTGAAATGCTCTTGTGTGTCCTGCCTGGTACCCATCTACCTGTCCCAAAGGTCTCCCACAGGTCCCTTGTGATATCTGCCAACCCCACAGCATTATCTTGGATACCCTGGGGCATCTCAAGTGGCAGTAATTCAGGCCATTTGAATCCTCCCAGGTCAGAGAAGTCACTCTCTAGGCTTCACCAACTGCAAAGCTTTTCACTGACTATAACAGGAGCTTAGACAATTGGCTTATGTGTAGACATCTGAATTAAGGTGTTTTGGACTTGGACAGCTAAATTAATGTGTCTTGATTTTGAACTGAATTGCACCCTTCTAATTTCTTCATGATGGCCTGGAAATGAGGGGTTTTTTTCCTATATTTCTTTTAGAATCTTGTCCTCTCATACTGAGTTAATTGCCTAGATGTGCTAGTCCTCTGAGGCAGAAGTTGTGTTTTTTAACTATGTAGCCAGGATCTCAAAACTTTGGCTGACAGACCTCTGTAGTCCATTGAAATTCTTCCATCTCATGGTAATGGTATGTTTTTTCCTTTCACTAAAACTTTTCATTCCCAATACGCTTTGAAGAATTTTAGCTACTTACTTTTACCCCCAAGATTAAAGCAGTGCTAATTTTACTCTTCCCTAGCTCTACTCAGTCATGCAGTGGCACTTAAGAGATTGAGGCAAAGTTCTGTGACTTTAAAAATTCAATTCCGTCTTTGTACCAGGGCAGCAGATGTAGCTGTCATTAAAGGAGAAGTTTGGTCTTCTGTCCATAAGACTACTGATTTAATGAAGCTTTCTCCAACAGTCTTTGACAATTCCTCAACTTGTCAAATCATAATTTTCAAATTATCTCCCATAACAATATAATGCACTGGAGGAGGGTTAAATCTAAGTCCATTTGATTTCCTTAATGCTGAAAATATCTTTGCAATTCCTTACACCAGGCATCAATCTCATGTGTGATGGTCTAAGAATAACCCATTAGACAGCACACTTTCTCCTTTCTCTTGCTAGTCCTCCTTCTTGTGTGCTCTTTGCTCCCATTAGTGAGACAAGAACAAAGAACTGAGCTTTGCACTTGGAGTGAGATGCCCTGTGCAGTTGCTCTTATTTCCTGCAAACATTCATCTCAGTGCCTTGAGACTGCCTTTACCCACTCCCTCACATGTTACATCTTCAGAATGACCGAATATCTTGCTCTAGACACCACCTTGCCATGAGAATGGAGATACCAATCACACGGTATCTGTTTTGGAGCATTTTGTATTCAGCTCTCCCCCAGCTCAGGGGACTCAGCTCATGAAAGGTCAGGATGTGAGACTTCAAATACAGTGGGACAGAGAATAAGTTTGGCAGGAATGGGATGGCCCCTGTTGCAGGGAAGATATGTTTTTGCATTTAGTGTAAGGGCTCAAGGTTTAGTGATCCACCAAAATATGCTGCTATACTGGGATCACATGTAATACAGCTGTGTATAAAAGACAGGCTAGAAGACCACTCAGATGAAACGTGGAACATGTTATCTTAGTGCATTTTCATAAAACAAGGTGTAACATTAACTTTTCATTTACAGGCAGATTGCTTCATCATTTACATTGAATTTGTCATGTACACATGAAAGAAATTTCAGCATAAGACCCCATGACTGCAAGAGGGCACCAGTTTCTAGTTATTTCTCCCAAACTCTCTACCTCTGGAAAATATGCTTTGGCACTATAACTTCTGTTTTGAACAAAAAGTGCAGCTGTTGGAATTGTCTAACCCTTCCTCCCTCAGAATCAATAGGATTAGCAATTGGCAGAGCTTGCTCCATAATTTTTAGTTCAGTTTTCAGTTATGCAGCTCTGAAACTATATTTTAATTCCACTCCAGATCCATTGAGTAACTGTAGGTAAACCACAGTACTGGTATACCTTACTCTGCAACAAAGTTCTCTTCTCTATGATGTACGACTCTAGAGAAGAAGTCCATATAATATATAAAAGGGAAAATAATTATGTCTCTCATTGATTTACAAGTGTAACACCTTCACCTACATCTGTACTCTGCACAAGAGAAATATGTGAAAATGTGCTCTAGGCGTTCCTGCTTTAGCAGGGGAGTTGGACTAGGTGATCTCTAGAGGTCCCTTTCAACTCTGACAATTCTGTGATTCTGTTATTTGATTTTAAGGGTTTCTCTAATGACTTTGTATGGCAACTAAAGCAACTAACACCATGTGAGGGAAAACTTTGATCACAATCATTAAATGATTTGTTAAATAGACACAATTGAGCACTCATTCTTCTGTCCTGGTTTGAAGATGACAAGCACTAGTGACCTGAGCATAATGCAAATGGTATTGAATATGGGGTGGAATGTCCTGGTTTGAGGTAAAACAGTACTAATTTTCTTATTAGGAATTTTACTTTTCAGTTACGCCTCTTCTAGCTCTCTGAAATTAACAGCAAATTCTTCAGACAGTGTCTGCTTCCATAGTGATAAGGTCTGATGTTTATAGGAAATACCAAGGAATGGTATGCAGAGAGGCCCCTGCTTATATTTCTTGCTATAACAGCCAAGGTCAGCTCACTCTGTTATTTGTCCCGTTGGAGGGCTGGAAGAAGAAAAGTGTATTTTATGGGGTATTCCATCCCATCTGCATCATGCTCAGTATAAAAGCTGAGGTATCAAAGGGTCAGCTGCCTTTCTTCAGTGGCTGGTGTCCAAGGAGGACTCTGTTCATCTGCCTTTGATCCTGATCTGTGCGTTTCTGAATCCAGTTCTGGAATCCAGTTCCTGTCTGGAAGTGAGTCCAATCTGGGACTTTCTCTGTGCCTGCTGGGGACATGGTCACCATCCTGGGAGCTTGATACTGGTTTTGTATATATTGTATGTATTTAATTATTTTCTTATTAATGTTATTATCTTTTAAATTATTATTTTAATATTAATATTTTATTAAAGTACTTTAGTTTCTTTTTAACTCATAACTTTCCCTCTCATTTTCTTTCTTCTCCTGTGAAGGGAGATTCTCTCTGTTCTCTGAAGGGGAGAAGTAAAAGAGAGCATCTGCCATTCTTTTTAGTGGCCAGCCCAGCCCAAACCATATCACCTTCATTTCCATTTTATTATCTATCTCCATAGTTATAAAATAAAAGGTTATAAAATGTGGTCTTCTAACCTTCCCTCTTATATTGACAAAAATGGTGATTCTGAGGCTTCATTTGGCTCCACACTTGAATTTTGCTTCAAATGGCAAACTTACTTCATAATTAGCAGCACTTCAAAAAAAATCACCTTTATGATTGCAAACTAGGTGCTACATTCCCCATAGAAGTGGATGTTAATTAGGAGAACTTTTAACCTCCCAATTACACGAAATCAAAGTTTACAGGCTTGCTGGAGGAAATATGCCCACATGAGAAGACACTGATTAACACAAACTCTCTGCCAAGCACTTTTTAATCTTTTATTCATTATTTGCAGGACTCTGGTGAATCTGACCTTAGAGTTTTCCCTTTATTTTCCAGGTTAAAAAGCAGACTTTTTCTCTGTATTTCTCACAGATCTTGAGAATAATACTGAATTTTTCTCACTTGAGTCATAGCATTCTTTGAGAATGTTAGGCTATTCTGATTGTTAGTGTTGATACATGCCTACAAGTGATCCTCATCACAAGTCTTTTTCATAGATTTAAGGTTATTAATGAATGGTTCAAATGTAATAATCATGATTTCTTACAGCCTGGCTGTGGTGCCTGAGGGAAGGAAGGGACACATCCTTGTGTCCTGCCCATTTGTCCCCCCTCCCCTTCTTTTCTTTTGTGCTGCAAAACTGTTGGCAGTTGTTTCTCTTTAGGTCACCTCCTGTTCATATTTTGCTGTTTGCACTTACTTCTCCCATTCCACCCTTCATCCAGACCTGCTGCTGTAACACTTTCTAGGCAACATGAAATTGTGAAAAATGGATTCATGCTGTTTCACACCTTTCAGCACAGTTTTTAAACAACAGAAAATCAAAACAAAAGCTCTTTTTTGAGAGAAAAAAATCTAAGTAAATGAATTAAATTTCTTCTTTTCTGATCTTCATATTGTTCATGCAGGTTCTTTCTGCTCTCTTTAGCTCCTTCTCTTGAATTTCTCATTTCTATTGATACTACCTTATATTTAAAACTTAGTAAGACAAATTACCCAAGCTGTTGAGCTTATTCATGGGGATGAATTTGCCAAAATACACTTTTCGGTCGTTCCAGAATATAAATGATTTAAGTCTTATTTCAAGGCTTGGCCAAGAGCCAGAAGGATGTTTGTAACAAAGTAGTTAGATAGATCCTATCTTTTAAGTAAACTCCAGTAAAAGAGAAATTTGGAGAAAGGTACCTCTGGCAGCATCACTATCATCCTGCCCGAGATGATTTCCTGATGGTATTCTCTCCCCAGAGAGCCATAGACAGAAGACCTTTCATGTCCAAACCCTTGCAGTTGGAAGCCCACGATGATATTGTGTTAATCATTGTACAGTGATAAACTATGACAGAATATGACTATGACTATAAGCATTTTGACATAGTCCATTGCAATGTTGCAATATTTTCAACCTATTCTTAGGCTTCCTCATGCTACTGAAGCATATTATTATAAACTCTTTCTTTTTTAAAACTTAAACTGCAGTTCTGGACTGTATCATGATCAGGGGTACACAGCACCAGCTCTAACCTGAAACCATACATAGTCTATGTATGAAAGAATTTATAGTGTAAGTTAAGTATTTTAGTTGTAAATCCTGCTCCAGCACCTTCAGACACCACACCAACATATGGCTGTGTTCTCACCAGCATTGTTCTCTGCTTTCTTTGTAATAGAATCCTTTCAACAGAGTGAAGAGATGTGACAAGTCAGAGCTTCTTATAAACAAATAGCTGGTCCTGTTGGATGGGATGAGACCTGTACACTGTGCTCTCATTATTTTGGGTTTTCTCATGCAAAATTAAAATCTGTTGTAAATTATACACATTTGCCATCAAGAAAAAAATCTAGAAATTTGGCTTTCCTACAGCTTCTCTGAACTGCTGAGTGATTAGCTTCTCTGAACTGCTGAGTGATTAGCTTCTCTTGTGGTAGTGAAAATAATGTGTGTGAAAACCTGCTAAAATTTCTCAGGGAAATCCGTGAGCTGTTGAAAGAATCAGAGGGACCCTCTACAATCAGAAGAGCAAGCCATGAGCTCTCCAAGCAAGGAGAGCTGTTTTCAAAGGTAAAAGGAAAGCACCACAGTGCTTACCAGAGAGGGAAATGTGCTGTGAGGGTGCTAGCGGTAATTTTGATCAATCTAAATTGTAGTCAGCAAAAAAATCACACTGAAACCTTCTGCTGTGGCTAACAGCAACAAAAAAGACTGAGGAATGAGTATCCGGGATGTCTCCTGAAAACAGCACAACCATCCCAGAGGGTCCCTGTCCCAGCTCTCAGCATCTGAGAAAACGAAACACATTATCTCTGTGCACCCTTAGCAGGCAGAGTCCCACCACTCACAAGCATTTGAAAATTTCTGCAAAACAAGTGAAAGATAGCACAGTCGGAAACTAAGGAAAATGCAATAGAACATGCTGTGTAAAACAGCAATTATACCTTGATCCTTTGAGGAGGATTAGCAGAAGTCCATCTCACTTTCTCCTTTCTCCTTTATCCTGAGGATGTCTGTGAGATAATGGCCCACGAGCCGTTCTGTGTTATCCCTTCACTCGTGGCTTGGATCAATAGTAGCAGCTGCCCACGTCCCTCTGAAGAGCTGAGCTAGGCTCTAAGGATCCTTTTCCCTGGTCTATCATGGAAACAAAGCCTTGAAAACACTTCAGCGGTTCACATTCTTTAATTTAAAGTTTATCTAGGTCTTCTCCAGTGAGCTGCATCCTCCCCAACACCTCCTCTTCAGAGAAGGTCTGAAACTGCTAATTGTTGCCACAGGATAAAAAAATATCTCAGTCCTTCTGGGCATTCGTTATGTCTCTGAAACATAACGGTGACTAGACAGATTGTTAGCAGAGTGCCTAAGCTGAAAAAACTGTAGAATAGTTCTCTTCTCTTCTCTTTAGATCATGTGGGCAAGTACCACAGTGCTTGTAAAACAAACATTCAATTTGCATTGTCATCCACAATGTCAGTAATTAACTCACTGGCTAATTTGTTATAAGCTTTGCTGCAACTAATGAATGCAAGATGAAACTTGTCCTTGTTAAATAATCAGCTGGTTCTTGATATACTTCCTTCTTGCACAGAATCTGAATCATTTTACACAAATGCCTCTGTATATAGATTCCTGAAAGAACAAAGATAAGATAATGCACACACAGATATTCCCGCTTTTCATAATCTCAGATGTGTTTCTATGCATCTCAGTTTTGAAGTTTTATCTACTATTGAATGTTATGGATCTTCTTTTTCTATTCCAGTGTAAAATTCTGAATGGCTTTGAAACACAGAAAACACAGAAAGTTCAATTCAGTCGTGAACAACCCAGAATTTGTCTCCTTTTATTAAACAGCACAAATGGGTAGCAATATGATTTTTAGAGGTGTAACTAGGTCAGTAATATTCAGGGGCATGAAGGGGCAAGACTTTCTAAACTTACTGGAAGAGACTCCTGATCCCACTTTTCACAGTATGAAATTTCTCCGAGTGTCTATTTCCTCCCTTTTCCAGTCCCTGCCACCAGATACATTTTACAATCAACTGAATAATTTGAGCCGTACCAGTCATCTCCCTTGCACCCGAGGCCGGTGGGGATCCAAGGGAGGCCTGAGTGGGCTCTACCAGCATGATTCCCAACAGTGTATGGAACCAGTGGTTGTTTCAGATGAGTTCAAGAAACTCAAATAAAACTGTTGTCAGAGTCTTACATCCCATCGCAACAGCCAGCCATAAGAAGTTCTCTCTTTAAATGCCACTTGCGTGCCTTACAAATTAATTAACAGAGGAGCCTGCTTGCACTTCGTTTGTTCCCTTCTTTATGTAAGTGACCTTAGAGGGTTGCGTAACCCAATACAACACCGTGATTCACTGCAATCCTCTACCATATTTAGTCTTATTAGCAGCTATTTGAGAAACGCGGCTGCTCACTCTGGAGAGACATCATTTATAGTGCTATATAAAGGTCTCTATATTTTTCCCTCATGAAAAGGATTACTGCAGCATTCTTATCTGTAATGCAATCCAGAATAGGAAACACTCATTGATTTTTGAGGAGGCGTTTTCAATATGGTGACCTGTTCCATGCTTTCATTTGAAATGTAATTATAGCACAAAATACTAGGATGGGAGGTGTGTTTTGTATAAGAAAAACCGAATACATATTTTTTTCCTGGCATTTACTGAGAAAGAACCTTGCCCATTTTCTAAATGTTAACGAACAGCATACACAAGAAGAACCAGTGCATTTCTTCACAGAGTTTAAATCTCTGCCACACTTACACCAATTGCAATAACAGTATTCTGAAAAATGAGGTGAGGGCTGAAATTTCACTCCTAATGTTAGCTCTATGAGTGGAGAGGAACAACCAGAAGACAGATCTGCACTGCATGAGAATTTTAAAATTAAAATCAAGGAAAAAAAAATCAAGGATCCTTTGTCTCCTTGTCCTCCTGCACTATGACATGACTGTCATTTTCTGTATTTTGACAGACCTACCCCCGGTCTTGTCAATGCAAGTGGCAGAGGAAAAGCAAGTTTGATGCTAGTATTAACATTAGTATTAACCCATAATTTTTGCTGGTTTAACCTGTGCATTCTGTAATTCCTTCTGCCTCTCAAAACATGAAAGAAATAAATTCACTAGTCTTGACATGTTACCAATTTTAATAGGAAATTATTTTGTTGGAAAGTGTAAACCTTTCATTCTGTTCAATCTGGATTTTTTACCCCCACCTTCTCCCTGGGACTGGGGAATGATCATTTTCTACTCCCTCAAAGCATGCTTCTACCAGGCTCTACAAATTTCAATCTGAGAAGCATTCAATCTTGAGAAGTGAACAGCAAGTTTCATAGAGAATCATAGAATAGTGTGGGTTGGAAGGGACCTTTAAAGGTCATCTAATCCAACCTCCCCTGCAATGAACAGGGACATCTTCAGATTGCTCAGAGCCCCATCCAACCTGACCCTGAATGTCCAGGGATGGGGTGTCTACCACCTCTCTGGGCAATCTGTTCCAGTGTTTTACCACCCTCATTGTAAAAAAATTTCTTCATCATATCTAGTCTAAATCTTCCCTCTTCTTAGTTTAAAGCCATTATCTCTTGCTCTGTTGCAACAAGCCCTGATAAAAAGTTGTCCCCATCTTTCTTCTAGGCCCCTTTTAAGTACTGAAAGACAGCAATAAAGCTGTCCCTGGAACCTTCTCTTCTTCAGGCTGAGCAACTGCAACTCTCTCAGCCTTTCCTCACAGAAGAGGTGCTCCAGCTTTCTGATCATTTACGTAACACTCCCCTGGATCTGTTCAAACAGGTCCATGTCTTTCCTGTGTTGAGGACCCCAGAGCTGAACACAATACTCTCACCAAAGTAGAGTAGAGAGGCAGAATCACCTCCATTGACCTGGTGGGCAAGAAATACTGTATTACTAGGAAGATGTCACAGTGCTGGAATAGATCCCTGTAACAATTGTGCAGTCTCCACCTCTGGAGGTTTTCATGATTTAGCTGGATGAAGCCAGATGTGCTAATTCTGCATTGGTTCGGGTCCCATTTTTAGAGGGAAACAAGGCAATATTACCTCCTGAGGTCCCTTCCTATATTTCTATGATTCTGTGATATGTACCATACACCTCCTGTAAGTAGTCAACACCACCTTTTCCCACCCTCCTGTTTGTACTAGAATTGGAGTTACTCATGTACTGGTCATATGTTGTCTATGCAAACCTCACAAGGCTGGGCTAATATTTTTAAGCAAAAACCAGCAATCTCATTGGACTACTGTGTCATTTTAGATTTCAGTGATGATCTTTTCTTTCCCCAGTGCTGTGGTGACTTTAGTTCAGTGAGCATGTACAACTGCTTTCTTCTTGCTGTGGATTTCCTTGTTTAGGACAAAAAAACTGTTGAATTTCACTGTTAATTCAGTCACCTTCCCACTGTCCCTTAGGCTTGCATATGGGACAGAGCAAACTGTAATGAGAATGCGAGGGTTGTAAAAAGAAGGTGGCTGCAACAGCAAGCTGGAAGACTACATATTTAAACCGAGTTGAAAGAGCAGTTATCTGTGTCTTTTTGTCACACTGAAAAGGATGTAGTCCTGCAGAAACCTGCCCTGACCCCACTGATTATGTATTTTTTATGGACTGCTAATGAACTGAAAGCACATATAAATTTGCAGATGGCATGAAGCAGAAAAGTGTGCAAGCCCTCTGGAGGACAGGTTCAAAATGAAAATTACTCTTGAAAAACTGAAAAAAAATAGTCTGAAATGTGAAATGTAGAATTTCATGAAGACGAGAGAGCAAAGTGGTCCATTAAGGGAGACATTAGATGAATGAGTCCAAAATAGGAAATGAGGTAGCGGGTAGCAGTTCTACAGGGTATAATGGATCAGTAAGAAAATAAGAGTCAACTATGTGAACCTGCAGGGTAAAAAAGACAACTCTAGATCCTTATTAACAGGGGAGTTACACAGGAAGTAGTTATTCTGCTCTATTTGGCCACAGCTGGAATAGTGGGTTCAGTTGTGATCCCTACACACTGAAGAAGTGTAAAATCATTGGAGCTTACAAGAGAGATAAAAGACTTGAAAAACATGATTTAGGAGGAAAGAACTGGGTTTGTTGTAGGAGTCTTTGATTATGCAAAAAGATTGCTGTAGGGCTGGTGATGATTCACTGTACTGTTTGCTATGTCTCCACCAAACAGCTACTGAAGAAGATTTAAGAAGATCTGATTCCTCGCCAACACAGATGGATGGACTGCATTATTTCCCTCCTCCACCCTTCTAGAGTACGACGAGTAGGACACAACTGCAGTATGTTCTAAGGAGTTACCTTGCTAATCCTCTCTGAAATCCCTTAGCCAGTTTTGTGGATAATTGTGTGAGAGCAGTGTGAATGAAGCAATTAAAACTGAGCTCCAGAGGGCAAAGAAATATTGCCAGAAAGCCCTGCTCAGATCGATTCTACTGGCTCTATTTAAATCCTTCTTCATTTGACACCTCACACCAACATCCTGCATCAGCTCTAGGACACATTAGATGTTTCTGAGAACTGCTTAATTTAGACTATCTAACTCCCATCCCCTCACACCAGCTTTTGTCATACTCTCTGATACTCCTCCTGCAGAATTCTTTTGCAGATCCTAAAGTAGACTCAGAAAAAGGGCATGTTCTCACCAAAAGGTTTCCACATTGTTGAATAAGAGCTCATTGCTGAGTAGCCTTGGGAACACGGCTTCCATCAACTCTGAGACTGTATAGATGTGTGTCTCATTGTTCTAGTTCATTGGTAATTAGTTACGATTTTGTAGGTAGAGAGTGGGAAAACCCTGGGAAAAAAGCTCTTTACAGTAAAGATGGAACTTAAATACTTGCACAGACCTCATTGCTGTGGTATTTCAGCAGTTCAGTTTTTTTACTATATTTTATACTTTCAGTATCTGTCTTTAAATTGCCCCACATCATGAGGGAGGAAAGCATTTTATCTTTTTGCAGACTGGAATTTGGGAAAATTGAGCAATGTGCATGACTCGGGAAACGATTGCGAGTCTCCCCGGCTGCAATGCTGGGCCAGGGTGCACCACCCTGCCAGTGCCCGCTGGCGATGAATATTCCTTCCATTGTGCTGTGTAATTCTGACCCCAGTTTCTTTCTTGACCTATTCTGTACTTACCTAGGGCATTCTCGGGGGACGTTGATGGCTACACATGGTCTCTGAATGATGTTATTTTACACCAGATAATGAAGCCAAAAATGTTCTCAAGTTTTCTCTTTATTTTGATTGATATGACTACATTTTGAGTACCAGGAGGCAACAGTCCAATTCCAGAACCCTTCTGCTCACTGTTTATTTGTTAATTTTCTCACTGTGAAGCTAGTATTCCTCAATGCAAACTGAACATTCCCGGTGACACTCTCTCAACAGAAAAAGACAAACCCAAATGCATTTCCTTCTTCTTCAGGTGAGTTTCAGGGCTCAGAGTCTTACTGATTCCATGTCTGGTTTTCACCCTGGCAATTATTCTATTCTATTCTATTCTATTCTATTCTATTCTATTCTATTCTATTCTATTCTTTATTTTGGCCACTTCTCCTGGATTGTCTATTAGTCCACTGATATTCCAAATGCATGTAGTGACTACTGTCCTCAACACTTTTGCTTGTGGTAACGGCTGATCTTGTCTGGCATATGAAGGGAGGCAAACTTGAGAACATCTTTTCTACCTCCTCTTCTTCTTCAGGGTTCACATTAAGGCTCCCCAGAAAATTACTGAGTGCTGTTGCCTTTCTAGATCAGAGAGCTTGGGCTGCTGATGGGAGCAGCCCTAAAGGTGACCTGGTTATAACTGGCAAAATACTGATAGAGAAATTTCTTGCCAGCCCGGAAACCACTGGGCTGGGAACTAGACCTGTGCAAGCACACCCGAGAAGCCCAGCTGGCACCTAAAGCACAGCTCAAAACCAGAGATATCCTGAAGTACTATTGATAAATGCAAACCCAAGAAACTGTAACAGCAACTTAGCATCTGGAAACATGAAAAATAGACTGGAAAAGAGGCAAAAGGTCCTGGGGAAGTAAGAATTGGCAATTGCTATGGCTGTTCTAGCATAAGAGGAAAACAGTCTGCAAAAATAAAAATTGATCTGCAAGAATATAAAACGTCATTTTCTATTGCCTGTTCCAGGTGAAAAATAGAAGTTAACATGCTGCTAACAGAAATCAGGCTGCTCCATGTGCTGGTGTCCTACACCCCTTCTATCCATGTGATACAAATACGACTTCTTTCTACCCAAGATGGAGACTTTTCCTCTGAGAACTCCCCCTGCATGAAGTTTTCTATGAGATCTTCTGATCAAGATGGACCAACAACCAGGGGACACCTGGCTGACTCCAGACTCTGTGATGTAGATTAATTTTCAAGTGAGACTTTGTTCATCATCAATTTGGAGGTCCTGCTCCTGGGAGCAGTTTGGTGAGTGCTGTACTGGTACTATTTTGAATAATATACATAAGCATACATATAAATAATTAATCGTAGTTGTATTTGCTGCTTTATCAGCAATAATTTCCTAATAACTTGTAATATTTAAATATATACTAGCTGCTAATATTGATTGCTGTTACTATTGAAAAAAATAAATAAATATAGTTATGCTTTTCTGGTACTGAATTTGTAATAACTTTATAGACGTATATTTGCCTTATTAATTATAAATATATATTGGTTTACTACTAATAATTTGCAGTAATATGTAATAAAAATATTTAGAAAATAAAGCTTGGATATAGTGAAATCATGCATATCCAGTGTCATGGTATCCCTTTAAGTCGTGACAGGTGCCTAAATGCAGATCTACAGCATTTACAACAATATTAGCAGGCTTATAATTTTGACCTTTCTTACTTTAACATGTAATGTGCATCAGAAAACTATGACTGCCAGCAGCGGAAAAAGGAAAACAGGAGATTGTGGAGAATGGCTTGGCTACTGTACCTCCCAGTGGCTGCAACTCTTCTGATGAATGTGATCGTTTGCAGTATGATGCTGTGTAGCCAGTACACGAGAACTGGCTTCCAAGGTGAGATCTGAGGGTAAAAAAGTAGAAGAAATATAAGTAAGTTGAGGGAAGGTGGGAATTTGTGTTAAAAGGCAAGCAGCCCTAGGAAAAAGCAGTCAAGTATCATAGCTTCAAAATGTGCATCAGTAACAGAGGAGAGGAGGCTGAGGCAAACATAAGAGACAGGAGAAGGTGATATGAAGTAGCAGTCATTCAAAGGCATGTGAATGGGAAGTACAAGAAGCTTCAGACTGCCGTACCAGAAAGTAGGATGAACTGTTATGACCAAAGGCAGCAGGAGCATTGTGGGGAAGGGGGATTGGTAGATCAGTTTCCTTCAGTCCTCCCCTTGTTCCATTCTCGTTCTAGCCGGGGAACACAGTGTAAAAGCCTGATCCACTAAACCAGTGACTCATTTCATCGCACACAAGGAGTGCTGTTCAATTATTGGAAAGTCCTGTATTCCTGCATCTCCACATCTAGCTGAAATGGAGATTTGCATCAGCATCACAGACCATGACACACTGAGAACTTGTACATCTCTAGAACTGATGTCAAACAGCTGATTTCATTACCGTTAAGTACGCACTGTAACTGGCTGATCCATCAATAGAGAGCAGCTTTTCTTCCTGCTCACTTTGGCTTCTTGCCCTGGCTGTAGTGACATATCTGCACGCACTGTAATTCATTGTACTGCATGAGGGTTTTGATACAGTTTGGCAAATAGACTATTACAATTGAGTATTTGTGCCTGTTTGTTCAGAATCTCTGTTCCACCAACAATGCAAAGGGCTTGTAAAAACAGAGGAAACTGTTAAAGCAGACTTTGATTCCCAGGTTCTTCTGTCCGGATGAGAGGAGCCTAGGTATACATGGCTCTTTGGGTGCAGCTTTTCATTTACTCATTCACATATTCTGGTCCCAACAGCACTAGAAAACTGTCTGTCTGGACATATCGTGAGCTTTTCTCTTTTTCTGAGCAGTGTGGATAGTCCCAGTGCACCACCAAAGTGAACCAGAAATGTCACAATCCCAGCATGCAGAAGCCAAATCTTCTTGCCATCAGGCAGGTAATGATATACTTTTCAATCAGACAAATCTCCTTTCACTGATAGGCATTCATCTTCCTTCTAACCTTACCTGCTGGGTCTCACGCATAACCTAACTACTTCCTACAGTCCAGGCAGAATGATATTTCCGCATGCTGTAAATGAGTTCACCTGGGAAGGCTCATAATAAGGCAGAATACACTGAGTTGCGTTCACGGAGAGCCTTCAGCTGCTCTTTCTTCAAATTATATCACCAAAACTAATGAAAACTTGGTCTGATTTCCCCTAGCTTCAGCTGACTTCACTTCATCCATGAATAGTGATAAATCATCATCAGAAATTGGTTTAAGTATTAGTATCTTTGGCCTTTGATACAGTGTCCCACAGGATTCTTCTGGAGAAACTCGGTGCTCATGGCTTAGATGGGTATACTCTCCGCT
>JAOTQQ010000001.1:176233901-176270075 GCA_026546715.1 Gallinago undulata | reverse complement strand
TATTAAGGTACTAATTTGATATGCAACTAGGAAATGTCAAATTAAATTTGAAATACTTCATAAAATTCAATGTTTGAAGACATTTGACTTACTTATGAATTAAATTCTAGTCCAGTCTTTTTGTTAGATTTCAGTTATCTTTTTTTTTTTCTTTAAGCAAAATGTACATAGTGATTAGGTAAGGAAGCATTTCTTTTGTTGCCACTCCAATTTCCCAGCTTTACAAAAGCCCACTGCTCTCAGATACTATTCTCAGTCACGTTCTATATACCTATGTAGGCAATTTTTAAAATTTACATGGAAGAAGGCTTTTTTTGGACAAAAAAAATAAAAACCAAATCCAAGCCAACCCACCAGCCCCCCCTATATTCTTTGATTTCACCAGTAAAACATCAGTACCTTGGTTATGACCTTTGCTCAGACTCTACTTCAGAGAGTATATATGACAGTCCAATTGGTGTGTAAACAACTGATAGAAGTTAATGTTGCAGAAAGTATGGAAGGATTAGATACACAGTAAGTGTGCTCTTAACTTCAAGGGGCATTGCAATTGCCCAGCATTATGCAGAGAGTGAATCAGCATAAAGTAGGTAAGAATTATTTTTGTTTTCACCAACACTTGAAGCTCTAAATTGTGTTGAGTGCAGCTAATTATAGTATAGTTCTTTGAACAGGGAACAACATATCGGTGCACAGGAGTGCCTCTATTAATTATCAGCTCTTGACAGAGGTTTAAAAAGTCTCTTTATAAAATGTTCCCTAGTTTCTAATAGAAGAATATTAAAACTGTAAGAGAGTATGTCTTTTATCCCAGTGTGAAATTCTTATCGAACCTTCCTGTTGGTAGCCTTCACAGGACACCTGGGAGGAAGGATTGCCATCAGCAAACCCAGAACTCTTCATCATCTCTGAAGAGAAACAATTTACCTCAGTGAAGAGATATCTAGGACGTATAGGTAAGAAGAGATAACTAGGGTGTCACCAATTTCATGGGACTGTGCCTGGGGAAAGGGATATGTTCCATGAGAGAGGAAAATATGATACCAACTTAACTTGATGGCCACATCAAGTTTGAAATGTGTCCAATGAACTTTGCCCAAAGTGAAGTCAGGAATATTGGTAGAATAATTGGTGGTGGAATTGCAGATTTTTACTGAGGTTTTGTAGAGAAAGTCTGTGCTCTGGCTTTGCCATCAGGGGCTGCACGGCGGCCTCTGTGAAAAAAATCTGGGCTTGCCCTGAGCCAAACGCAACTGACCCACTGCAGGGCATGGCTGAGCCCTTCAGGCAAGATAGTGGCACCTCTGGGAAAAAGTATTTAAGAAGGGCAAAAAATGCCAGACAGAGAGAGGTGGCAATTAAAAAAAAAAAAAAAAAGTGAGAAACAGCAGTTTGAACACTACGGTCAGAAGAAAGTGGTCAACACATTAGAGGGAAAGGATGCCGTCCAGAGGGACCTGGTGAGGCCGGAGAGGTGGGCTGGTGCAGGCCTCATGAAGTTCAACCAAGCCAACAGAAAGTCTGCTGGAAAGAGACTGTCTCCTCTTAGAAGTGGGCAAGGTGATTATCAATCTACATCTGCTCAGAAGCAGTTAAACCCTGTCGGTGGTGACAAAGGTAATCATACAAGTACTTGCGAGTACAGATGAACCCGTCAAAGCACTACGTGGAAATAGTCAAGTTTACCTTTTAATTTGCCACTGAGCACTCAACTCCCAGCTGAAACTCTGTTTCAGTTCACCCTTTACCCAGTAAAAGTCATTTTGCTTTTCTGTCAAATGCAGCAAACTATTTAAGCTTCAACTTCAGTGGGAGGGCAATTTAATTAATTCACAGAGTTATTCTTTTAATTGGATCTGAGTGAATCAACTTCTGAAACTCAAGAAAGGGGGGTTATTGGCTTGGCTTCACAGATGCTTGCATTTCAGCTAGCACCAGAAGCAAGTTGTTTCTCTGTGAAGATGTCAGTCTGAGACAGTGGCATCCACTGCATTTTTATTATTTTAGTAACATAAAAATGCAAGAAAATGGAATGTTAAAATCAAACTCTCCCATTTGTCACATATTCTTTAATGATGGAAAAGTTTATTAGGCTTACACCAGTTTGATCATCAACTATGAAGAAAAAAAATCAATGAAAGGGGAAAAGATTCACATTTTGGTGGGGAAGTATCCTTCTCAGCTTCATCATGCAACTGTGCCACTTGATCCACAGGCTGGTAGATAAGATGGAAGTGACGTCCACAGAAGTGGTGTCAGTTCCTTTGGCTGTGCTAAATAAAGGAAATTCAGTAAAACAGGAAAGAACAACTAGACTAGTCTACACTAAAATAACAGGAGGCTCCTCCTGTGTTCTGGCAGGACTAGCTAGTTGAGGAGACATGATAAATTATAAAACTCTCAGTTACAACCTCTTAACCCCAAATCACCATGTCTTGAGATGGAATCAGCACTCTGTCAACAAGATATGTCAAGGGAAGGATTTCTCTTTCTCTTTTTTAGTTGCAGTGAATTCTTGGGTCATTAGGAAGTGCATAGAATAGTATAATAGAATGGTTTGGGTTGGAAGGGACCTTAAAGATCATCTTGTTCCAACCCCCCTGCCATAGCTATCATGATCTCAGCTCTAAACAGCAAGAGTTTCTTCATGATGCCTTAATACAAAAAAATAATACTCCTGCTTCCTCTCCCTTTCCTTCCCAATGCATGGACAAACAAGACTAGGCAGTGTGTATTATTAGTGTTTGTGTTTATGTCATGAGGAGGAACTTCTTTACTGTGAGAGTGGTAGAGCACTGGAACAGGTTGCCCAGAGATGTGGTGGAGTCTCCTTCTCTGGAGACATTCAAAACCCACCTGGACAAGTTCCTGTGCAATGTGCTCCAAGTAGACCCGCTCCGGCGGGAGGGGGTGGACTAGATGATCTTGAGAGATCCCTTCCAACCCCATATGATTCTATGATTCTATGTCCCAGCTATAAGCCTCAGCTGACTCTGAGCACGTGGTCCCTGATGGCACCAGGGATGGTTTAAAAGCAGAATAGGATACAGATTTTGTCTACAGAAATTTCTAATTTCAATGAGACAAGAAATTCTGGGAAAGGAAACAGAACACAAAGAGTTGAAATGATGTGGCCCAGGCTATCCTCTGCCAGAGCTGGGAACTGCCATCAATTTTTACGTGCCTGAGACCCTATCTTTGACACTGTGCATCCCTTAAAACCCTACAAGTTGGTTTTGCACCTTCTTCTATAGGACCAGCAGTAAACAGTGTTGGAGAAAGTCCCTCACTAGTGGGACACTCAGTGCTATCAAAGAGATTATGTATCTGAACTAATTTAAACAACAACAACAAGAAGTCCCTCTAACAGCAATTTATACAAAATTGGAATTCAGGTAAGGCAATGAATTCACGTTCTATGGCTGCACTTATAAACACTAAGGTAGATGTTGACATTTAATTTTCTCACATTTATATTCCTAAGAGGAATTATACATTCAGTTTACACAGATTTATTGCCTTAATTGCTTAGGAGCATTCAGTATAATATTTAAAAGGTCAAAAAATGTTTTTAATACCTATTGTGAGGTCCTAAGCCCCTGTGGATTACAATTATAAAGCCTTCCCTCTAAACCAAAAAGCAGTCTAGATGTGAATGTGAATAAATGAAATGGCTTTAGAGGTGGGAAAAAGGAAAAAGAAAAAAAAGAGGTAAGTGCTGTTTTAAGCCACATGCACAAAAGCACATTTATGTGGTAGTGGGTGGAAATATGTGTGTGCTGTTGCACCTGAAGTCCTCAGCTGTGATCTTCTCATTGCCTGTTCCTTGAATAAAGACCCTGGAGAGAAGGGAGGTCTTGGTTCCACTTGTACAGAAGTCCGATAAGATCATCCACTTCCAAGCACTGGGACTCATATAGTGTTTTCCATTCAGTCTTTGCAGTAATGGGAGAATTAGGGGGTTTATTAAATAAAATCTTTCTGCAGAAAGCTCTGCTGTCTTTCAAACACTTTCAGATTCTGAGGAAAAAAACTTTTTCTCTTAATCAAATACATATTCATTTTTCCAACAAAATTTCATTATTTTTCTAAAGATGTTTTCTTTTCCATACAGCTGTAGTAGGTATCTTATGTCACAACTAATTATGTAATTGATTATAATTTAAGGAATAATTCTGTAATTCGAATTGGTTCTGCTGAAGTCCAAAGAGTTATGGCCAGTCAGCAAATTTTCCAAGAGACTGAGAAGCCTGTACCACTGCACCACACCATCCGCTCTCTATCCGTGCCACCTGCAATGATTAACATGTTGAGTCTTATACATCTCCTTCCCTCTTCAGATCAGGGCTGCCTGCTCCAGTGACAATGCCATTATATGCTGGATGAGGGCATGGTCTTCAGTGTATTCCTTTTTTTGGTCCTAAAATCCTTTGCATGTTTGCCACGTGCAAAACCCTGAACAGCTTATGAGTTGCCCACTGTGCCTAAATAGGAAATTATTTCAATCAAACAGTTTCCCACTCTGTGATGATGATATGTGCTGTAACCTCAGTGTGTAACTCCTACTGCTAATTCAGCTGAAGATGAACGAGTAACATCACAGAGTCATCTGGCAACAGCAGCGTTAGGATGCCAACCAGGGACGTTGCCGTGAGATGATTAGTTTAATCTTCTAAACCAGACAATGATATTTTAGCTGGAAATGCTACAGACTGTGAAGAACTTAATCTGAAAATAAGGATATGGAGTTGTACAAAACACAGCTTCTTTAGGCATGTAGAATACCAAGCTAGTATGAAATTGCACTGACCATACTGTAGTTTTTATAAATCATACCTTAATACTGTAATTGGTACTTTGGTTTTGAATTTAGCATTTCATCTGATTTTTATGGAAGAAGAAATGGCAGAAATAGGTATTCTCTGTGCATCCTCAGACCAATATTGCTGTGAACAAGTTTCACTGTGACTGTACAAGAAAAATTTACAGCAAGATCTAGGATTTTGTTGCCATGTTCTAGACTGTCACAGTTAGAGCTGGATGCTAGAAATAAGAAAAAAAACAAACCTCTCCAGACATTGAGTCTAATTTAATGTAAAACATTTGCTGACATCTGTGTATTTTCTAAAATCCTCAGTCGCAAAGTTCCCTGTGGTGGATTTCTCCAGAAAGGCAAGAAGCTAAGACGACGGAAGAAAAATTGTCTCTTGGCTTCAACCTGTTTCTTTTCCACCATTTTCCTTGCTTAGGCTTTGCAACTTCCATGTCTTCTGTGTTGAATTCTACAAATGCTTCCTGTCTCTATCATCCCTTCTGGTATACTTCCACTAATAATCGACTGAATTGAATCTTTCCTGTTAAGACCCTACACTTACCTGTTGCTCTTTTGGAGTCCTGAAATATTGTGTTTTCATTGCACAGTAACCCCAAAGTAGTCTATGTCTGCAGAGGGGTACCCCTTCTTCACTCTACACCACTTACCAGGTAGGAAGGAAACCAAACCCAAAACCCCCAACTATTTCAAGCAAACCAGGGTGAAAAAACTCTACCAGCCCTTAAATCTGTGTACGATTTCCATCCTGATTTCATTTTAAGTAAGAAGAGGCTTTGGAGGACTAGCCTTTTACACAGTCCTGTCCTGTCTAGGCCTTTCATTCCCAACCACTTTATGCTGGATTTGCTTAGAGAAAACTGCCTTACCAGTTAAACCTTATGGTTTATCAGTGCCATTCCTTAATGCCTTGTGTCCTCCCTCAATGCTTCTTCAACAGCAGCACTCTCATCCCCACATGGCTTCCAGGATGGGCTGCTGCTTGGCTAATACCACCATGGGGAAAGGCTGACGTGGTACCTCTCTTTTGAAAAATGCTGCAGCCAAAACAGGTCAAAGCTGAAGGTCCTGCCTCTTCCTAGCCTGGCTTTTATCTGCTGATCTGCCATCCTTCAGATCAGGCTATGCTAGAATGAAGAGACTCGGAATTTCAAATCCTTCATCAGACACCAGTTAAAGTGATTACCTCCCACATAAAACTTTAGGTAGAAAAGTGTTCTCTGTTACTATCAGAGCCCTTTAGCTCTAACAGTTGCCACTGCAGACAGAAAATTTATTCCTTATCTTAAGTGGAAAAAAAGAGAGGTTTTTTCATACCAAAAGAGGATTTTTAAAATTTTATTTAGGACAAAGCTTGAACTATTAAGCCATTCCAGTGTGGTTTGTAAACTATATTTTAACAGATCAAACATAATATTTTGTAAAGAAATCTGGGAAGCAGAGATTTGGGACTCCTTTCAATTTCAGATCAGTTTTCAGAAGCAATTTCTCAAGACCCTTCTGTGGCAGGGAGTACATGCAGTCAGGAAGCCAGCAAGGTGAGTGAATGAATGGAGTCAAATGTTAGAGTGGACAAATGCACAGACTTCTGCAAGAAAAACACATACAGTAACTTATAAAACACACTGATAGGGCCGAGATTGGCAGGTACCTCAGATGTAGATAAGAACATGCCACTGGCCAGGCACCCCTTGGGCAAAATCTGCCCTGTTAGCCTGCCCAAGATTAGGTTCATTTTTCTTCCCACAAGGCAAGAATAATTCAACATTTCTTGAGGAGCTGGGGTATAAAAAAGCTGTCAGAATAGCATTCAGGGGCAGTCCTGCATTGTTTTGCTCATTTATTTGTATGTGTAGGGCAGGGTAAGCACCTACACATATTTTTCCTGCCTGGAACAGGAAAGGGGGTATTTGCTGGTTCACAGCCAGCAACCACAGACCCTCAACTTTGACTGCCGAATTGCTTCAAATGGAGGAACCACCCAACACCTTGCTCCTGTGCTCAAGCAGGCGTGCAGTTAAGCCACGTGGAAACGTCCATCCAGGAACGCTGGAACCTCCAGCTGGACTGTGAACACAAAGCACTTTGTAAAATGAAATTGCTTGCACTCTCCAAAATGCTGTTCAAGAATATGCAGCTGGAACAAGGGATGGTTACACCCCTATGACTAATGAATGCAGGGCATTAAGTAATCAAAAAAGGAACTTCCTAACTCAAACTCACTTACTGTTTGGGAAAAATCTATCATTATCCTTTGGGAAATTATACTCACTTTTTGCCCTGGATGCTTATGGGTGAGGCAGTTCCAAAGACTTAAAATAGGAAGGGTCAAGCTTGCTTAACACTTAAATACTCTTTTGCTGGAGGCTGTTTCCAGCAGGAAAATGTGGATTGCATGTCTAAAGAAGGAAAAAGCAGAAATGTGGCTAAAATGCTATAAGATGGCAGCTGAAGAAATGTGTAAAAATTGCTCAGAAAAAAACCTAAACTGAAACTATCATTATTTTTACATACTAATCTGTTCCAGCAGGTTTCTTGCAAATCCCAGTAGGTTGTTTGGTGCTGTTACCCCCTGGAAATTCCTGTAACTGGCAAGCATCATGGAGATACAACCAAAACCAACTGATACTCAGGGCTTCCTTGTGCTAATTGCAACTGTGAACATTTTTCAGAATACCTGTCAGCTGGGAGGAACAGGCAGGATCCACAAAGATGAGGCTGTTTTCACAACTTTATGCAAATATTGTAGCTCCTACCACCTTAGATGCACACCCCTGGGTTTCTCCTCTGGAGGGATGTTTCTGTAATATTCCCCTTCTGGTGCTATAAACCAAAAGAGGAATCCTTGAATAGAGATTCCCCTTGGAGTTTCAGATCCTCTTGCTTCCCCGAGGGGAGTTTTCTCATTAAAGCTCTTACCCCTGCCCATCTTCTTTGTTACAGTGCCCTGCTATGTCAAGCATATGTTGGTGGAAGAATTTTCTGTTTTAATGCCTGTTCACTCTGCTCCACCTTACCATGCCACATCATTCTATATTGAGACCTACTCTCAGTTCAGAAAAATTTCCCAGAGCGTTAGTTCTTTTTTGAGGTTACAAATCCAGCTTTCCCATATTCTTTGCTGCACCATGAAGCCTGCTTTTCTCAGGCTACACATCCAGCAGGCGATAAATTTAGCTGACTGTGGTACTACACCACTTCCCTCTCCCCCACTATCCCTCTCTCCCATCAGCTCCCACTGCCATATCTCTTCCTCCTGCCACCTCCTGTCTACTTGTCCTCCCCGGTTCAGCCTCACAGTGTAATCTTCTCTATAACCTCCTCAGCCATCCTGCTCAGAAGTGTCTTTTTCCCACAGATGCTCACCAGTCCTCCAAAGCATATGCCTTGTTTTATCCCCTTTGCATGTCACCAGCCTCCCCCCCCCGTGCCTGACTTTTCCCAAACCCTTTTAGCACTGACAGGGTTAATGAGGGAATGAAACAGCAAAAGCTCCTAATTCACTCCCTCTTTTTTTTTTTTTTTTTCCTTTTCCCCTCCCTGTTTTTAAGGGGAAAAACTGCACACACAATTTCAAGGACTGAATGTGGCTGAAATTGCACTGGAGGGGACAATCTGTTCCAGCCCAGGAGGCGGTGTGAAGGGAGTCCAAGCAAAAGAAAATTGTCTATCTCCAATTGTGAAATGGAAGAACAAGGGGATTAATTATCTTCCACTTTGGATGCATGGGTTTGACAAACCTGTCCTGACTGCTGTATTACCATCAAAGATGAAAAGTTAAGATGCATGCACAGTGAGAAACTGTAAAAGCGGAGCAGCAAAAAGGATGCGGGGGCTGCAGGAAGAAAGGTTTAAAAGGCTAAGTATGCATAGAACTTGGCTTAAACATATATGCAAAAGAAAAGGGACACAGCAATTTTCTTATCAATATTTGAAGTGTCTGAACACCAAGGGGAGTTACCTCCTTCAGCAGAAGGGATGCAATTAGGAACAGTGGATGAAATCACAAGGTGAATTTAAACTTCTCATGGCAGAGGGGAAAATCCAACAAGTCTTTACAAAGGAAGATACTCTAGCAAGTGAGTTGCCCATTGCTTGGGGTATGGAGAACTAGACTGATTCAACAGAAGCACAGTGCTTGCAGCAGTCCTGCACTGCCAGGGACATGCATCAGATGACCTAATGGGTTTTTCCATCTGTTGACTCCACATCCTGGATTAAATGACCACAAACTCAGGATTTGTACGCGTTATTAAAACAGTTTAAGATTGCTCCTCTGCACTGTGTTCCACAGGCTGGCATCACTTTGCTTCCCTCTGTTGCCAGCACAAGTGCTGCTTCAATTATTAATGAAGGAGTGCTTTTTCAAAAGCTTTTCCTATCCCTATATGGTAAATCTGTCTTGGAGTTGTATTACTGTGTAATTAAGTTTAACGCATTTGAGTTGGAGGCACAAATAAGGTGGATGCTGTAGTAGCAGTGCAATGATGGGATTTTTCTCCGGCTGATGATACACCCTGGAGCATTTCTGATTTTCAAATTTTCAATCTAATGGCTCATTCCTGTTCTTCACCAGGGGGCATGCGCAGGACAGAGACACGGGGTACGAGCACTGAGCTGTTTATCTAGTAAAAGTCAGCAGCCACACAGTGTATGTGAACCCAGAGCAGCAGCTCATCCCAGAAGCTGTGGGGGGGGACGCAGAAAGCAGACTTCAGGCAGTAATTTACTAGTTGATTTGGACATTACAGAACTAACTGTTCTCACTTGCCAGCACACACGGATGCCAGGGACATTACAGGAACTTGGAACAACATCTCTAAACATCAGCAGCAGGATGAGGAAATGGGGAGCCCCATCCCAGACAATTCCAAGCAGGAGGGATGCACCATTCTCCAGCTTCATATTTGCCTTTCGTGGAGCTCAGGCCCTCCTGGGACGGACTTCCTAAGGCACCAGGGTGACTTCTAGTTTCTGTGACTCTCAACAATAATTAATTTTCCATAGTCTGGACAGTGAGGTGGGTAGCACTCATTTGTTCATTTTGCAAAACCACCTACAAGTCCCAGTAAGCCATGTGTCCCTGTGCCAGAAAGCACTTTGTAGAGTCCAGCCTGCAAAATAGCCCCAGATCACTTTTTTTTGGGCGTACTTAGAGTCACTGAGACAGTTTATGCATTTTGATGCTGGAACTTCTGCCCCACGTTCTCCAACTTAGATTTTTGTGAGAGCCTGATTCTCCATTCAGTTTACATTAGTGGGAACACTATTAGTTTCAGAGAATTTACTCTTAGGAAAAAGAACTTCTTGGTGTTACAAAGTCTTCCTTTATTTGTCTTGGATTGTGTTATTTTCTTTGATCACCTATAACCAGCGCAGGATAATTCAAGCCGGATGCACCAGTTCAGAGGCCTGATATTTAAGCACGTATTTACAGGAAAAAGGCATTCTCTGAGCAGCCCTTGACTCAGGACTCGCGCTCTGCCAGGCTGGCAGGGCCCAGGGGTTTCAGCCATTAGAAAACAATACAAGGCTCATCTCCTGTCAGGCCACTGGGTGGATGCCCAATTTACTTTCAGGGGGAAACTCCTGGCTTGAGTCTTGCATTTTAATGCCACGTGTTACATTAAACACTACACCCTGAACATCAAAGAAGCGATTCAGTGCAATGCTTGCAGCTCTCCTGTGTGGTGTTTTGAGCCCATCTAGCATGTGAGGGCTATGCCTTGTGGCCTTGAAATTTTCCAGCACCCCAGAACAGTTTGATTTGAGTTCCCCTCCCCGTGCATTACCTGGGAATAACATATAAGGCATGAATGCCAGAAACGACCTCCTTGTATCAGAAATGTCTCTCTGAAGTCAACGTGCTGTAGGCACTTCTGTCCTCCTCACTTCCAAACTACGCATAACTCCTGACTGCAATAAACAATAGACTCCTGATCAGTTGTGTTCTTAATAAATCTTCCCACAAGGCAACCAGGAAAGGAGATGCACTTTTCCTACTGCCTTTTGTCCTGTGGATTGTGCAATCCAAAAGCTGCCTATAAATAAAACCAGACACATATAAACATGCAGCCTCCGAACTCAGAGAAGCAGTCCACTTACTATAGCACCAGGAACCTGCCTCTGCAAACAAAAGATCACAAATTCCTATTCTAAAGTTGTGCCTCATTATAACCTATGGACCCAATTATGTCTTCTTGCTTACCTATAGCTTCTACTGAAAGCTCACCTGCCTGTTCCAAGCCTTTCTTTACAAAGGCAGATCCTCTGAGCTTTTCGCTCAGGCTGTGTCAGATTTCCAGTGTCAGAGGTATAAAAAGTCTCAGACAGGAAAGCATACCAGCACAGCACCTTGGGAAATGGCAGTTAATAGACCCCTATGGATCAGATTCTGTTCTGCTGCAGAACCTGGTTCAGATAAACTTTTTCCCTCCCACACCTGGAAACACACTAGAGGGAAACCAGGAGATTTTTTTTCCATTTACATTGTTTTACCAGCAGTTTGAAAGATACTGTACTCCCCTGCCAAGCTCTCCTTTTATTAGTCCAAGCAGGGATATGGGTCTAAGTTCCTTGGAGAAGTTTTTCTTTCTACAGCATGCCTGACAAACACAAGGAGATAAAGTAGTCTAAGAAATACTGAGGGATAAAAAGGTCATTAAAATAAGGACTTGACAGTGTATGAAAGCCAGTAAGGGCTTAAAATTTTAAAAAGAGCCTTCCAGGACCCTAAAGACTCTTTTGGACAGAGATATAATCTTGAGGGGTTTTTTGCTTCGCAAGTTTTTGCATTTGAAATAACAACTTCAGTCCATGGATGTGGGAAAGGGTCATTCCTGGGCTTACAAAGGAATCTATCTGGCCACAGGCGATGGAAGGGAGATTTTTTCAAAGACTCATCTGACTCTCTGACTCTGCATACCTGATACCTGACTCTTACGAATCTGCATACCATAACTGAGAGAGAGAGAGAGAGAGAGAGAGAGAGAGAGATTCCTTTCTTCCCCTTTCTTCTCTTCATCCATCAAACACCCATCCTCCTACACAGCCCTCACTCTCTGTTCTGCAAGTCCTGCCACTTTGCAGCAGCCCCAGCACCTGATAGCTCTCTTCCTGGTCACCCTGAACATCTGCTTTCACATCTGCAAGAAAAGTGCCTTCCTTTTTGCCCATGCCTCTGCTCAACATGTGAGAGCCGTGGTGCAGGGCCCAGTTAGTCACTGGACTGGTGGGGTTATCGCCACCCTGCATCTGCCAGCACATCCCAGGGAATGCTGTCAGCCCAGAAGGCTTTCCTGGATGCCTCCCATCCTTCCCACGTGCAACCCAAAGATGCTATTCCATCCTCCCTGCCCATGGTGCAGTAGCACTGGCAACCTTCATGAAGTCTTTCCTTGCTGGTATCTCACAAGGACACGCACGGGCTAGCTACTGAGGCTACATAATATGTAGCAGCCATCCTCATGAGGGAGATGTATGCTCTGGAAAGTACTCTGATCCGCCCTAGTCCTAGTGCTGTGCCTAGACACATGCATCTTCCTTGCAGTGGGTCATGCCAGCATGTCTCTCAGGACTTTCTCAGGGATGACAAGAACAGACCAGCAGCTAACTGAGATTTATTTGTGTGCAAAGGGGTGATCTATGCATTCATTCAGTGACTCTGCATGTACCACAGAAAGCTGCAGTGCCCTGTATTGTATTAATAGACATTACCAAAACTTGTGATTGGAAGAAAGGCAATAACTTTTATCATTCAACACTTTAATACTCTTAATGGTAATGACTGTTCCTTCATCCCTGCCTCTTATCAACTGTTTTCAAGGAAGCATCATTAAGAAGGCATATTCCAGTACAACAGAGACATCAGGCTCAGTTAATTTAAAGGAGGTATTACAATAAAGCTATTTTAACGTTGAGATCAGAGGTGTGCTCAGGGATTCCTGTGCCTGCCCCAGTACAGCTCTGATGCTCAGGTGTAGCCCATGTTTGTAAGATACCAAAGTGTAAGTCATGGAGATGCCAGGTGAGTGTGGATTTTCCTAAAAGACTGTAACATAAGAAATCAATCTTTTATTGGACTCCACAATACAGCGGCGTTCAGCTGTATGTTAGAGTGTGGGAGGGCATAAATTACACTACATAAAGTGATCAGGTCCTCCACTTTTACTCAGATTTGCAGTACTTGCATCCCTGTGGAAATTGAAAGTAAACATGATATTTGGATTCTTGGTGGATTCAAAAATGAGTTGGAAGAAAATCAAAGCCAAAATGTTTACAGAGATATCAAACCCCACTGGAAAAATATTTTAGCTTTCAGTAGTATTCCACTTGTTTCCTTAAGTGATTTGGTGCTTTAAATAAACAGTTTTGATTGCCTTAAGTGTTCTAAAGAAAAATATTTGGATTCCAGTGGTATTCAGGAACTAGAGCATGGATAAAGCAGTGTCTAGTAAGCTAGGTAAATTATAACCACTTCTTTTACAAATCAGGTTGCAAGTTTTTATCATCTCCCCAGGACATTGACAACAGAACTTTACAGGTTCTGTAGAGAGTACCTGTTCACAAACCGAGTCTGAAAAAAGAAGGTGGGAACTAGTCGCACCACTAAGCCAAAAGGATGCTACATTTCCTCTGGAACACCTTAAATTATAGTAAAATTATTCTGCAGGAAATACAGCATTTAAAACATTGGAAGTAAGCAGCAAAGTCTCAGCATAGTCAGTAGAGCTAACTAGTTCAGAGTGTGCTGCATCTAGATGTAAAAAACTATTTACATACCTGGTGTTACCACAGTTCATTTAATACATTTTGCAGATCTGTCTCGCCTTTCACCGCTTTAAGAAAGAGATCCTATGAAGATACAATTTGTAGCTTGGTATGTGAATTGCCATCTAACATGAAAAGGTTAAAGAATGGGATACAGCACAGAAGCCCAGTGAACAAGTGCCCCTAAATTTACCAACACAGAATCAATGGAAGCTTTTCCATTGATTTTCAATGGAAGAGACTTCAAGCGCCTTTCCATTAAGGCAACTGTTTTTTTATGCATCTACAATTTGGGTAGATATCTATCTATCTTAAACAGGGAGACTGGATCCCAGCCTATACTGCTAACTAATACTGTTGACAAGCCACAGTCACGCTATCATGACTATTATTTAAGGACTCAGTCAGTCAGTGTCTCTCTGTTATAAGTTTGCATCTTCTTGGCAGTCCACGTTGCCCAAACAACTTTGATTTAATGCTGGACTATGTTTGCAAAAAGACAACAACGTTACCTAATTTCACACAAAATTAGACCTACCGGCGACTGTCCTTTAGAGAACTCTTGCATGCATTTATTGAAGCTGTTGTAATCAGTCACATATAATTAAACAAAGTGTGATAGCAAAAGTCTTAGTTTTGCCAAGAAGGAATAACTGCTTATTTCTAGAAATATAGCACACATTCAATAACAGACATTCATATGCTAATTCATGTGCTGCATACCGTTTTTCACTTTGATGGTTATAAATTACATACTGTAACTTAACAAGTTGGAAAATGTGCTATCCCAGGAATAAGAGAGGGAAAACATAACAGCAGTCACCTGCCACCTTTAATAGAAGAGCTGTAACAAATAGCAGCTATATATATTTTTTTTTTAAGATCATCGCGTCAGGGCTGCAGCTGTTTGGTTCTACCCTATTTGAAGAGCAAGAAAGGTGTGTATATATAATATATATATATATAATATTTGCAATCTTAACTCCTGCTAGTGTGGCAGGTCCTCACCGATTTCACAGGTCTCTGGTACTGTTTGCCATACAATGGTGAACCCATGGAGCTTCTGGAGAGATGGAAAGTACAAACACATTTGGGTTACTCCCTGCCACTGCGTAATGCTGCTTAAGCCAGCAGAGGTGACCCACCTCTTCGGATTCAATATTGATTTTGTTTTTAGTTTTAAATGCTTCTCCATCCATCAATGTCCAAGTAGTAATGTAGCAAGGTCCTCATGGATTCAGTTTACTTTTTCTTTTCGGCATATGTGCTGTGAGAGAAACAAGAAAAATAAGGCCCAGAGAAATACCAACAAATCAGTGCCTGGAACACAAAGAATTGAAACAGCTTTTGTTTTTATTGTGTAGTATTGTACTGACCTTGAGAGGGAAAAGAGTCTAATTTGAATACTGCGGGATCTAAAATTACAAGTAAGCATCAGCAGTGAATAAAGGAAAAAAATAAAAACTTTGTCATCTTTTACAAAGGAGTGGAAGCATTTGGAGGAGGGGAAAGGAAGGAAGGATGAAGTGCACCCACCTTTTTCTGCAGTGTCTAGCACCTGATGAAAGGAATAAAAAAATCTTTTAACAGGCGT
Organism: Gallinago undulata; assembly: GCA_026546715.1. Lineage (NCBI taxonomy): Eukaryota > Metazoa > Chordata > Aves > Charadriiformes > Scolopacidae > Gallinago > Gallinago undulata. The sequence goes on along the minus strand of JAOTQQ010000001.1, from coordinate 176,254,881 downwards.
GTAAGACTCCCTACAGATGATACTGGCTTGGAAGAAAGCTCCCATAATGCCACCTCTGCAATATGGTGTATGGTTTTGATCACCGCACTAAAAAGCCAGTATTTCACTGGATAACAGCTGAGGTGATACAGGCTTTGGATGATGACCAGTGTTAATTGTGGGCAGCAAGAGGAGACAGTGCATCTTTAAGTAGTAGACTGAAGCAAATCAAGTGGAAAATGCTCATTACTGCTTGGCACTTTAAATTGAGGAAAAACTTAGTGGTAGAGATTGTGGCACTAATGCTGGAATACAGAGCTTTATGTCATGGGACTTGCACTGATGTGTGTCTGGATGGAATAAGATTTTACCTACAGAGGAACTGGCCAATTTGTAACTCAGATGATCAGAATACAGCATAATATTGTCTCAGAATAAGCCAACTTGCCAGCTTCTTCCTAGCAAACAGAGCTGAAATGAAAATATCTCAAGCCAAATGTGTTTTAGTAAATCAAATGTCTGCAGAGACCTCTGGTGATATAAAAGCTATTGTCAGAGATATAAATAGCTAATTTACAGCCGAGAGAAAGACATGAAGAAGAATGTGTCTCTTCAGGTTTCACTAAAATAAGGCATAGATTTTTAGAGAGGTTTCCTTAAATAAGGCTGCAGAGTTCCTCCTTAAAGCATCACAGGCAATTCATTGCTTCAGCACAAAAGCTTAATGGACACTTCTCAGCAGTGTGGCCTCTAGTGGGAAATTAAGTTTCCACAGAATCAACTTTTTATGCAAAAAAAATTAGTTTTGCCCAAAGCATTCAAGTTTCCTTTGGGAAAATCAAAACAAAATATTTCCCTTACTACATTGGCTTGACCCAAATCAAATGTTTCAGTTTATTTTTTAACTGAACAAGAATATTTTATTTCAACTCAGTTCAACCTGAAACTGCCTCTGGGCTTGCTGTTATGGTGGATTGAAATAGCCCAGGAGAATAAGGGAATAAGACGATTTGCATCTCCGCCAGTTAGCTGGCTCACAAGAAAACATTTTTAATTCGACAATATTAAAATGTTACTTTTATATCAACAAGCCTGAAGCAAAATGCTTGGATACTTCCAAACTGAAGTTCTTCAGGACTTTTGCTCCCATGAAAGAATTTTGGTATCAGAAAATAAATGTTTAAATAGTTAAAATTGCACATGAGAAAAAATCCAACTCTAATTTCCAGACAGCTAATCATTACATCAGTTTTATGCTGCAGCAATTCCATTCAGCTCCACTGGAATCACATCAACCTAAAAGTAGTTGCAGGTGCAATGACACTGATCTCAGTGCACAGGTTTAGGGAGATAAAAGATGTGCCTTAAGTAGCTCCAGGTTCTCTCTTACATTTGCCTCCTTATTGGGACTGTAAGTATGTGAAGGAACTTGCAGATCCTGAAAGAGTAAGATGTGGTTAGAAAGGAGGACACTCTACAAATCACCAGGAACACTGCACATCTTTCCAAAACTCATAGATGAATGGGGCAATTAGGCTTTTAAAAGGGATAAACCACAGCTTCAGTTGGGATTGAACAGAGACTGAAATTAGCATTTGCGTGTGGGATAGACATGAGAGCTTAGAGAGTTTTGGTTATTTATACATACATATATATATTTATGTATGAGATATTGCTTATTACAGGTTGCTTAGTATATATTACACTTAGAAATTATAGTTAAGCTAGAGTTATTCCAGCTTCCCTTCAGTCTCAACTTCTAATATTTAGTTCTCATTCAAAAGCAGTCCAAACCAAATCAATACAGACGGACAGTTTTACAGCAGAGACCCCCACAACAACACACCAATTTCTCACCGCGGGTTTTCAGTCACCAGGGTCTGTGGTTCTAAGAAGGACACAGGGTGCTGGTGCCACAATACTCAGCTTGCTCGGGGTCCTCACCTGTGGACAACAAGGGTGAGGGATGCTGTTCCTGCGTGGCTTTCGGAAAGGTCATGTCAACCTGTTTTCACTTCACTGCAACCACATGGGTCAAAAAGGTCAGGAGATCCAGAACGAGCTCGACTGCAGAGGGAGCATGGAAAAGAGAGCAACGCTGTGTAGTTATTTATTCTGGTTTGTAATTACTAGGCTCTGATTCATGTCTCAAGGCACCACAGTATTAACTGCTCCAACAGCCCCTGATAAATGTAAACAGAGATACCAAATAGCAGTAGTCCTGACCACAACACAAATTATTCACATTCTACTTGCCTCACTTTTTAGATGTCAGTGTGAATGATTAACTTCTGCAGTTGATACATTTACTGATTACACAATCCACTCAAAACATCAAGGAGGACAACGGCTAACTCAGACACTGGGAATTTTTGTACCTGAAATAATCCTGAGAACACTAAGTTTGTGTTATGTAAACCAGGTTTTTTACTTCTTTTTCAGATGAAATTGTTGAAAAGCAGCATTTCTAGGAAGCAGTTATGTGCAACACACCAAGCATAAAAACCCTGCCCAAGAGGACAGTTTAATGTCCTACAACATTTCCAAGCAGAGCTAGGGAACAGAGGAGAAGCTCTCACAAATCTGATACGTTGGTGCCTTCCAGAAATTAAGAAGTAGTATGCAGACTGTTCCAGTGCTGGCTGTGTTTCTACAAAATGCTTTATGTCTGATGCAGACCACATTATCACCATTTTTACGCTAAGATTTCACTTAATTTACATAGACTGGGATGGTCTGCAACTGTGTCTGGTTTTAGCGCAGGTCACAGTGTGTGACCCTCTGCTGCTATCATAGGAGTGCAAGCTTGTCTCTTTAAAAACGGGACAGTTTTCCAGAGTTACTCACCTTTAGGAAAAGCACTGGTCAAAGGTACCTTTAGACATGACAGAACACCTAGGCGTTGTACCTCACTATTTGACGGAAGAACACATGCTCAGGTCTTCAAGGAGACAAGAGCATCTGTGGAAGCCCTGGTACCCCCCATTCACTGGGTGCAGCCCAGGAAGGTTGGATACTTTTTTGTTGCTTGATGCCTGTAATGATGCTGTATGGAAGGGAAGCCACTTTCAGGTTCTTGCGGGGAGATAGGAGGGCTGGTTGTTGCAGTTAAAAAACCATTCAGAGAGAAATCATACAACATACTGTGCTAGAAGACATCATAAGATCATAGATTTGTTTCTGACATACCGGGCTACACAGTTTCTGACTCACCCACATTTCATGTGCAAACCTAAAAATGACATCTCATCTACCTGTGTTTTAGTTTCACATAAGTAAAATAGGTTTTTGGAGGGACACTGTAGTGCTCAGAAAGCACTCGGACCTTGTGGTGACGTTCCTACACCTACACCAAAGGAAATGGTGCAGCTCCTATCTGAAGAGCTGTACCTGCAAAGGTCTTAGACCAGGCAACGTTCAGCCTGTTTGCGCTTACTTTCATGCTTCTGATGTCCAAAGTAGAACTGCAGTTAATGAGCTTAATGACTTAAATGAGTCATTGGAGCAGAGGAAGGGTGAAGTATCTGAGTGAGAGTCACACCATTGTAAAGGAGGGGAGATGAAGCTACTCTGAAACAAACAGGAAGATCCTTTAGGCATTTACTTCACGATTCACAAGGCTTTTACACACAGACCTAGTTCTTAGCATATTCTTTCAGGAAAGTAGAAGACCAGGTCCTAAACCTCCATCTGAAACTGGGCTTTGCTGACACCACCAGCCTGCGACCCAGAGTTTGGATATTTACCTGCAAAAAAGGACTTCCCACCCACGACAGTTACATTAAAGAGTCGTTAGAGTCCAGAGAGAGCCATCTGAGAAAATAACAGGACACCTGGTTTCCTGACAAAGGATTATATCTAGCCCTAGCCAAGGGGTCTTATTTTTTCTTGCCCTGTTTTGCATAGCAGCTATGTTCAACAGAAGTGGAGACCAAGCTCTGCAACAGGTCTAGATTCTCATGTCACAGAATCACAGAAGCCTTATGGTTGGAAGGGACCTCTGAGATCATAGAGTCCAACCACAAAAAACCCCACAAACCAACACCCCACCACATCACACCCACGCGTAAAACTAATAATCTTGGGCACTAGAGCATGCCCTGAAGAGCCACGTCTACACGTTTCTTAAATACCTCCCAGGATGGTGACTCCACCACTTCCCTGAGCAGGCTGTTCCAGTGCCTGAGCACTCTCTCAGTAAAGTAATTCTTCCTAATATCTAATCTAAAGCTCCCCTGGTGCAACTTTAGACCATTTCCTCTGGTCTTGTCATTATTCCCTTGGGAGAAGAGGCCAACCCCCACCTCTCTACAACCTCCTTTCAGGTAGTTGTAGAGGGCAATGATGTCCCCCCTCAGCCTCCTCTTCTCCAAACTAAACATGCCCAGTTGCCTCAGCCTTTCCTCATATGACTTGTTCTCCAGACCCCTCACCAGCTTGGTGGTTCTCCTCTGGACACACTCCAGCACTTCAATGTCCAGGGCATCTTCATGCAGACAGCTACCAAACAGTCTGGAGTACGGATGCCAAAATCACTCAGTGAACACAGTAACCCACGCAGTTATTCTGTGTTAAAGGAGGGAGGGAAAGGGTCTCTTCTGGCTCCTGGATGGGACTGCCAGGGCTGAAACAATTCTTGCTAAACTCAGCCTTTTTTAACCAGCTTGTATTGCCTGATGATAGTCTTCTGGCTTCACTCATGGGATTGGGAAATGTAAGTGCTGGGATGGCTCATTTCTGACTCCCAAGTGGGCATCAGTAGGAGCTACTGCCGGGCTGCTCCGTCCTGCCGTGACAGCTGTTGGTATGGACTCAGCTGGGAGAAAAACCATCCCCAAAGGAACTTTATTGCGAAAGGCTTCCTGTAACAGTGACTCACAGCTTCAGACGGGCTGCGGTGGGTGCTCTGAGACTCACTTTGATAAAGGTTTTACTGAACAGCCTTGTTTGGGATGCTTCCTTGGGACAGGCTGCTGGGGTTAAGCGTTACACCCACCTCCTGACAAATAAGCATGACACCAGAGTGACTCCAGTTTTTTTATAAATACCTGTTGCCAATTTGATTAACATGTCAGCACGGACCTGGAGTTAAAACTGAAGGAGACTGAATACTACTCCTTCCTTTTAAGGGTTGCATAATTTCCCCTCTGTATGGAAAAAGCTTTGCACTTACATTTTTCACTAGTGTCTACCATCGCGAGCATTAGATTTTGTCTCTTTTAAGCCTGCATCCTGTAAAACACTGTAATTGCGTGCAGCTGTGTTTGCTAGCCATCCTCTGCCAATGGAAAGGGTGCACTGAAAAAAGCACCCAAGCAGAGGACCTGCAAAATACACACTGCAAAAGCTGCCAGTTTAACCAAAAAGACCCTCTTCGGTCTGCCCTCCTCTGCTGTTGCTGCCTTGCAGTTTATGACATCCAGATAGTGGGAGGTCTGACAAACCGAACAAGGCAGCAGGCAAGAAATTCCATTCCTGTTGAAATCAGTAATTCCTCCGTGCAGGCTGCTTTTCTCTGTGCGTGCGTGTGTGTGTGTGTGTGTATGTGTGAGAGTGCTCTTTCTTTTATGTCACTTCGAGGAGGGCTCTGATATTATTATTATTTTAAATATAGCTTGCCCTGGGGCGGGGAAATGCACAAGGAAAGAGTCAGCAAGCAGCCTATCTCTCAGAAGAAAAGAACAAGCCTCGCAGCACAGGAACTGGCTTCACTCAAGTGTGCAGTTTAGAAGTCAAAAAACTATTCCCAAGCCCACCATTTTGGAGGAGGCTGAAGAAAAAGGATGCAAAACTGGCTAAACACAGTGAAGAATATGGTAAATCAGGGTACAAAGTGCACCTAATGGCAGTTTGAGAGCGGGCTCTGAAGTACCATGTAAGTCTTGCTTAAATTGTATTTTTTTTATCGTAGTATGTAGTCGTTTAATTTCCATTCTGAAGCCAGGCTGGGCCAAAAGGTACAATTAGCTATAAAAATAAGTGTGGAGCAGAATGTGTAATCTCTGATACGAGGCTGAAAATGATCCTGAAATACAACAGAAGTCAGAGACTATCAGCCATATTATGGAAGAAGAACTATAAATAAGACCATATCTAATTATTTGAAGAGAAAGATGCTGGATGGAATCTTTAATCAACTTTCTTAATAGGGAAGCAAGAGCTCTGCTGTTTTGTATGGCAAGCTATTTTAATACTGCTGTGTTTAAAATTGTGTGATCACAGTTACCAATAGCAATAAGATGTAGCTCCAGAGGGGAGTCCTAGTGGTTGCAAAAGTTTTTTATTTCTCCAACATTTTTGCTGTCTCAAGCCTCAAGTCCACATTCTCTATCCTACAGCTTGGTTTTGCTTTTCAGCTGGATTTTCAATGTGTGCCAACACTGGACTTCCTATGGAACTGAAAACAAAACATTTCAGCTTTTGGAGTAATTCTGGTATGTTTTCCTACATCACGCTAGTGGCAAAAATACAGTCAACACAAGATTGCGCTCCCTCAACTTCTGGCATGGACAGCTGAGGAATATAAAGCCTGATGGTTACAAAGGGTGATAATTTCCTACTTTTCACTATTTATCTCACCGTTTTGGGACATAGCAATGGATATTCTTTGTGATGAGGAGAGTTCTGTGAACCCAACTGCAAACTCCTTAATGCAAATAAATCATGAGAGAAGACTCTACAGAAATGTTTATGGAGCTGGAGAGATTAATATATCACATCTCTTTAACTTGACCGTGGACTCCGAAAACCTAACCAACCTTTCATGTGAAAGTAGCATGAATCCACCGTGCTACTCTTCTCTGATTCAGCTTTCACAGAAAAACTGGCCAGCTTTGCTGACAGTGATAGTGATTGTTTTAACCATTGCTGGAAATATTCTTGTCATCATGGCTGTGTCACTGGAGAAAAAACTACAGAATGCCACTAACTATTTTCTAATGTCACTTGCAATAGCTGATATGCTGCTGGGTTTCCTTGTCATGCCTGTGTCAATGTTAACCATACTGTACGGTGAGTATTAGCTGTGTAACCTACTGCATGTATCGAGAGGCTTTAAACATTGCATGCACATTTTGTTATTACTATTTCATTCTCTTAGCACAACAAATTGTAATCACTCCATACGAGCTGAAATAGATATAATTGGTTAATGGATGTAAGAATAGCTGAAGTACTCCAATCTTTTCCTACTTTATATTTGTAGTTGCAGGCATTTTAAACAGAGTCCAGAACATTAGTTTATTACTGAGTTGCTGGATGAGTTGTCTCAAAGTGTATATGAAGATGCTTTGTTCTCTCTAATCTTTCAGTTTTTTCCCCTAGCTCGTAATTTTCAATATTCCTAATGAGAATGTAGGGTCCTGCCAGTTACTTTGCTCTGCAAATATGCATAGAAACAGTAATGACTGCCTTTAGATTCAAAGTAGGCAACCCCTTCAATTTTTTTTAAATGAAGAAATACAAATGTAAATAATTTTCTTAACACAAATACCTTCCTTAGACATCTACTTACCAGCAAATGCTGGAATAAATATTGTGGGAGTTAAAAAATGGATGGGAATTAATCCTGCCCAATTTTTAGTAACATTTACAAATGCAAATCTATGATTTCTTAAAAGAAGTTATTTAAGAATTAAATGAATAATGACTCACAGTTCATACCCTTGTAGGTGATTAATAGCAGATCTTCTTATTTCCACCAAAAACACTTGCAGCACAGCTCACGTAGAAAAAAAATCAGTAGCCTATGTGTTCGGTACCAATATTGTCAGGCTGTTATAACCCCTAAACTTCAAGAAATGAGTTTTCCAGTGCCACAACTGAATTGCTACAGTTCAAGGAGAAGCCAGACAACATCGAGAGGAAAGTGAGATTGTTTACAAAGATTTCTATTGCTTCCCTATTTTGGGACTAAAGGTCCAAGCATGAGCCTGTGACTTAAGAGAGATTTAACCCAGAAAACTGGAAATGCATTTCCCCGTTCCAGTATTTCTATGCAGATTGCCTTCAGTAGCATTTGCAAACTGTATGTGATGGTGTAACGTTGTGATTTATTGTATTAGTGGTGCAATTACCTTTGGTGGAGAGACAGCACAAAGCAGAGCCGCGGGTGCAGAAAGCGTCCGACGCGTGAGATTAGCAAAAACCCTTTTAAATCCTGCGTGAGACATGCAACAGGGACTCCTGCTGGCCGGGCTCTGCTGCCGAGGGAAGAGGTGCCCGAAATCCACCGCTCGGAAGTGATTTGGAGGTCGGAACGTGGGATTTCCTGCACGCAGTGAAGCCGAAACCCTCATCGCTGGGAAAAGGCTGCATCGCCCTCTTTTGCGATCGCTGGCGTGGAGGAGCAGCAGGGCACCAAAAGCCACTGGGGAGGGACCGTGCAGGCTCTGTCTCCTCTTTCCCTGCTTTTTTTTCCCTTGCAAGGTCAAAAAGGAGGGTAATTTGGGGTGAAAAATCATCTGGAAGAGCCATCTTGGCATGGTGCACTGTTAACTTCCAGGACAAGCAGTGATGATGCGGAGAGAAACCTCTCCTTATGCAGGAGCATTTGCTTGGCCTCAGCCACCCAGAGAAAGGTCAGGACGCAGCCAGTATCAGCCACGTCACCTATGTTTGACAGTCCTGAGCCCAAACCAGGGGCCTTTGCATCCACCTCACTCTGCCAAGACAACCTCCAAAGCTGTGGAACATGGGTGTTCCCCCACCCACTCTGCAGTCCCTTGAAGGGGCAAATTTTGACTGTTTTGCTCAAAAGAGAGATGATTTCCTTCTCAAGAGCTTTATAGCTACCGTGGCCAATTCCTGTTTGAGTGCCCTGGTCACCTGTCTGCCCAGCTTGCACCCTTTGGGGCAGGCAGGCTTCTCCATCCACCCAACAGCATGAACCTCAGCTGGAAAAAGACACCCACCAAGGTGGAAGTGTCCACAGAACAGAAAATTCAGAGTTGAACAACAGCACTGGTTCCCACCCAGACACGTATCAGGTTCCAGGTGCCTGCTGCTTCTGCCTCGGAGACTTGTCCCTGGCCAGCATGGAGAAGCTGTCAGAATTATTTCCAGATGCTGTGGAACTCCCTGATGCACTGGAAGGACCAGGTATTTCAGAGGACCCCTGACCGGTAAAGTGCTGACTTTAGAGATGGCCTCAGCTGATGTGCTTCTGAAAAAAGGATGGTGCACAGGGTCTCCTCAGCGACTGGCTGTGCCTGCGGACTCCTCTCCTCTCCTCTCCTCTCCTCTCCTCTCCTCTCCTCTCCTCTCCTCTCCTCTCTACTTTCCTTACTGCATTTCCTTAGCCTTTCCCCATATCTCCTGTGACCAAGAAGCAGCAGCCCAGCCTTCCTGTCCAGCTTCATGTGTTTGCTTCCTCACCTCAAAGACCTCGTGAGAAAGCATTTCTCATCTCCAAGATACTACTTACTGGCTACCTCAGGAAGAAAATCTTGTCTCACCTACCTGTCCTCCCTCTCAGCCTCTCAACCTGAAAACAAACAGATGAACAAGCATCACTTGCCTCTCCCTTGGGTGGGAATCCCTGATATGGGCTCCTAGACCTCATGAGCTCTCATGGACTACATCCTGGACCTTGTAGGTCCTTCCTTACCTACCCATTCTTTAAATTGCAGCCATGTTTTGTTGTTTTGTTTTATTTTATTTCCCCTTGGATATGGGGAGGGGTGAATTGGATAGCAACCAGAGCACAGCACAAGGCAAAGCTACCCTGTGCCATCTGCCACATGAAACGTCCCAAGGCCTGACTGGAGGACGTTATCTACACCCTTCCTAACTCTTATTGCATCTACAGTTGGCTCCTCTCACATACTTTCCCTTTTCTTGACCCTGTAGTCTCCAAGGTAGCTTATCTGATGGATAAACTTTAAAGCCATCCGGGTTTAAAGCAAGGACAAGAGGTCAGAAGGATATGACAAATGTGCTCCCAAAGGCCACTAACACAAGAGAACAGATGCATGTTGTCAAGTGTAAAAATATTTTATCGCTTTCCCTTGACTAAACCACCCTGGCCTGACAGGGAGGGGCTGCTGGGAAGACATGCTCCTGAAAGCCAACCCACATGTAACACACTCCAGAGACTGGATTCCCCATTGGAAAACCAGAAAACAAGATAAAACATATTCTTAAATGCTGCATGACTTGTCAGGGTCAGCTCATACTACAGCACAGAAAGAGCATCACGAAATAGGTTTCCCCAGTGCTTACCAAGACTTACCAAGTTTAATTAGGCATAGACCTAGCTCTTCTGCCCCACTCCTCCTCATCTTGCTGTTGCAAATCCTGTTGTACTGTACCTCCAAAGGAGACAGGCAGCCCCCGAAACACTACTGTGTTCTCAAAATACCAGCTTTGGCATTGCCCCATGCCTCACTGTCACGGGCAGCTTAGGTAATATGTTCCAAATTAAATCTCCACAAGATAAAGACATGGCTAACTGCAAAACTTGCTCCGAGGAGAGTTATTAGTGGCTCCCTGCAGGATTAGAAGGGCCTTTGAGTGAGGGTCCTGTAGGGCTCTGCTTAGCCTGGGTCTGCTCAGGACTGCCCCTAACAACTTGGACCATGTACGGAGCGTGAGCTTACAAAGCTTTCCAAAAGCATCAAGCTGGGAGACATTACAGGCACTCAGAGGGACAGGATCAGAATCATCAACAATCATCTGGATTCCTGGAGAGAAAGTCTGACATGAACAAATGCCATTCAGTGAGGATAAATGCAGAGATATCCACGTAGGAAAAAGGCAGGAAACCAACTACTGCTGGGGAAATTTCTCTAGACTTAAGGAATGCTGGAAGAGATCTGGTTCTCAAAATGGATCATAATCTAAGCATGTGTCACTAGAATGATATTTTTATAGAAACGGCACTCATCATTCCAGGTTGTGTAAGGACATTCCCTGCCAGACCCATGAAACAATCTTGTATTTCATTTAGCAGTCGGGAGGCTTTTGCAAGAGTACTGAGTCCTGTTTTGGTCACGGAATGATAAGCGACATGTGGATAAATTAAATAGATTCCAGGGCAGGGAAACAAGAAACACGAAAGTTTTAAAAGCATTATCTGTAAGCAAAAGATAAAGGAATTGGCTTTACTTAGTCTGGAAGAGAAAAAGAAAAAACTAGGTAAGGCACGATAGCCATCTTCCAATAGCTTCCAGAAACGACAGCAATCAATTATCCTTCATGGCTAGTGGAAAGAACAAGGTAAAAGGGAAGGCTTAGTTTGCAGCAAATAAGATGTAGGTTAGATACTGGTAAAGACTAATACATTTGCTTTGGATTGCTCTCTCTGGAGGAGCCTATCAATATTCATTGATACAGGGAATACCCTTATTCAAGTTAGGGATAGGAGCCTAAAGACAGCTGAGCTAAATATCGCAGGTATGCAACAAAATACATTTCTTTCTTCAGCTGCCACTCAATCTAAAGTTTTCATTTCAGAGTTTAGGCAGCTTTGTGTATCAGCAGGTGTTAATAATGTGGTAGTTATGTGGATAAAAAGTCCTAAAAGAAAATTGAGAACTTGCAGGTTTACAGTGACAAAATTGCTTTTCTTTCCATAGATTTGCTGCCAGAAATGGTTAATTATAACATCAAACATTAGCATTATGGAAATAGAATTAAAAAGAAAAGAAAAAGGAATGCTGCTTGTAGCCTGGGAAAGAGGCAAAATTAATCCAAAAAGCTACGGAGTTAGAAGGTCGCAAACAAATAAAATAGGTTTCTTAAAAGTGTCAGGCAGATTCTATTGAAGGCATCACTTACTACCAGCTTCTGCTGCAAGGATACATGAGCTGAGACATATGTGTCACAGCAAAGGGTATGAGTATGTCACCTTGTTAGCTGATACCAACTTTCTCTTGTGCAGGATACACTTGGCCTCTGCCTACAAAGCTCTGTGCTATTTGGATCTACTTGGATGTGCTTTTCTCCACCGCCTCCATCATGCACCTCTGTGCCATCTCACTGGATCGCTACATTGCCATTCGAAACCCCATCCATCACAGCCGGTTTAACTCAAGAACTAAGGCTTTTGCAAAAATAATTGCTGTTTGGACCATATCAGTTGGTAAGTGAGGCAATATTTCAGCATGTAATTGCAGATTTCTAGCCTTTGAGAGGATTTGACATATATAATGCAGTCTAAAACTGTTTTCCCTGCCTGCAATATTTTGCTTGCCACAGTTTAAGAAGTGCTGTAGTGTAGTAATTATGCAATGGAAATCAACAATGACAACAGGAAATGGAGGAGAACTGAGCACCACTGTCACTGAAAGAATATAAATCAGTGATGGGAATACTGGATTCAAGTTTGTTTTAAAGATGTGTTTATTTCCCATATTGATTATCCATCATTGCCATAACATTTGAAAAGAAAAAATTATCTCAACTGAAAAAAAAAGATTTCCCTGTTTTGTGGAAGTCAGTTGGTCCCAACTTCTTATTAGGGTAATTTGCTTACAGATGTTTCTTATGGACAGACCTTTTCTGCCTATCATGGTGCACAGGGTAGATTTTTTACGCATCCTATTTATGAGGCATGGGTTATTCTGTGTACACTGTAAATGAGAGAAGTTCCTCCACAGGACAGACATAATAGGTGCCCTGAATGACTCCCTAGATGAATCTCTCTTTGCCCTGGCAAAACCTGAAGGATTTAAACTAGGTATGGGAGCATTGTTCTTCTATTTTTGTGATGGCAGAGCCCTCGGTCCAGAGCAGTCTCACAGCGTGGGACTTGGGAGGAGTTTGGTGTCTGATACCGTCAGGAATTTTCTCTCACACCTGGGGAAGTGGTTTTTAAATGCATTGAAAGGACAGGTCCCCTTTCAGCTCATCTGGTTTTGTAGACAGTCCCCAAGCACTGGCAGCTCACTTACTCAGAAGCAGGAAAAATTCTCTCTCTTGCCCTGGAAGAGATGAGTGTTGCCAGCAATCAAAGGTAATTAGCCGCTTCCCTGGCTAACACAAAATATTGCAAGTGGTAAATGTCATTTGTTACTGTTCTTCCGAGGGGAAGGAAAGGAGATGATGCTTAACACTGCCGCCTGCCCGCCACTCTGACTCGTCACCCGCGTCCCTTTTGATCTTGGCCCAGAGCCTGAGAAAAAGTAGTCTAGGATATTTATGACCTAAAATAGCTGCATCTTCTGCTGCACAGCAAGAAATAGCAGGAGCGCTCTTTCAAAAGGAGGACAGTTCTCCATCTTCCAAGATGTGGTGAGGTTCAAGAGCTTCATGTGTGATTCTGTGGTGCGTTCAGCTGGTCAGCTGTAAATGTCTAGCACAGGCCAGGTGAACTCCACCCTAAAAATACCTCAACTATAAAGGAAGCCTAGAGCAACTCAGATGCTGAAGCCTTAATTTAGATTAGATTAATTGTACCTTGTACCTCTACAGCCACTTTTTTTATTAATCCAGTAGAAAACATAATGCTTACTCTGTCCAGTTTTTCCAGTCTTGGACACCGGATTGCAAGCAATTTCAGTGCATTCTCCATATAACATAAAAAAGGCAAACATTCCTTAAATTTGTACATTCTGTGTATGTCTGCAGTTGTGTGCAGTGCTTATGCTTAGCATGTGTGAAATTACTGTCCTTTTCAAACACAAATTAATTCACAGAATAATCAGAATGTTCATTCCAGGGGCAAACTGGTGGTCCACGCTGCTCAGCGTCTTTCCTCAGACAGAGGCTCGCTGCCAGAGTGTCTGAATTAGCTCACTATTAAAATGAATGCAGTTACTATTTAAGCCCCATTAGTTAGAATATGGTTTATGTCCTGTAGCAGGAGGGCTTAGTTCTTTGATGACGAATTTCTAAAGTTGGAACTATTCTTTGGAGTAATTGATAACAACTTACCCATTGCACAAACACCTCTTCTGCTCTCTAGTGGATTTTCTTCTGATGGTGATCAGATGAGCCACAGATGTTATTTGTTATTACTATGGCAAGTGATAACAACACGGCCCCTATTTCTATAACTCTCAAAACCACGACTCCTTATTTTATTGGAAAGCACTCAAGCGTGGCACAGAGTGAGGAGGACAAAGTCTCGCTTTGCTGCAGCTGGATAAGGACACATGTAAGGAAACGGTGGACATCAGGGAAAAAGGTGGGCTGATGGGGTAAACTCCATCTCCTTCACACACCACCTGCCATCAAAACAGTGAGTAGCGTAAAAAGATATAAATGAATGCAGACAAGCACCGAGAATGTGAAGAAATGAAATGGTGTTGAGCTACTTTGCTAGTCCCGTGGAAGGAAGGGACATGGGGAGAGGAGCTAAAGGAAGATGGGTCGGTTCCCAGTCTGGCAATGGAGTCATGAATGAGCTCTGGCAAATGTCGTGTGCTTCAGAGGACAGACAGGGAAGCAAACACACAGCAAGCTACAAAGAAGCTGCTGAGTTAGTCACTGCCAGGCTGGACTGAGAGCGCACCATCGGATATCGCTATACTATACAGAATAAAGAAAAACGCCAGTATTATAAGGAACCTTGATAGATCCCACATCACCCATGCCACATGCTGTCAGTCGGTCTTTGTCCTCCTGAACTGCCACGATCCAATTCAGAATAGATAGGAAATGGTTTCTTACACATAAGGTGCTTTCTACATCATTTACTAATAGAAATGGTTCCTGAACCATTATGTGTCATTTACCAGTCTTCAGGCTTTCAGTGCTACTTAGAGTGGCAGGGCTATAAATTATTTGACTCTTTGTATTTTCACACAGCTATAACTGGCATGGGCAGAGCTGATGTCAGGCACACCACCAGGCTCTCTGCAGCACACGGTGCGGCTGTAATCTCACTGACAAATTCAGAAGGAGGAGTTTCTTAAGGTTTTGTCCCCCAGCCTCCAGTTAAACATCCTTTGGCTTCCCCTTGCTCCTGCAGTTTGAAGCTGAGCTGGTGCCCTGTGAATTTTCAGGATATATGAGATGGAGGGTAAAAAGCAAGAGAAAGAAATGAAAGAAGTCATGTACCCCTGCGTAGACTGTCATTTTTCCTGTGGAAGAGGGGAGAATTTGCTGATCAGAGACCTTCAGTAACTCCCCTATTGTCAAAATCCTTAGTCTTGCATAGCTCTTGCATTGCTCCCTTCCTCTCTTTCCATTGAAAACCATTGCCCCTTGTACTATCATTACAGAGACTTGATAAAAAGTCTCTCTCCATCTTTCTTATAAGGCCCCTTTTTAAGTTGAAAGGGCCCAATAAGGTCTCCCCAGAGAATTCTCTTCTCCAGGCTGAACAACATCAACTCTGTCAGTCTGTCCTCATAGGAGAGGTGTTCCAGTCCTCTGACTATTTTCATGGCACTCCTATCTTTCCTGAGTAATGACAAAGAGTTTTGCATATCGAGATAGGGTTCCCCTCCCCACCACTCTTGACTAGTGTCTTAGCACTGAATTCTGTCTGATACTTTGCTGTCCATTAGCTGACATTTATGAGTACCTTCTGCAATTCTCTATAGCCAAGAGCTGTGTGTCCCCAACACAGTGTCCACACCGACAGGTTATGGATGGGCTGAAAACCACTGATGAACATAGAGGGCTGTTAGATGCTGCCTTCTACCATCCTCGCTGTGGAAACAAACCATTTAATCTCTATGCCTTGTTTTCTGTCTTTAAACCTATCCTTATTCTACAAGAGGACCTTTCTACTTCTGCCATTAGAGTTTAATTTCTCTAACAGCATTTGACAAACCAGTGTTGTCAGTTTTCTGGACATCCAGGAACATGTCGGCTGGATCATCTTAGCCACATGCTTACTGACTCCTGCAAAGGCTTCTAGCTGATTTGTGGGGCACGCAGAAGTTCTCCTAGTGCTTTCCAAACAACCCACGTCCCTTTCATTATGACTTCTAATTTACCTAAGTGATAACACTTTCATTCACTAAAATTGTAATTTTCCTCTTTTATTCACTAAATTCACACATTTATTGAGTGAATTTGTTCCAAAGACCAGTCAATCAGTAGTCTTCCTTCTGTTGGCTTCAGTAATATCATAAGTACTTAAGAAACAGCATAAAAAAGGACAGATAATTTTATTTACTTGACTTCTGAAATCTTGACTTTCTTAGATAAAAGAAAAAAATGTAGTAACATTAGTTTTTGTATTTAGTGGAAGAAGAGCATTTAGCCAGCAGCCTTTCTTTCACTAGACCATGTAATGCCACAGGCAATTGGTTTAAAATGGATTCTAATTACTGTAACAGATTCTAATCATGTCTTTAATTCTTAAATCATCCAGTACCCAGAGTGGCTAGATAATTAGATTATTTTTAGCTGTTGAAGGCAAAAGCCCATTAAACCCTGAAAATTATTCCATTTGTTTTAAAGCACAGAGGTCATTACTGAGAACAGGTGTAAAAAGCCCAAGCATTTCCCCTTCCTAGAAAAATTATAGCTGAATTTTGAATAGTGTTTAACTGGAATCCATAGAATTTTAAATAATTCTATGCTGAAAAATACAGGTAAAGCACCTTTGAGTTCTATGTGGGCCTAAGAAACGTATTGCTCTGCAAGAGGCGATCATTATCTCCCTTAAAAATACTTGAAAGGAGCACATAAAAGAATTACAGTCATGAATGTTAAGCCTTATATATACCATTCTTCAGTCCTTATTTCTCTCTATTCCTCTGTTAATGGTCTAACTAATGTGAAGTTTGATGAAGCCCAAATCCTCTTAGCTGAGTTTTCTCTTCTCTTATCATCTCTCACTCAGCCTACACATCTGTTTGCTGCCTTCAGGCAGTTTCTGCTTTCTCCAGTCACTAACAGCTTAGATTTATTCAGTACTTGTCATGCAGAAAAAAAGTCCAAAGTGGAGCTGAATGAAGCTGGTGAAATATCCCCCATCACATAACTCTCTTAAAATTTTGCCATTGCTTTCGAGGTTTCAAAAACACAGAAATACTGCAGCATGTGAAGCAACGTTCTCCAAAGTGCAGGGTGCAAAAAAGTTACCTCCAGGCATACGAAACAAGCCCAGAGCCCTCTGATAATTGGGAAGTGTGAAGCTTTAGGCTGAAATAAAGTTTTCCACTTCTTTCCCAGGCAGCCTGCAATTTCTGCGCTTGACTTCTTGCTGTCCTACAGAGCATGAAGGACCAGGGAAGTGGTTGGGGTTGGGAAAGTACAACTGCCAGTGTCTCTGGATTGTGGGTTGTTGACAGCTTTGGCCTCCTTCAGCTCACCCCTCTTTCTGCCAAGGACAGCTTTCATTTGGAAGTCCCTTTACTGTTTTCAAAAGGCACAAGTAGCCAAGGGGCTGCAGGTTGGGAATCCCTGTACCAGATCCACCGCATCTTTCATTTCTTCCAGGTGACATACTTACAATTTGCCAGTTCATTCAAATCTAATTTAGGGGTGGCTTGG
The DNA here is from genome assembly GCA_026546715.1 of Gallinago undulata. Classification (NCBI taxonomy): domain Eukaryota; kingdom Metazoa; phylum Chordata; class Aves; order Charadriiformes; family Scolopacidae; genus Gallinago; species Gallinago undulata. The sequence goes on along the minus strand of JAOTQQ010000001.1, from coordinate 176,237,505 downwards.
CACAGGAAAAGACCACTTGTTATAACACGGAATATACAGCCAAAATACATAAAATTGAAAATAATTACACACAGCACTGTACTCTGACAATCTAAAGTTGAGCACCTAAATTTGGAAGTGCTAGAGCTAAACTTGAAATACCTGCTATACTACTCTCTTTACCATGTAGTAATTCACGTCACTTCCATTTCTTCTTTTGAAAACTTGGCTTTGCATTCTTAGCAGTATTTATAATCATTTCCTTAGTTAACATTTCTTTTTTTTTTAAATCATACTCATGAAATCATCTCCCAGAGAGTGAACATATTTTTGGTCTTCCAGCTGGAGGATCTCAAGGGCAAACATTGTAGGTTTTGTGTTTGGATAATGCTCCGGGACCTTCTCCATTTGTGGATGTAGATGCCACCATAAAAATAAAATGCCATAAAGATGTCATCAAAAATTGTGACACAACTTATAGAGAAATTTGCATAAACTATACTGAAGGGCCATGGCACAAAATTTCATTAAAAAACTACTAAGAGTTCCATCATCATCTCAAAGAAAGAGGAACTTCATTGTATTATTTTATAGAGACACAATGTATGAGGCTTACTAGTCAGTAAAAATTATGCCAGTAGAAAGTTCATTGCCGTACTAACGACTCCACCAGCAGTGACAATTAATGAGTTTATGAGCACTTCATGCATAGGATTTTGGAGGGAAGTTAGCACTCAGTGCTGTGACGCACATTTTTGAGTAACCTAGCACATGTATTCTGGTTATGAGACATTACTTAAGCTGGTTCTGAGAAAGCGACATAAATATCATACCTACTTTCCTCATTGATGCAAATTATTCCTGTATTTCTCATGTAACAGAATTCTTTGCTTGATTTGTTCTTCCCAGAAGAGTGAACACATCTCAACCACAAGCTGACCACACAACATTTCCTCTCATAACTGTGAAGGTTAAAAAAGCTTGCATTTTGAACTTGCATTTTTTTTTTTTTCATTATCTGACAAAGTGGTGTTACTGACCTTAGACTGTTATTTTTTAAAATAATGCTCAAAGGAATGGTAACGATTGAACTGCTTTCTAAATTCTCCAAATTTGGAAACACAGAAATAAAGAAACAACATAAAAATCCATAGGGCCACATTTTCAAGCCAGAGACAACCTAGGATACATCTTGATGGGGAAGAACACATTATACCAGTACATATGCATTGTCAGATGAAGAATAATTATTATGTATATGTTTACCATTTTATTAGTGTAATTACCTGGTTATCAGGAGGAGAGGAAGGTTTTTGGCTATAAAGAAGGCATGCACCCATTTTATGAGCACTTCCTTACAAGAAACATTCTGCTTTACAAGTGAAAAAAGGAATGAGGACAGGTCACAACATTAATGTTCGGCTTTTCCTTCTGTTTTGGTTTTATTTTTACGGGCAAGTTTTAAAAGATAGAGCTGCATTTTTAATAGTGGAGCTATGTGGAAAAAACCTGGTTAGTCAAGGTACTGATGACAGAATTTGTTCATTGTCCCCCTTTTTTTTTTTTAAACTTGTCTTTCCTTTGAAGACTGTAAGGAACATGTTCTTCTCCCTTGAAGCTACCGGCAAAAAAGCGTTAACTTCAATTGGACCAGGCTGGTCCTATTATCAGGTTTCTTTGAAGGAATAAGTAACTGTTCATGGTTGGCAATATGACCTATAATCAGCCAGTCTCTCTTTGTAGGATACATCAGGGTAAATGGAATGTTTTAAGAAAAAAGGCAGTAACAGTGCAGTGCCTATTATAAGTTATTCCTCCTATTTTGAAAAGCGCTATTTTTTAGCCAGTCGTGTACCCAGCACAGCGTGGGATATATACAAGAATCCAGATTGGATTCCCCATCCAGAGGAGAAAGGTTGAGCCTGGGTCCTACTAGAGGATATCTTTTCTGCAGAAAATGCTGTGTGAGGTCTTGCAAAATGCAGACAGGACACGTTCACAGGCCTGCTCTGATCTTTTTCCAGTAGGTCTCTACAACAGTACACACTCAAAAGGGGATCCTATATTTGCCAAGAAATTACTTGAGCATCTCTAATCAGAGGAACCAGGATGGATTTCTGCATAGCAGAAGCCCTGTGCAATATAAATGAGCAGAAAAGAAGAGCACAGGGAATCATGTTGGCATTTATAAACTCTGTCATCTGTACAATGTAATTGCATTTAATGACCTTCTAAATCAAAAATAGTGTTTTTTAAGTAGCAATGTATTGCATAAAAGAAAATGTCAAGAACAAAGAAATTTTCCTTCATTTTAAAATTATACAGAGCAATTTCACAGCTTCTTTTATGTATTTTAAAGTATTTAATTTTATTTAAGCCAGATTTTGCATTTTATAATGTTAAGAAAGATAAACGTACCACTGAATTCTGTTCTAAAATCAAAGCCTTATGTTTTCCCCAATTAGTAGGAACATTGCAAACTATTGCACGCTCAGGCTGCAATTAACTTTCCCCATGCGTTTCCTGGCCCGTGCCATTGGCATCATTTTTAAGCAGAAGCCCAGCCAATAAAAGTCAGGGGTTTTGTCAGAGCTGAGACAACATATTCTTAATTACCTACAGCAAATTTAGAAATACCTTTTCAGCTGATTTTTCCTATGATGCCCTCCAGAGTCATTGATGGAAAACAGCCAGTCAAACTCCTATGATGTCCTGAAAGCCGGCTGAGGCATCGTGATAAAGGCGCTCTTTTCTGGCTGATCAAAATCAGAGCTGTGTATTTCACAGGATTCAACCCTGCGTTTATGTTGCAAGTTAAATCACACCCACCGGGAAGAATTTTTTCTTTTTGGCAGAACGTAACCCTCATTACGATTTTGTATTTGATCTGAGTTTTGAAATGTCAAATTGACCGCTCTTGTTAGGATCATAGGCTGAGCTGAACCCTGAGCATCCCGAGATAAATGCCGTGTGGTTTTCCTTCTCAGGTGCACTGAGTGAGTGGCACAACTTTCTCCTTACTACCATAAAAGTGTCCAAAAGTTTTAGGTTGATTGTTCCGAGGGTAAAACCAGCCCTGTCTTGCATACCACTGCAGGACATGAGGAGAGCCCTCCAGCATTCAGAGGAGCTATGTCTTATCACAAAGGCAGTTCATGTATTTATTTTTCATTTTCATTTTCAAGCTGGTTTGTGACATTTAGGAGAAAGATAAACCTAGGGATTATGCTATAGCACAGGCACACCTGTAGATGGGAACTATGGGCAGATATGATCTATCACTTTCTCATCTCTTCTTCAACCCTGCCAGCTTCTAAATGTGACCAGGGCAGTGACTGATTTAATAAAAGAGCAATTCCACTGGGGTGAAGGGCATTATCTCCTGGGTGGGCAGTGAGGCATAAACCACAGGATCCTGAATCACAATGTTCAGACCAGTGCAAGTCTCTAAGCTGCTTCTCATCCTGTTTTTCTTTCCAAATTATCTATCACATCAGGACATCTGCCCGAATAACTGTCCAGCCATTGGTGCAGTCTCTTTGTGTAACTAGTAAGAAGCTGACCATTTGTTTCATCAGCAGCTTCTGCAAGCAACCACAAAAGGAGGCAGGGAGAGACAAAGAAA